>JANJGN010000007.1:89877785-89980268 GCA_026770705.1 Isurus oxyrinchus | reverse complement strand
CCAGGCGCGGGGAGGGGCGGCGAGGGGGCCAGGCGCGGGGAGGGCGGCGAGGGGGCCAGGCGCGGGGAGGGCGGCGAGGGGGCCAGGCGCGGGGGAGGGCGGCGAGGGGGCCAGGCGCGGGGAGGGCGGCGAGGGGGCCAGGCGCGGGGAGGGCGGCGAGGGGGCCAGGCGCGGGGAGGGCGGCGAGGGGGCCAGGCGCGGGGAGGGCGGCGAGGGGGCCAGGCGCGGGGAGGGCGGCGAGGGGGCCAGGCGCGGGGGAGGGCGGCGAGGGGGCCAGGCGCGGGGAGGGCGGCGAGGGGGCCAGGCGCGGGGAGGGCGGCGAGGGGGCCAGGCGCGGGGAGGGCGGCGAGGGGGCCAGGCGCGGGGGAGGGCGGCGAGGGGGCCAGGCGCGGGGAGGGCGGCGAGGGGGCCAGGCGCGGGGAGGGCGGCGAGGGGGCCAGGCGCGGGGGAGGGCGGCGAGGGGGCCAGGCGCGGGGAGGGCGGCGAGGGGGCCAGGCGCGGGGAGGGCGGCGAGGGGGCCAGGCGCGGGGAGGGCGGCGAGGGGGCCAGGCGCGGGGAGGGCGGCGAGGGGGCCAGGCGCGGGGAGGGCGGCGAGGGGGCCAGGCGCGGGGAGGGCGGCGAGGGGGCCAGGCGCGGGGAGGGCGGCGAGGGGGCCAGGCGCGGGGGAGGGCGGCGAGGGGGCCAGGCGCGGGGAGGGCGGCGAGGGGGCCAGGCGCGGGGGAGGGCGGCGAGGGGGCCAGGCGCGGGGAGGGCGGCGAGGGGGCCAGGCGCGGGGAGGGTGGCGAGGGGGCGAGGCGCGGGGAGGGTGGCGAGGGGGCGAGGCGCGGGGAGAGTGGCGAGGCACGGGGAGGATGGCGAGGGGGCGAGGCACAGGTTGATGGCAAGGGGGGCACGGCACGGTGGGATGGCGAGTGTGTAAGGTGCGGTGCAACGGTGTGGGGACAAGGCATGGGGAGGATGGTGAGGGGTCAAGGTGTGGGGGTTGACGAGAAGGCAAGCAGTGTGGGGATGCCAAGGGGGCAAGGCGCAGGCGGTGGTTGCAATGCGCAATGTGATGGTGAGGGGGCAAGGGGCAATGGGATGGTGAGGGGGTATGGAGCAGGGGGATGGCCACATGGCAAGGCGCGGGGGGATGCCAAGGGGGTGGGTGCAAGGCGCAATGTGAGGGGAGGGGGCAATGGGAAGGGGGGGGCTATGGAGAGGGGGCGAATGGCGAGGGGGCTAGGTGCTGGGGGATGGCAAGGGGGCAAGCAGCGGGGAGGATGACAAGTGGGCAAGGAGCAGGGGAATGGCGAGGGAGCAAGGTGTAATGGGATGGCGAGGGGGCAAGGCATGGGGTTGCATGGGGGCAAGGCACGGGGGGATGGCGAGGGGGCAAGGTGCAATGGGAAGGCGTGGGGCAAGGCACGGGGTGAATGGTGAGGGGGCAAGCAATGGGGGGATAGCGAGGGGTCAAGGTGGGGAGGGCGAGATGGGAGAAAGTCCGGCAGGGGTGGAAAGAGGTCAGCAGGAGTTGAAGCAGTAAAGCTGGGGATAAGAGGGGGAGAGTGAACTCTTGATAATCTTTTAAATGAAAACCAAATCAACAAAATCGGGATAAATCAGGCACAGCCCCTAATTCAGGTCAGCTGTAAAACCAAGAACAAAGTTTAAAGGAAACTTACAAACTTTAAATCAAAATGTGATTAAAGGGGTCAACAAAACACCCCAGTCCCCGCGGTGCCCACCGAGCACGGAAGGCCTCGAGAGTGCCAGCAGACACCGCGTGCTCCCTCTCCAGGGACATCCGGCAGCGAACGTAGCCGCGGAAGAGGGACAAACAATCGGGCGGGGACTCCCCCGTCGATCGCCCGCTGCCTGGACCTTTTAATGGCCAACTTGGCCAGGCCCAGGAGCAGGTTCACGAGGAGGTCCTCCTCCTTCCCGACCCCCTTCCGCACCGGGTGCCCAGGAAGATGTAACTCTTTCGAGTACAAACCCATTTCCATCTGTTTCAGATGAAGTTACATTGTTTCATCGTTTGCCATTGTGAGATTTGAACTCTTGATCTTGGGGTTACAAACAAATATGAGAAAAGTCACCCCACTGGAGGAGCTGCTCCTCCAATCACAGACTGTCTCTTCCATGCTGGCTGCTCAGCTCCTCCAATCACAGGTTCCCTCTCTCCCGCTCTTGTTGCTCCACCAGAGACAGAATCTATGACTGGAGGAGTAACAAAGGTGGGAGAGAAGGAGCTGCAGCAATTCTGCCTCCATTCTGTACAATGGCAGCCTGAGACTTTAAGAATGGCTGATGGCAATGGTTAAGATGTACAAAATCCCAGTCGGAGGTGCGAGTTAATGTTGAGTTACTTTGTTTACCTTTTTTTTTAGCTGGTGTATTTTTACAGTTTTACAATGAAAAATGAACGGCTCAGATGTTTGAAAAAGATACGGGGCTGGATTTTACAGGGTTTTGTGTACTCCACCAGGTGCCCCCACCCTGACTAAAAGTTAGTTGAGAGTCTGCCCAAAAAAAGCTGGCTGTCCCACAGCCATTTTATACTCAGTGTGTGTCAATTGGCTCAGGGTGAGACTTCCACCCCCATTTGGGGAGAAAGTCCCATCTTAGGGAGCTGCTGTGCATTCCCAGCAAAGCCAGGTTCGAGTGATGGCCAATGCTGGGACTATAGCCAGCCAGACTTCAGATAGGTCTGGGGTCTCACTTTACCCTGCCAGCTCAGCCCCAACTAGAGGCAGTTGAGGGACTGGGTTCGAGAGGCCAGGAGGAGGAGGGTTAAAGGGAGGGTATGACCTGGGGGCTTGCCTCTGATGGGCATTGAATAGCTCCTTCAAAGTGCCAGCATGGATGTGATGGGTCAAATGGCCTTCTTTTGTGCTGTAATGATTCTATTCTATGATACTCCCGTGCAGCTAAAACTGCTGGGCTACCCACTTGGCATGGGGCTCTCCCGGCCACTGGTATAATGTCAGGGGCAGGATGATGCACCTAGGTGTCCAAATTGACCATTTAATGTCCTCAACAGGCCCAAGGGAGGTGGGATGCCCGACACTTCCACTGCTCCCTGCAAAATGGAAGACAGGTCACTTCGAGTAGACAGACATTGGGTGCTGGATTTTACAAGCCCTCCCTGCCTTCAGATCCAGTGGCAGGGAATCGTAAAACGTAGCGTGGATCCTGCAGTGTGGATTTTACTGGAACGTAATCCATCTGTATTTTGAGGAGGCATAGACTGAAAGAGTATTTTTATGACATCAAGTTATGAACTAAGTTAAATAATAAATCTGAGGAGTGAATACAGTGTGGCTATTCCACAAGGTTTGCAATAGTCAGTTCTTGTTCTTCATATTTCAGCCCATGAATACAGAACAACTTGTTCAAATCCTTTTTTAAAGACCAAGGTTTTGTGTGTTTTTTATACATTCACGGGATGTGGGTGTCATTGACTAGGCCAGCATTTATTGCCTATCCCTAATTGCCCTTTCTCAGAGGGCATTTAAGAGGCAACCACAGTTGGTCTGGAGTCACACATAGGCCAGGCCAAGCAAGGACAGCAGATTAGTGAATTTGATGGAGTTTTACAACAATTAAACTTTTAATTCAAATTCCACCATCATGTTGGGATTCAAAACCAGGTCCCCAGAGCATTACCCTAGGTCTCTGGCTTACTAGTCCAGCGACAATACCACTACGCTATTGCCTCCCCACTGTGTGACTGTATGTAGTTAATCTGTGGGACAAATTTGCAAGTTCTCAACAGAGTGAGACTTTGGTGTGAATATCCTTTCTTCAGGTTCATCTGAACCATTCAATGTGTAACCAGCAAGCAATACTGCAAGCAGTTGCTATGAAAACAGGTAGGAACTTCAGGGCCCAAATAGATCTGAATCTTTTAATTACAAATTCAGTATGGTCTGAGATCAAGTTGTGGAAGTAACTTTAATCCAGTAATGTTCCAAGTTACTGAGAATTTAGAATAACTCTTCCATTTGAATATGGCAAGACTGGAGCCATTGTTGTTTTAGCAGATTTTGAATTTTTGAAGGAAAAAGTGATAAAAAAAATACTTGTGTAGCAACTGGGACAGCTTGATATTTCTTGCCAACTTCTACCTTGATGGAATTTTTATTACTATTTAGTAGCTGTACCATTTCTCATGGTTTCATGTGAACAGAGAAAATGGTAATAAAGTCAAGACAAAAATATGATGGGGGTGGGTGATGAGGAGGTGAGCTGAGAGAGAAACAGGGTGAGATGAGGCAAAATTGGGAGATTGTGCTGAGAGGGGACAAATGGTGGAGGGGGTGGTCTGAGAGGGGAAGAAATGGGGGGGAGGGGGCTAACAGAAGGAGAAACAGGGGAGCAATGAGGCAAAACTGGTGAGAGAGGCAGAAATGGGTGGGTGGGGAAACTGGTGGGGGGAACAAGAGAGGGAGAAACTGGGGGGGCTGGTGCTGGCGAGAGGGAGAAACAGGGGAGGGGGAGCAGCGGAGGGTGGGGGCCAGAAGAGAGAGAAATAGGGGGAGCGGGGCTGGCGGGCTCGAGAGAGGGAGAAATGCGGTGAGAGGGGCAGAAACAGGACAGGGAAGGGTTCATCCAGCAATGTGACAATGAACAGACAAGCTTTCTGTCAGGTTGGTTGAGGGATAAATAAACATTTGTCAGGAGACTGGGAGAACTCCCTGCTCTTAATACGGGAATAATGCCACAGGATCTTTTCCTGAGAGGGAAGGCAGGGCCTCACGTGAAATACATCACCTCCAACAACTGATCAGTACTACACTGAAATGTCAGCCTGGATTGTTAAATCTCTGCAGGGATATGAACTCGCTGGGAGGCGAGTGTCTCTCAGGGAGACCGCAACCCCCCACCCCCACCTTATAAATCAGGCTATCAGTAATGCCATCACAACACAACTTACTGGTCAGACAGCAGAACTACACTGTGACTGTTGACATACTGAATTTTAATAGAAAATGTAGTGAAAACAGATTAAAGAGAAAATGGAGAATTTGATAAGGAATTGGATCATGAAGCAGCTCAGGCTTTTGCTATGTCTGGGCACCTCCCCCAGTGGAGTTAACACCACTCCCCACACCCCGGCTGCAGTTAGCCAGACACCCCCACCCCCCCACCACCCCGGGTGAAGTTAGGCAGACACCCCTCCCCCCCAACACCCCCACCCTGGGTGCAGTTAGACAGACACCCCTCAACTCCCACCCCGGGTGCAGTTAGACAGAACCCCTCCCCCACCCCGGGTGCAGTCAGACAGATACCCCTCAACCCCACCCCGGGTGCAGTTAGACAGACACCCCTCCCCCACCCACCCACCCACCCCGGGTGCAGTTAGACAGACACCCCTCCCCCACCCACCCCGGGTGCAGTTAGACAGACACCCCTCCCCCACCCACCCCGGGTGCAGTTAGACAGACACCCCTCCCCCCACCCACCCACCCACCCCGGGTGCAGTTAGACAGACACCCCTCCCCCACCCACCCACCCACCCCGGGCGCAGTTAGACAGACACCCCTCCCCCACCCACCCCGGGCGCAGTTAGACAGACACCCCTCCCCCCACCCACCCCCGGGCGCAGTTAGACAGACACCCCTCCCCCACCCACCCCGGGTGCAGTTAGACAGACACCCCTCCCCCACCCATCCACCCACCCCGGGTGCAGTTAGACAGACACCCCTCCCCCACCCCGGGTGCAGTTAGACAGACACCCCCTCCCCCACCCACCCCGGGTGCAGTTAGACAGACACCCCTCCCCCACCCACCCCGGGTGCAGTTAGACAGACACCCCTCCCCCACCCACCCCGGGTGCAGTTAGACAGACACCCCTCCCCCACCCACCCCGGGTGCAGTTAGACAGACACCCCTCCCCCACCCACCCCGGGTGCAGTTAGACAGACACCCCTCCCCCACCCACCCCGGGTGCAGTTAGACAGACACCCCTCCCCCACCCACCCCGGGTGCAGTTAGACAGACACCCCTCCCCCACCCACCCCGGGTGCAGTTAGACAGACACCCCTCCCCCACCCACCCCGGGTGCAGTTAGACAGACACCCCTCCCCCACCCACCCCCGGGTGCAGTTAGACAGACACCCCTCCCCCACCCACCCCGGGTGCAGTTAGACAGACACCCCTCCCCCACCCACCCCGGGTGCAGTTAGACAGACACCCCTCCCCCACCCACCCCGGGTGCAGTTAGACAGACACCCCTCCCCCACCCACCCCGGGTGCAGTTAGACAGACACCCCTCCCCCACCCACCCCGGGTGCAGTTAGACAGACACCCCTCCCCCACCCACCCCGGGTGCAGTTAGACAGACACCCCTCCCCCACCCACCCCGGGTGCAGTTAGACAGACACCCCTCCCCCACCCACCCCGGGTGCAGTTAGACAGACACCCCTCCCCCACCCACCCCGGGTGCAGTTAGACAGACACCCCTCCCCCACCCACCCCGGGTGCAGTTAGACAGACACCCCTCCCCACCCACCCCGGGTGCAGTTAGACAGACACCCCTCCCCCACCCACCCCGGGTGCAGTTAGACAGACACCCCTCCCCCACCCACCCCGGGTGCAGTTAGACAGACACCCCTCCCCCACCCACCCCGGGTGCAGTTAGACAGACACCCCTCCCCCACCCACCCCGGGTGCAGTTAGACAGACACCCCTCCCCCACCCACCCCGGGTGCAGTTAGACAGACACCCCTCCCCCACCCACCCCGGGTGCAGTTAGACAGACACACCTCCGCCCACCCCAGCTGCAGTTAACCCCTCCCCGGGCGCAATTAACCCGACCCCCCCACCCCGGGTGCAGTTAGACAGACACCCCAAACCCCCCACCCCGGGTGCAGTTAACCCCACCCCCTCGCCCCTCCCCGGGGGGTGAACCTCCCTCCTTCCCGCCTCCCCGGGGGCAGTTAACCCTCTGCTATCCTACTGCTCCGATCTTCAGCCATACCTTCATCCTGCAGCCCCGCCTCGTCTCCAGGGTAACCGACCAGGCCCGCATCTGACTGGCTGAGCGCTCATCGGTGAACGTCATCCCGCTACTCATACGAAATGGCGCGCTTGATGATGCTGGGAATGGGGGATGGACTTGTGATGGTAACTGCTGATTGGCTGCCGGCTCGGAGGTACCAACATGCCGCGCAGACGTTATCACGTGCAGGGTGATGCGGACAGATGTGATGACTACTGATTGGCTGGAAGTTCGATGACATCATTACGTTGCGCCGACGCAATTGCACCGCCGGGTGCGGGTCGGAAGTTTTCGCTTCTCTGCTTCGGGCTCCCGGTGCAGGTGGCCGGAGCCGCGGCCTTGAAGCCCTGCTGTTCCCCCCCCACCCCTCCCCCCGATGTGCCCGGGGGCTTGGGCTCTCTCGCTGAGCTCAGCAGCTTTCCTGCTGGTTCGCCGAGGCCCGCCCTTGTGGCCGGGCAGACCCGAGTTCGATATTCGGCCCGGGGCTGCAGTGCACAGAGTGCGGTAGGTAGGAGCTCAGCACCACCCTGTTCCTGCAGCATAGAACCGACCGACTGAGCTTTAAGTGGTCTCTGGATGGGGGAAGGGGAACTTCGGCAACTGGCCCCGATACCTTGACCCGCTCCACGCCCCCTTTGACCCGTTCCACGCCCCCCTTGATCTGCTTGCTGTTGATCTACTGACTCGCTTGGTGACCCGTCACTGCTAATCCCCTGGCCAGTCACTGCCGCCCCTTGACTTATTGACCCTAACCTGGTCCTGAACCAGTCACTCTGGGTGTCAGATGAGCCTGGGTTTTCAGCTTGAGCCTGATATCCCCACTCGCCCTGTCAGTGTCACTCCTGAGAACTGGCTGCACTATCAATTCCCAGCAGAGAGCACCTGCTGCTGTCAATGCTGCAATGTCTGTTACTGCTCATCAGTCTGTCACAGCACAATGGCAAGAACTAAAGCTGTATCAGTATTGTGGTTAAAATAGCTGCTTACATCCATCCAGCAGCATGTCCCCAGGTGCTCCAAATTTGAGGTGGTGGAGTCAGTTGTGAAAAGTTTGATGGAGACCCTGGAGGGGGGTTACATAGCGGGTGGGTTTGAGGAGATTATTTGAGCAGCGTTTGGGAATCTGATAAGTGAAAGCTCTGTCACCGGTGTGGAGTAGGGCTGGGTGGAACTTACTGTAGACTGGGGTAGGTCAGAGGCTGTTGCAAGGGTAGGGTGTTGCTCGGTTAAGGGGAACTTTAATTAGTGCACTGCTGGAGTGGTGAGAGATTGGTGCAGCAAGGTGCACTGTGTTTGGGTTGGAGTTGTAGGATGGAGCCTGGAGAAGATGAGGTTAGGATGATAGTGATGTTTCATGTGTAGACATTCCTCCTCCTCCAGGAACCATACCGTCATAGGGTGTTATAGACTGTGGATTGCTCCATGATTATGCTTGGTAAAGTACTACAATGGTTTGCTATTGCCTTCTGCAGTATGGCTGACCAGGAAACTGCGCTCTTACTGCCTGTCATCAGGTGTGTTGGAAGGATTTACAGGTTGATTATCAACCATGTTATGAGCACACCTGATGTGGAACTTGAAATTCTAGCTTCGTCCTGCACCACAAGACCACCCCCCCCCCCCCCCCCCCACATTGTAGGCAGTACCTCGATGGATGTAAGTGGCCTTGGCAATGGATTGGGTGTGGAAATTGAACTCTGTTCAGGAGTAAGCGCAATGCTGAGAATAGAAAAACAGAATCATTTTTTAAAAGGCATGAAAATTTTAAATGTTGATGTTCAGAAAGACATGGGTGGAACACCAAACAAGGAACACAAAGTTAACATGCAGGTACAGCAAGCAATTAGGAAAGCAAATGGTGTGTTGGCATTTATTGCAAGGAGATTGGAGTACAAGAATAAAGAAATCTTGCTAACAACTGTATGTGGTTTTGGTAAGACCATACCTGGAATACTGTGTGCAGTTTTGGTCTCCATATTTAATACTTGCATTGGAGGCGGTACATTGAAGGTTCACTAGATTGGTCCCTGGGATGAGAGGGTTGTCCTATGATGAGAGGCTGAGTAAACTGGGTCTATGTTCTCTGGAGTTTAGAAGAATGAGAGGTGATCTCATTCAAACCTATAAGATTCTGAAAGGACTTTACAGGGTAGATACTGAGAGATTGCTTCCCCTGGGTGGGAAATCAAGAACACGGGGGCACAGTCTCAGGATAAGGGGACGATCATTTAAGACTGAGATGAGAAATTTCTTCACTCAAAAGGCTTGTGAATCTTTGGAACTCTACCCCCGAGAGTTGTGAATACTCCATTGTTGAACATGTTTAAGGCTGGGAGAGACCGATTTTTGGTCTCAGGGAATCAAGGGATATGGGGAGTGGGTGTGATTGGAGTTGAAGCCCAAGATCAGCCATGATTGTATTGAATGGCAGAGCGGGCCTGACAGGGTTGTGTGGCCTACTCCTCCTATTTCTTAGGTCCTTGTATGCCTGTCTGAGCAGTGAGGAAGGCAAACGCATTTAGGCCTAAGATGCAAAGTTTATAGGAGAAACTTTGGTCTTGCTAGTGTTTATCTGCAGAAACTCCTAGCTTGCTGGAATCGAGGCTGGTAATCATAGAGAGATGTCCATGCTGTATTTGCAGAGGCTGACATTGTAATTCAGAGACGGCATGTAGTGATCATCTTGTTCCTACCATTGCCTCTAGCGAGCCATACATTACTCTAGTATAATCCAGTTCAAAATACTCTCCCGACAGAGTCCCTGATTATACTGCAGTTTAACTGGACAGAAAACTATTCCGCACTAAACTTTGAGTGCTGCTGTTTGTGCAGTTATTACTGCGTTTGCTCGTTTTAGTGCTATTATAATTTGCGATGAGAAGTGCAACAGGTTTAGGACCAATTTTATTGCATGTAGAATGGAATTAGAATGGCTGCAAGATTGATTACAACCACATTACTGCTGGTTTTGTTGCTGTTGGTTTTGTTGCTGCTGTTCTGCCAGTGCTGTTACTATTTTTAGTTTTTGATTTGAATTGAAGTTTGGGTGCTAAACGTGAAGGTGAATGATTTCTGATCTTTCAGCGTTCACTCTGTGTTTGACCTGTTTGTGTGCCTCCAGCTTCACACTGAGCCATAATCTGAACAAACCTGCTTCCTGTGTGTTTGCTGCAAGGTAAAATAGATAAAGCATTCCTATCCAGAGATTTTAAACACCAGAGTTATCTTTGGGTCGAAATTTGTCCTGATAGATGCTTGGGATGGTTTTGCTGTAAACTGTGCAGGAATGTGTAAATATTGATTGAGCAAAACCAAGAAGGTAAATATAAACCTGTTCAGCATTATTTTCAGAGATGCTTTTGGAAAGATCAAGCTGACTAAATGAGCTCTCGGCTTTATGTGAAAGATTGCAGCTATGTTAGGTTATCGACCTGCAAATAGCAGGTGCACCTTGTTGTGGTATTGTATTTTAAACATCAGAAGTGCACAGAGATCAGAAATATTTAACCTAACACAATCTATAATTTTGTATTTAAATATGCATGAATTGTAATGTTTGCTTTTTTTCTTTTATGTCAGATGAGCATGATGTGACATTGACAGGTACGTGCATGCTGAAACCTAACAATGACTGAACAGCTTTGCAGAATCTAGATCACCAAGTGAACTGATTACTTAAAAAGATGTGCCATACATATATCAGTAAATATGTATAAAAATTAGAAATCAAAAGAAAGCGATTCATGGAGCAGACTAATAATGACCCTTCACTTAATGACCTAGACAACGGCACCAGACTCTCAGACACTGAGTGCAGGAGGTCGAGCGAATCTGAACATTCCTTGTCCAAGATTACACAGAATGCTTTGGAGAACTTTGGCTCCCTCGGCCAGGGATTAAAGCAGCTCTTTCACCACCAGCGCCGCCGATCTTCCGTGTCCCCCCAGGATGGCCTCCATACTCAGGCTGACCAGGAGTCCCCGAGTCCAGACAACTCTACCACAGCCACTGAGCTGGATTGGTCTGCGCCGACCCATCACTCCCCAGGTCAGTCCACCACTCTCAACAAGGTCCTGCAGCAGATCCGAGTGGTTCCCATGATGAAACGGGGCACAAGCCAGCATGGCCGAAGAAGCAAGTTGGACCGTCCCAGGGGAAGCCCGCAACTATCTCACAAGTCAGCCTCTGATGGCCTAAGTGGTTTCCTGCTACACTCCAGACCCCGGTCCTCCTCAACTACTGATGCACCAACCTCCTCGTTGTTTATGGAGTCACTAATCTTCAACCCTCATTCAGGAGATGAGCTGGATCGGGTAATTGTTTTTTTCTTTTTCAATGTGTAAGTCCCTGTACTATTGGAGACACTGGGCAGGTTGTTGAGTAATATAGCCCTTTGTAAGTCAAGACTTTGGAAACTCCTTGTATTTCGAGCAGCTGAGTGGGCTTGTGTTGTATTGTTTGCAGCAGATCACCAATTGTGTCAGTCGTGTCCTGGACTTGCTGTTCCTGATGGTGGACTTTCCACTCAATACAATCCCCTACAGGCTTTTTCTTGCTGCTGGCAAGCAGTACGTGCTGATGATTTCACTGGGATGCTGACTAGGAGGAGTTACTGAGCTTGATGCTGTGTGAAGAAGCTGAATTGGCTTGAGTGCATACTGACTGAATACTGGATTTTAAGGCGAGTGGTATGGAGTATAACAGTGAAGTTGCAGTGGTAACCCCAGACAAACACATTGTACAGCTGCAGTGGAACACTGAGTACAGATGTTAAGCCAGTAAAGGGAGTATGGAACAGATTGGCCCGGGTATTTCCTGGTATGAAGAAATAGAAATACAAGGAAAGATGTGGAAATTGGGTCTGTTTTTGTTGGAGGAGGTTATGAGGGGTTTTGATTGTGTTTAATATTGTGAAGAGAAGGTACAGAATGAAGAGAACAGGGGCCTCTTCAGTAATCCAGGGTTCTGGACCCACGGAGCATGTATACATGGTTAAATGAGCGATTGTGACTTTGTTGAGGTGATTCTTTGAAAACTTGGATTTTCTCCAATTAGTGGTTTGCTGTATCTGAGCACTGCATCACATTGCAGAGAATATGTTGACTTTGGGTTTGGGTGGGAATTTCGTAAAGTAGTCAGTTTTTTAGAATAATACTGCAGTCCTTGTTCATGCGGTACATAGCTGTGTAGAGAGCTCTGCTTTGATAGGGGGAGGTGAAAGATGGTTGAAAGCATGATTGAGAGTTCTTGGTGCATTACTCTCATACAGTACTGAGAAGTTGTCTCTGCATCATTCAGGGTGTTCTCATTGGTAAATGACTGGCCTGCCCCTCATTGTCCACTCCCTGAATGTCCTCGTGTGTGACTGGCCAGGAATAATGCTGTACAGCTGAGATTACTTCCCCACCCTGAAGGAAAGCCTCCAACTTTCCAGTGTGCCTGCTGTTTCAGCATTGCAGCAAGATTCAGGAAATGCATTCTTTGAGGCAGAACCCCTTTAGGTGAACAGGTTTATTCTGCCCTTTGACATCTTTCCCCATTCATTCGCAAGCAACTTATCTCTTTCACGCCCCTCCAGCTTGACTCTGCCCCTTCAGCCTCACCCCGCTCCCCCAACCTGACCCTGCCCCCTCCAGCCCACTGAACTGATTGTTTCTCTGGCAGCCCTCCTGTGTCAGCCTAGCCTATCAGTGTCTGCAGGTTATTTGACCCAGGAAGGTATGATAACTGAGTCCCATCTGACCTTGGACTACTAATGCCCAGCAAAGGCTGCTCTAACCTTGTTTACCCAGTATAAATGGAAATTACATGGCAACTGCAAAATCCTCACTTGGAGAAGGGTGCTTGCTCAGGAAAGACTCAAATAATACCTCCAACATCTGCATTTAGTTCTCCCTCTCGATGATCAAGGCTCCTTTGCCTTGTGATAGTTGATGCTATTCAGTAATGGGGTTAAGGGGTATGAAGCCAAAGTGGGCAAATAGATTGAGGCACAGGCCAGTCGTGACTTAATAGAATGGCTCAAGGGGTCAAATGGCCGAATCCTGTTTCTGTGTTCTGTTGAAAAGCAGGTTTGGGCACATATGGTCAGAGCAGACAAGGTTAATGTTTCAGATTTCCAAGACCCGCAGTGTTTTGTTTTCTGTTCTATATGAACTTTCATAGTGTTCATTGATTCACTCAGGAAGACCTTCTGGGCTTCATCAATCTGCTGCCTTGTCTCTCCAAATACTCCGTGTATGGTTTGCATACTGCTGGTGAATCTGTTGGTTGTCAGCCCTGGTCTGCCTGGAACCCCTGCTTCATACCAAACTCCTTTGATGCATGGCATCTGTGGTGTTGGATGCATTGCTGTAAGTGGCCTCGCTGATTAAAACCTCCTGAAATGATTCATTTGTCACATTATCTATCTCCTGCTTATCTACGTATTCGATTCTATTTGGTTCTGCGGTAAGTTGACCTCCCCGCTGTGCGCCTGAAAACCCCCTTACTGTTCTAGAGTAGATTTTTCTTAGTTCATGGGATGTGGCCGTCGCTGGCAACATTTGTTGCCCATCCCTAATTGCTTGCTAGACCATTTCAGAGGGCACTTAAGAGTCAACCACATTGCTGTAGGCCAGACTTGGAAAGGATGGCAGATTTCCTTTCTTACTGAACGTTAGTGAGCTAGATGGGTTTTTATGACAATAGTTTTATGACTAGATTTGCAAATATTTATATTATAAATATTCCAGGTTTATTAGTTGAATTTGAATTTAAATCCCACCAGCTGCTGTGGTGGAATTTAATCCAGAGGCTGGGCCTTTGGTTACTAGCCCAGTTACATTACCAATATGCCACTGCCTGTCTCCCCTTAATAGTAGCTGCAGTTTTTACTGTTATGTTTTCTCCCCGACCTGCTCTCCCTTGTCCTCCAACCCGGTTTGAGCAATTTGAGCAGTAATAGAAGCAGATCATCAAAAGATGTCACAAATAACAGAACAAAAGAACACATAGGTGTTAAAGTTGGTGATATTATCTAAACGAATGTGCTAATTAAGAATGGATGGTAGGGCACTCAAGGTATAGCTCTAGTGGGGGTGGGGGGAGCATAAAAGATTTAAAGATATTTAAAAATAATTGAAATAGGTGGGAAAAGAAAAATCTATATAATTTATTGGAAAAAAAATAAAAGGAAGGGGGAAACATAAAGGGGGTGGGGATGGAGGAGGGAACTCAAGACCTAAAGTTGTTGAATTCAATATTCAGTCCGGAAGGCTGTAAAGTGCCTAGTCGGAAGATGAGGTGTTGTTCCTTCAGTTTGCGTTTGGGGGTGGGGGTGGGGGAGATGAGCAAAAGAGGAGATTTGATTGAGATGCACAAAATAGTTGAGGGGCCTTGATAAAGTGGATGGGGAGGGCTTATTGAGCAGAGAAGTCAGTGACTATGGGGCATAGATATAAAACGATTGGTAGAAAGATTAGAGGGGAGATGAAGAAAGATTTTTTCACCCAGAGGGTGCCTGAAAGGGTAGCAGAGGCAGAAACCCTCAACTCAATTAAAAGATGCCTGGACATGCACCTCAATTGCCGTAACCTTCAGGGCTACGGACCAAATGCTGGAAAGTGAGATTCGGCTGGGTGGTGCAATTTTTAGCCGGTGCAGACATGATAGATCAGGTGGCCTCTTTCAGTGTTATCAACTTTCTATGAAAAGAACAAAGGGAAGGTGTGTGATAGGGTGGACGGTGGGAGAGATTAAATGATAAAAGGTTTCATGGTGCAAAGTCAAAGGAAGTGATAATAGGACAAACTAAAGAAACAGAAGTGCCTAGAGGAGGTGTGAATAGCAGAATCCTGAATAGTTGCTTTCCAAACGCAAAGGGAGAAAAGAGAAATGAGAGGAAAACAAAGAAGCAAAGAAAAACTAAACCAAATGATCTAAAAATGTCCAGAGGTTGTAAGTTGAAAGATGAGCAGTTCCTCAAGACAAACAGGTGGTTTGGTTTAACGGTTGGTGAGGAATTTCCTTCTCTTCACAGCACACAGCAACAAACCAGTCTGTCAATGTTTTTTTTGCACTATTTGAAATATCAAGGAATTGAAATTAAAGAATGTGAATACAGCAGGGATTTTCTGCTGGAAGATTGTTGAATTATTGTGTGCCAGCCATGGCTTAGTTGGTAGCACACTCACATCTGAGTCAGAAAGTTCTGGGTTCAAGTCCCACTCCAGGATTTGAGTGCAAAAATGAATGCTGACACTGCAATGCAGTAATAAGAGAGTGCTGCACTGTTGGAGGTGCTGTATTTTAGATGCAATGTTAACCTGAGTCCTCTTGGCTGGACGTAAAAGATTTTGAAGAACAGCAGGGGAGTTATCCCTGTTGTCCTGATCAATATCAATCCCTCAATCAATTGTCTGGTCTTTATCACATTGCTGTTTGTGGGAGCTTACTGCGCACAAATTGGCTGCTGTGTTTTCTACATTACAACAGTGACAACTCTTCAGAAAGTACATCGTTGGCTGTAAGGCACTTTGAGATGTTCAGTAGCCCTGAAATTCGCTTTATAAAAGCCTGTCTTTGTCAGCTAATTTGAATTGAGAGTTGCTGACTGCAGTGTTTCAGTTACACAGTCTAATGGCACGCAATGTAGTGTATCGTACTACTGTGGCAACTGTTACAAGGCTACTGAGAGCTCGACAATTCAAAAGTTGTTCTAGGAGACCTATTCAGCTCCCTCCATGTTGTGACTTGATTAGCAACAAACAACAGACTCGTGAATTGAGGGGACGCGTAGCATGATAGTGTTGAGTGATTCTCTCAGCGAAGCGCTCAACAACTCCGGCGATTATTAAACTGCTCAGTCCCTGAGCTGTCGTCATATCAGTTCACGGTCCAGTGCCAGCGGAGTTCATTTGACTGCCCTGCTTGGCACTGAGCACTGGTAATGTGCTGCCTTTTGAGGTGCCATCTGGGAAGGTCCACGGTTATTGCTATATTGCGTCTGGAGGCCAGCATACCCTGGTACAAGCATGGGAATTAACTTCCATTTTGTTTCTGGGAATGCACCTCTGTAAGAATGACTAGCAGGACTTGACTACAGTCTAATCTAATCTCAAACTTCAAATGATATCATACACTGGAAAAATGACAACCCAGCACTTTATAAATGGCTGTTTTGATTAGATAGCAGTTTTCAAATCTCTTTAATATCGGATTACTTTTACAGATACAGGTTTTGGTCAGTGTGAGATTCCGAGTAGTTAGTTGTTGGTCTGAGATGATTTACCTCACTCTGGGTACTGCCTTTGGTTTTACCCAGCAGCAGGATAGTTGTCGATCCTTGTTGACAGCAGCCAGTCAGATACTAGCCCAACAAGTAAGACTTGTACCAATTGGAGGCATAAGGTGCAAACTGCTGATGCTGCTTGGCTTGGAGATCCATTCTGTGAAAATGTATTTCTCAAGTTTCTGTTGTAAACAAAATTGCAGTTTGACAGTCAGAGCGGGTGGGCTTCAAGCCCCATTCCTGAGTCTTCAATCCGTAATCCAGATTGAAACACCATTGCAGTACTGAGGGAGTGCTGCACCATCAGAGGTGCTGTCTTTCAGAGGATACATTAAACTGAGGCCTCACATACCCCTTGGATGGACGTATAAAATCCTACAGAACAACTTGAAGAATCAGGGATGTGGTCCTCGGTCTCCTTAGATAATATTTATCTTTCAACTAATATTAATAAAATGGTCTATCTTATCATTGCTCTTTGTAGGACTTTGCTGTGTGTAAACTGGCTGTCATGTTTCCTACATTGGAGCAGTGACTGACTACACTTCAAGCACTTCATTGGTGGGAAAGTGCTTTGGGTTGTAAAGGTGCAAAATAAATCCCAAGTTTTATCATATGTTGAATATGTACCGTACAGTCTCTCTTTTGCCCACCTCCCTCTCCAGGGTACAGGTCAGTTGAGGGCAGTCAGGAACGTTAGTGCTTGACTGACTGATCTCACCAGCCCATGGAGACTGAGGACAGTTGTAGCCAACATGGCTGAGACGGGCTAAATCAGGGTAGCCTGTGGAATGAAACATGGGACTTCCAAGTCTGTGTGCTGTGACTAAACCATCAGGAGGCCAGCTGTTCATTTAAACACAAAGGCACAATGAACAACAACTTGCATTAATGTAGCACCTTTAATTTAGTAAAAATGCGCCACACAAGTGCCAGGCAATAATCATCTCCAACAAGAGAGAATCTAACCATCTTCTCTTGACATTCATTGGCATTACCGTCACTGAATCCCCAACTATCAACATCCTGCGGGGCTACCATTGATCCAAACTGAACTGGACTAGCCACTTTGCGGGATCTGGAATCAATATTGAGGACTCATAGGACCACGCCCTCCTCACTGTATTAGTACTGTGCTGCCACCTCTGGTGGGCCTGTCCTGCTGATGGAAAAGGGATGGTGATGGAGGAGCCTGGGGCATTAGCTAGGATCTGTGAATCTTCGATATGACCATCTGGCTGTTGCTTGACTGGTCTTTGGGGCAGCTCTCTCAATGTGTGTGAGATGGGGCTGGGGTGTGGCCCATAGAAAGATTTGGTAATGCAGTTCATCAGTTAGTAATAATTAGTTGATCTCTGAAGTCAGTGATTACAGGGAACATGAGAGAAATAAAATGTGAGTCTCTCCAAACAACAACAACAAGTTTTATTTATAAAGCGTATATACATAAACCATCCCAAGGTGCTTCACAGGAGCATTTTAAAGAAAAGTTTGACACTGAGTTGCATAAGGAGACATTAGAGCAGATGACCAACAGCTTGGCCAAAGAGGTATGTCTCGAGGAGTGTCTCAAAAGAAGAGAGAGGAAGAGAGATGAAGGGTTTAGGAAGATAATTACAGACTGTTGGGCCCTGACACCGATAGTACAATCGTTCTAGTGGTGGAACGATTTAAATCGGGGAAGCTCGAGGCCAAAATTAGAGGAGTGTTGATATCTTGGAGGGCTGTGGGGTTGAAGAAGATTACAGAGTGTGAAAAGTAGGATGAGAATTTTAAAATCAAGACCCTGCTTAACCAGGCACCAATATTGTTCAAGCACGGGTGACCGGGGAGTGGGAGAGTGGGAGTAAGGACACAGGTAGCAGAGCTTTGGGTGACCTCAGGTTTATGGAGGGCAGAATGTGGGAGAGCAGCCATGAGTGCATTGGAATAGTCGAGTCTAGAGTTAAGAAAAGCAAGAATGAGGATTTGAGCAGCAAATGAGTTAATGCGGGGATGGAGCTGGGAGTTGTTACTGAGGTGGAAACAGACAGCCCTAGTGAGGGAGAGTAGATGTAGTTGGAAGCTTATCTCCAGGTTAGATAGGGCACCAAGGTAGCAAACAGCATCAGGCTGTTGCCAGGGAGAAGGAATGCAGTGAGTGGTCAGGAAACAGAGTTTGTAATGGGGATCAAAGACAATGGCTTTGGCCTTCCCAATATTTAATTGGGGCAAATTTCTGCTCATCCAGTACTGGATGTTGGATAAGCAGTCTGATAATTTAGCAACAATGGAGGAGTCGAGAGAGGTGGTGGTGAGGGAGAGCTGGGTGTCGGCAGCATACATATGAAACTGTTTTTTAGATGATGTTGCCAAGGGGCAGCCTGTAGATGAGAAATAGGAGGGGGCCAAGGATTGATCCTTGGGGAACACCAGAGGGAACAGTACAGGATCAGGAAGACAATCCACTGCAAGTGATTCTCTGGTTACGATTAGATGGCTAAGAATGGAACCAGGTGAGAGCAGTCCCACAGTCGGATGACAGTGGAGAGGGGTTGGAGGAGGATTGTGTGGTCGACCATGTGAAAGGCTGCAGGGAGGTCGAGAAGGACGAGGAGGGAAAGTTTACCTTTCTCACAGTCACTTTGGATGTCAATTGTAGCCACATCCCAATATTCCAGGCTGAGACCTGGCCAGAGGAGGCTACTAATCACTAACTTTATGGGAACTCTACTTAGAAACACATGGATTTACATAGGAAGTGGATGATATCCACATTCTGGACGGGGTGATGGCTGGATTCAGAGTGAAGGCTTGGTTTAAAAAGATGTTTGGTGTTCATTTGGACATGCTTTTCTGAACTAGTTCCACTAAGAAAGTAAAGAGAGAAGAATAGAATCAGCACTGAACGGGATTGATCTAAGGTTTACAATGAAAAGTGATTGAGGGAAGAAGAAGGTGTGCAGTTGCGCCCAGTGTGCAAGCTTGTGTCTTTGTGTCTCTATCTGAGAGCCAGTGTCTGTTCTGAGAAAGCCTAACTGGCCGGTGCGTCCACTGGGCCGGTGCGTGGACGTGCCCGCCGGGTGTGTGTGGATGTCTGCCTGCCTGGCCTGGGTGGGCATGTCTGCTGGGTGTCTTTTTATTTATTATTTCATGGGATGTGGGCATCGCTGGCTAGGCCAGCATTTATTGCCCATCCCTAATTGCCCTTGAGAAGGTGGTGGTGAGCTGCCTTCTTGAACTGCTGCAGTCCATGTGGTGTAGGTACACCCATAGTGCTGTTAGGAAGGGAGTTCCAGGATTCTGACCCAGTGACACTGAAGGAACGGCGATATATTTCCAAGTCAGGATGGTGAGTGGCTTGGAGGGGAACTTGCAGGTGGTGGTGTTCCCATCTATCTGCTGCCCTTGGCCTTCTAGATGGCAGCAGACTTGGGTTTGGAAGATGCTACCCAAGGAGTCTTGAGTTGCTGCATTGCACTTGTAGATAGTTCACTCTGCTGCCACTGTGCATCGGTGGTGGAGGGAGTGAATGTTTGCGGATGGGGTGCTAGTCAAGCAGACTGCTTTGCCCTGGATGGTGTCAAACTTCTTGTGTTGTTGGAGCTACACTCTTCCAGGCCAGTTGGGAGTATTCCATCACATTCCTGACTTGTGCCATGTAGATGACGAACAGGCTTTCGGGAGTCGCTTGCCGCAGGATTCCCAGCCTCTGATCTGCTCTTGTAACCACAGTACTTATATGGCTAGTCCAGTTCAGTTTCTGATCAGTGATGTTAATGGTTCCCTGGAGGGAACCCTTGTGAATCACAAAAAGCTAGCATACAAGTTCAGGTAATAGGGAAGGCAAACGGAATGTCTAGCTAAAACTATACAAGCACTAGTTAGACCACACTCAGAATACTGTGAACAGTTTTGGTCCCCTTATCTAAGGAAGGATATGCTGGCATTGGAGGCAGTCCAGAGAAGGATCACTAGGTTGGTCCCGGGTATGGTGGGATTTTCTGATGAGAGGTTGAGTAGGTTGGGCCTGTATTGATTGGAGTTTAGAAGAATGAGGGGTGGCCTTATTGAAACATATAAGATTCTTAGGGGGCTTGACAGGGTAAATGGTGAGAGGTTGTTTCTCCTTGTGGGAGAGTCTAGGACCAGAGGGCATAATCTCAGAGTAAGGGGTCTCCCATTTAAATCAGGGATGAGGAGGAATTTCTCCTCTGAGGGTAGTGAATCTGTCTAATTTTTTACTGCAGAGGGTTGTGGAGGCTGGGTCGCTAAATATATTCAAGGCTGAGATAAATTTTTAATCAGCAAGGGAATCAAGGGTTATGGGGAAAGGGCAGGAAAGTGGAGTTGAGGATTATCAGATTAGCCATGATCTCATTGAATGGTGAAGCAGATTTGATGGGCCGAATGGCCTACTTCTGCTCCTACGTCTTATGGTCTCCCTTAAATTTGCCATCTGCCACTTCTCTTTTAAAAAAAAATACCCTTGGTCCCTCTACCCCTGCAACCTTCTACCTGATCTTCAGCTTTCCTTGCCTTTCAAGTTCTTGAATGTGCTGTCTTCCGAAATCCATTTGATCTTTCCATCAGCTATCTGTTTGAATTCCTTTGATCAGGTTTCTGACCTTGCCACAGCACAGAAATGGCCCTTATCAAGGTTAGAATTTGCATCCTGTGTGACTGTGATGAAGGCAAAATATTCTCCCCGTCCTTCTCAGCTTGTCTGCAGCCTTGGACACTCAACCACCCCAGCCTCCACCAGTGCAAAAGCAAAATGTTATTTGTGTGGAATTCTGAAATGAAAATGTAAAATGCTGGAAATATTCCGGTTAGACTGTATCAGTTGGGAGTGAAGCAGAGTTTACATTTCAGTACTGATGAAAGGTCTTCAACCTGAAATTTTAGTCCTGTTTCTCTCACCCTCTATCCCCTAATGCCTTTCCTCTTGGATTGGACTGTCTTTGCCTGCTTCCATTCTCATCTGTTCGTTTTTAGATGCAATTTCCTGCAGTGGCTTTTCTTCCTCCTCTTGAATTGTTTCCCCCTGGATTTATCCTTGATCACCGCTCACATTTCCTGTCGACATGCTGACCCTTGGTGACATCATCCAAAACGCAACATCAAATTTCACAAAGGCATGGCAGCAGCCAGCTCCGCCTCACCACCACTTTACCTCTCTACTATCTTGGATTTGTTAGAATATCCAGTATTGACTGAGTAGGAACTTCCTCCGGTGAAATATTGGGAACACCAAAACCATTGCCTTCAATCTTTGCCACAAGCTTCACTTCCTAGTTAGCAACTACATCTGTGCCTTTGTCTGAGGAAACCTTGGTGTCATATTTGACTGTGGGCTGAGCTTCTGACCCCATCTCCTCTCCATAATCAAGACCGCCAACTGCCACCTTCGTGATATCACCCGTTCTCCACCCCTCGTCAGCTCACCTGTTGCTGGAAGCATGATCATCTCTAGAATAGACTATTATAACACTTTCTTGGCTGGCAACCCAGCTTACACCTTGTGTGAACCTGAACTTATCCAAAACTCTGCTGCCTGTATCTTAACTCTCACCATGTCCTGTTCACCCATCAGCCTGTGCTCACTGACCTACATTGGCTTTGATCTGACAATGCTGCTCTGATTATAAAGTTTACTACTTTGTCATCAAACCCCTCCATGGCCTTGCACCTCCCTATCTCTGCAATCTCCTTCGGCCCTACAAACCTCTAAAATATCTTTGCCCCTTCAATTCTGCCTCTACACAACACCAATTTTAAACACGCCTCCATTAGTGACCGTGCCTACAGCTGCCAGGACCCTAAGCTCTGGAATTCTCTTGGCATACTGTCTTCTCTCCTGCTGTAAGACATGCCTTTAAACCAGCTTTTTATCTCACCTTCAACTTTGGACACCGTGCTGAACATCTTATGTAGCTGTTTGTGCATTTTGTCTGGTAAAGTGCCTGTGAAGCACTTTAGGACAATTTGCCGTGTCAAAGGCACAATAAAAATACAAGTCATTATGTTGTATATGGGTAAATGAGATTGTGAACAAAACCTGCAGTGTTGATGCAATGAATCCAGATCACTGACAGTGTCTGCAGTGTTGATGCAGTGAATCGAGATCACTGACGGTGTCTACAGGGTGGATGTGATGAACCCAGATCACTGACGGCGTCTGTAGGGCCGATGCAGTGAATCCCGATTGCTGACGGTATCTGTAGGGCCGATGCGGTGAATCCCGATCACTGACGGTTTCTGCAGGGCCGTTGCGGTGAATCCCGATCACTGACGGTGTCTGCAGGGCCATTGCGGTGAATCCCGATTGCTGACGGTGTCTGTAGGGCCGATATAGTGAATCCCGATCGCTGACGGTGTCTGTAGGGCCGATATAGTGAATCCCGATCGCTGACGGTGTCTAGGGTCGATGCGGTGAACCCCGACCGCTGGCGGTGTCCGCAGGGTTGATGCGGTGAATCCTGACGGCTGGCGGTGTCTGCAGGGTCGTTGCGGTGAATCCCGACTGCTGGCGGTGTTCGCAGGGTCGATGCGGTGAATCCCGACCGCTGGTGGTGTCCGCAGGGTCGATGCGGTGAATCCCGACCGCTGGCGGTGTCTGCCGAGTGGACGCGGTGAATCCCGATCATGGACAGTGGCCAAGGCTTTCTGCTCCCACCCACAGTGGGTGTAATGGCGGGCGGGAAGGGAAAATATTGCGTGAGGGGATAAGTCAATGTAAAAACAGGTCCACTTCTGCTCTCTCAGTGGAGCACATTTCCTGCGGCACCATGTTGGGAACGTCATTTAAATACTTTAGAATATCCTGGATGCAGCTTGTCGAAATCAACACCCCCACCCCACCCCATGCTGGATCACAGGTCCATGCCAGCATCTAATTAGACCAGCATGATTCAGAAACGTAGATAACTGAAGTGCACCTGGTGACCTGCACTTGTGACTCCAATGTTTGTTCACCTACCTTGCATTGCTGAGTGCTCGTAGCACCTCTGGCTCCGTGCTGCTTTGCAGGCAGCACCACGCCGCTTTTCAGTGCGGTTACAGAGGCAAGACTCTATACACCAGACCAGTGGTAAGGCGGGGGTGGGTTGCAATGTGCTGCAGCGCAAGAGCTTGACTCTGGGGGAAGACGATACAGAGGCAAGGGAAGGGGCTGCAGGGCAAGGGCTCAACTTGGGGGGGCAGAGAAGATAACAGACAAGGGAGGGGGTTGCAGAGCATGGGCTGGGAGGAGCGGGAAGATTGAGGAAGTTTGCATCCAGACACATGACTATCCAGGGGTCGCAGGGGTGTTGGAAGCGCCCTCAGGGCTGGAATTGGGAGAGAATCTCTTCCAGGAGGACATGAATGAGTCGGGGCCAGAGTGGGAGGATTGCGGAGTGAAGAATTGCTTCAGATTACATTGCTGAGCTTCCAAAGACAGTCGTTCTCCCAGTCCAGGGAGGGGGAGAGCATGCCAGTCCACTGTCAGTCGTGTACAGCATAGTGTGCGCAGCATGTGGTCATCACCTCACACACGATTGTCTGGGAGATTTCTGGTATTGTACTTGGCTGCAGATGGTGCAGTCACAGGGGAAGCATCTGCAGTCTGTAGTGCAGGGGCGGGCACTCAGTGGTCTCATAGGGGATGGGGGGTTATCTATATGTGACGGTGGTACAGTAGGCCTTGAGATGGGGGAAGATTAAGGATAGGCACATCCACCTCAAACGACTCTGATAAGACAGGGATATCAATCACAATTGCAATGGGATCAAGGATCACACGGGGAGGAATGAGTGTTATAGATGAGGTGGAAACCTTAACGTTATGCTCCTCCAGGGCGATGAGAGGGATTTCCATGGTCATACAGGGAGGGTCGAAGCTGATCTAGAAACAAAACCTGAGGACCACCATCTTGGAATCTCAAGCAGTGGAATGGCGGAAAGTGAGACTAAGAAAATACGCTGTTGGGGAGGGCTGTTAGGCCTTCTGGGAAGAGAGCGTCATAGCAATGGGGGGCCAATTAAAGGTGTCCTCATCTGGAATCTGTATTACCACATGAGGAGGGCTGCACAGCTGAGGAGCATCTCAACAATTATAGAGGCAATCTGGAGCCTTCAGTGTAAAAGTGCTTTCATGCTTGGCCTAAATAGCCAAGTGGTTATGGTACTGGGTTTGTAACCCCAAGATCGAGAGTTTAAATCTCACAATGGCAAAACTATGAAACAATGTAACTTCATCTGAATAGGAACAGATGGAAACATGTTTTGCTTGGCCTAAATAGCCAAGTGGTTATGGTACTGGGTTTGTAACCCCAAGATCAAGAGTTCAAATCTCACAATGGCAAACTATGAAACAATGTAACTTCATCTGAAACAGATGGAAATGGGTTTGTGCTCGAAAGAGTATCAAGAGTTCAAATCTCTCAAAGGCAAATTATGAAACAACGTAAAAGTGCTTTCATGCTTGGCTTAAATAGCCAAGTGGTTATGGTACTGGGTTTGTAATCCAAAGATCAAGAGTTCAAATCTCACAATGGCAAACTATGAAACACTGTAACTTCATCTGAAACAGATGGAAACGTGTTTGTAGCTTGGCCTAAATAGCCAAGTGGTTTAAAAAAAACAAAAAAAATTATCAAGAGTTCATCTTCTTAACGATCTCGTGGAGGCAATTGTGAATTCAGTTTGTTCCCTGATACTGAGGAGAGAAGGTGTGTGGTGTTGGTGTTGCTGCTCCTCTTCAGTGTTTCAACTGTTTCTGCTGCTGCTTTTGGGGTTGTTGCTTCTGCTGTGTGCTGCTGCTGCCCCTGCACTCGAGGGTGTTTGCTGCTGCTGCTGCTCCTGGACTAGAGGGTGTTTGCTGCTGCTGCTGCTGCCCCTGCCTGTGTGGAGCAAAAGGAGAGAGAGGGAGAGAAGAAGAACAGCTTCTGTTGCTGCTGCAGGACAGGAAGGCCAGGAGGCCAGGACTGTGTCTAGAAACAACATCTTAGGTGGGTGTCCAACATTATTGTTTGTGTAAGGTGGGGGCAATAAAGGACTGTGTTTTGTAGGGGGAGGAAAGAAGACTGCAGGAAGGTTTTGGGAAGGGAGGGGGGTGTGTGTGTGGTTAAAACCACCTTCTTGCTACCCCCCCGCCCCACCCAGCCCTTTCCCAGTAAAGGCCAGCGGTGGCTGGTGAAGACATCGCCTCCCCCTGCAAGAAGATCATCAGGCCCCCACCCAACATCCACCTTTCACTGAAGACACCCACCTGGACTTTTCCCTTTTCCCTCCTGTGCCTCCCTGTCCTTCACTCCTCTCCCCTCCTGTGTAAAAGGGGGAGGTTATTACTATCTCTCTCCCTAGGGTGGAACATTGTATATTTTAAAAAAAATATATATATTAAATATATATAATTTTTTAAAAAATGGCCAATCCTTCCCAGGGTGGGCGTGTCTCTGGCCCTAAGGCCAGTTCAACATCTCCTGTGGCCGGGCCCTCGAGGGCTAATGTGGAGGCGGCTTTGTCACCGGTGGCAGGGCCTCAAAAAAGACCTATGCGGGGGTGTTTGCTTCTGCAGCTCCTGCTGCTCCCGCTGCCCTGTCGCCATTCCGCCTCCTCACCAGGGCCCTCGGGGTGAAATGCTACGCCCACCTGGAGATGACTATTGAGGCCTGCGTGAAGGCTATGGCTGGGGTTGTCGGCCCCTCAGCCATTGTCGCGGCCTCAAAAATGTATGGGAGGGCCATCCTTTTCTTGAGGTCCGTGCGGGCGGTGCAACTCGTCCTGCAGAATGGGCTCACTGTGGGCGGGACTTTTCTGGCGGTGGACCCCCTTGAGGCCACCGCCCAGAAGATTGTTATTTCAAACGTCCCGCCCTTTATACCATGTGAGCTCCTCCTCCCCCACCTTAATAAGCTGGGGGAGGTCAGGTCGGGGGTTGCGCCAGTCCCGCTCGGCCTCAGAGACTCGACCCTCCACCACGTGTACTCCTTCCGGCGCCAGGTTTTCATCCGCTTGGCCCGGGAGGAGTGACTGGAGGGGGCCTTCTTTGTTAATTTTGAGAGGACCACCTATCGGGTCTTCTGGACCGCGGAGGGCGTGCGGTGCCATGCCTGTAAGGAGGCGGGGCACATAAAGAACTGCCCCGCCTCCAAGGCCACGAGCCCCACCCAAGCGGCTGCGGCTGGCACCGCCCCTCCTCCACCCGCCACCACTCCATCTCCCTCCCCGCAAGGGGAAGCGACCCCGGCAGCAGCTGCCATCCCGGCTGCCGGTGAGGCGGGGGGAGAGCCCCCGCGCCGTAAGAAGGCGCAGAGGAAGACCCGAAATTTGGAGGCGGCCCCTGAAACGCCCCAAACCCCCCAAACACGTGGAAAAACCGGCTCGGGGGAGAAAACATCATCCGGCCCCGGCGTCGTGTCCGCGTGTGCTCCCGGGTCCGTGGGCACTAAGGCGCCAAGTGCTGGGCCCAGCGTCGTCCCTGCGCGTGCTCCCGGGGCCGGCGGGGAAAAGACGCGGGACCCCGAGCCGGGGGAAGAAAAATTGAAAACCCAGAGGGTGGAGTGTCCGGGAGGGCTGGGAAAGGAGGAGGGGGCCTCGGAAATGGAGGTCTCCCTAGCCCCCAGCCTGACCCGGAAGAGACGTCATGCTTCGGAGGAGGAAGTGGGCGATGCCCAAACTGAAGAAGTTGGGTGTGTCCCTTCCCCTGATGAAGAGGTGGTGGCGTCTCCACCCAGCAAAACCTCGCCTTGCCCTCTGGGAGAACCCGAAACACCTACCCCTACCACTGTTCCCCCTAACACTCTGCTGCAGTCCCCTGAACAGGGCCCCTCGGGGGTCACTGAGGGCACCTGCCTTGTGGTGGTGTCCGTCTGCAGTGCACTTAATAACCCCGAGGTACCTTCTGGCTCGTCGGGGGATTGCAGCTTTGAAATTTTAAAAAGTATAAATGGGTCATTGCGTGGCGGCGATAAGGAGAGCCTTCCCGCTCCCTCCCAAACCTTGATACCGGGCGTCCTATGTTTAGGTCAGGAGCTTGTCCTGAGCTCCCCGGACGACCCGGTGCCGGGAGGAGAGCGGGCATCAGAACTGCCGCTGCCCTCTGGCCCAAAAAGTTTAGAGGAGACCAGAGAGGAGGACTCTGGCCTTGATCTTGGGGGTGGGATCGAGGCACAGATAGAGCCAGCTGGCAGCTCCGAATCAGCCCCCGTACTCAATGCGGGGGAGGGGTCGGAAGCTGGAGGTGATGACCCGGAGGAGGACGGGGTGTCGGTGGTAAGCGTTGGGGATTACACAGAGTCGCTCTCAGGCGAGGCGGTGGATCCCCTGGTGCCCACCACTGACTCCACCCTCAACCCCCCAAGGGAACTCCGGGACTTTTTGTCGGGGCACCGCGGTCGCCGAGACAGGGTTCAGTTGGCCTTGGACCGGTGGCATTCATTTCCGCTGGTGTTCTGGTCCACTCGTGAGGCTCTCAAGTCTCCCAAGTTGGATAGGAACGCGTGGGGGAGGGTCCAAATGTTTCTCGCTGGGCTCCTGAAGGAGAGGAAGGACTAAAAAGTCTTCTTCTTTTTAATTACTTAAGGTGAAGGTTTGATGTACCTTTGACAATGAAGACGACTATAGCCAGCCTCAACATCCGCGGCAGCAGGGGCGCACAGCGCAGGATCCAGAACTTCTTGGTCCTCAGGGACGGGAAGTATGCGTTGTGCCTCCTGCAAGAAACCCATACCGTTCTGGGAGACGAAGCCACATGGCTCCTGGAGTGGCGAGGGGGGGTCTACATGAGTCACCTAGCCTCCAATTCTGGCGGGGTGGCTATCTTGTTGGCCCCGCATTTTCAGCCGGAGATCTTGGGGGTCAAGGAGCTGGTGCCAGGCCAGTTGCTGCACCTGACTGTGCGTCTGGGGGGGGCAGTGCTTCACTTCATGAATGTATACGCTCCCCTGGGCACGCAGCAGCAAGCGAGCTTCTTTGAAGAAGTGTCCACTCATCTCGGCTCCATCGACACTGGCGAGTGCATCGTCCTCGGGGGGGGGATTTCAATTGCACCCTCGGGGTCCGGGACCGTCACGGTACCCCGCACTGCACGCGAGGTGTGAGTAAGTTGCGGGACCTGGTCAGGTCCTTCGACTTAGTGGACGTCTGGCGAAATCTCCATCCTGACTCCGTGTTCACCTTTTTGTCACCTGGAGTCGGAGCGTCCAGAATCGACCGTCTTTACGTTTCAAAGGTGTACGTGTCCTGTATTCCGGCTGCTTCTATACAGCAGGTTCCATGCACAGACTACCGTCTGGTGTGGGCGGAGATCACTTCGTCCTGCGCTCGGACGGGGTCTGCGTACTGGCATTTTAATAACCTGTTGGAAGACCAGCGGTTCCTGGACTCGTTCCGTTGCTTCTGGGCCGGCTGGAGAAGGAAGCGGGGAGACTTCCCCTCCTTGAGGCTATGGTGGGACGTGGGCAAGACTCACGTCCGAGTTTTCTGTCAAGAGTACGCGAAGGGGTCGACAAAGACGCAAATCCAGGGTCGAGGAGTTGGAGAAGGAGGTGCTCGACCTGGAGGCACGTCTCCGTCAGCCCGACGCGGACCCAGCCCTGTGGTCGGTGTACGATGAGAAGAAGGGCGCGCTGCGGGACCTGCAACTGGTTGGGTCTTGGGGTGCGTTCATGAGGTCGCGGATCTGTTTCCTTAAGGAGATGGACCGTGGCTCCCCCTTCTCGCTGGAAAAAAGGCACGGGGTCCGTCAGCAGCTCTTTACGCTGCTGGCCAACGACGGATCCCTTGTCTCGGATCCGGAGGGCATCAGCGCCATCGCCCGAGATTACTACACTGCCCTGTTCTCTCCGGATCCGTCCAGCGAGGAAGCTTGCAGAGTTTTGTGGGAGGACCTGCCGCAGGTCGGCCCGGAGTGCGCCGGAAAGCTCGACTCCCCTATAAGTCTGGGGGAGCTGACCGGCACACTTGAAGGTCTTTCTAGGGGCAAAACCCCGGGACTAGACGGGCTGACCGTGGAGTTCTTCAGGGCGTTCTGGGACGTCTTGAGGAGCGACTTCGCGGGGGTCTTGGGGGAGAGCATTGCAACCGGAGAGATGCCCCTTTCGTGGCACAGGGCCGTGATTGCCCTGCTGCCGAAGAAGGGGGATCTCCACCTTCTTAAAAACTGGCGCCCGGTCTCCCTCCTCAGCACGGACTACAAAATCTTCGCCCGAGCCATGTCTTCTCGGCTCGGCACCGTGCTGGACCACATGATCCACCCTGACCAGTCCTACACCGTCCCGGACCGAACCATTTATGATAACATCCATCTGGTTCGGGACATCATCCACCATTCCCAGAGGGCTGGTCTGTCGAACGCCTTCCTGTCTCTCGATCAGGAGAAGGTGTTCGACAGGGTGGATCACGGATACTTACTCAGAACTCTGCGTGCGTTCGGGTTCGGGATGCATTTTGTCGCCCGGATCCGACTTCTGTACACCGCCGCGGAGTGTCTAGTGAAGGTTAACGGGTCCCTGACGGCGCCCCTTCGCTTTGGGAGACGGGTACGTCAGGGCTGCCCCCTGTCTGGCCAGTTGTATTCTATTTGCGTGGAGCCTTTCCTGCGCCTCTTGCGGAGGAGGTTGTCGCGATTGGTCCTGCGCGGGCCGGGCATCGGGGTGGTCCTTTCGGCTTACGCCGATGACGTGCTCCTTATGTTTAGTGACCCGGCTGACCTGCGGAGGATGCGCGAGTGCCAGGAGGTCTACTCTGCCGCTTCTTCTGCCAGGATCAACTGGGGTAAATGTTCTGGACTCCTGGTTGGTCAGTGGCAGATGGATCCCCTACCCGAGGAGCTCAGGCCTTTCACCTGGAGCAGGACCAGCCTCCTCTACCTGGGGGTCCATCTCTGCCCCGCTGAGGAATCCTGGCCGGCAAACTGGCAGGAACTGGAGACGAAAGTCACCGCTCGCCTGCGGCGCTGGACAGGACTGCTCCGAGTGCTATCTTACCGAGGTCGAGTTCTGGTCATAAACCAGCTGATCGCCACCATGTTGTGGTATCGGCTGGTCACTTAGATCCCTCCCCCGGACTTTGTCACAAGAATCCAGAGATTGTTAGTCGACTTCTTCTGGGACAAAAGATTGCACTGGGTCGCTGCCGAGGTTCTGAGTCTCCCGCTTAGGGAGGGCGGTCAGGCGCTAGTGTGCCTACGCACACAGGTGGCGACTTTCCGCCTTCAGACCCTGCAGCGATACCTCTACGTTGAGCCTCCTCCTAGATGGTGTGCCCTGACGACGTATTTCTTCCGTCAGGTGCATGGCCTGAATTATGACGTGCAGCTCCTGTTTATAGAACAGCTGGGCCTCGGTGGCTCCTTGCAGGCGTTGCCTGTCTTTTACCAGGACCTGATCAAAGTCTGGAAAGTGGTCACCTCGCGACGCAGCTCTCCCCTGTCAGGAGTAGCGGCTATCGTCAGAGAGCCGCTGCTCAGGAATCCGCCCCTCCGTCCTTTTCAGTGGTTGGCGGAGAGGAGGGCTGTGGCCGCAGGGGTGACCAGGATCGGGGACGTGCTGGGTGGCGGAGGACTGGGCTGGATGCTCCCGCAGGAGTTGGCGCGATGCGCGTCTGTGAGTGTCCAGGTCGCAGCTGATGCCATCCAAGACCTAAGGACGGTCGTGCTCGGCCCCGACGTTATTTTGGGTCTTGAGGTGGTCCAGGTGCGCGGTGGTCTTCCGTCTGAATGTTCCCCTGTTCGGACAGAATTCCACATTGGCCCCAAGCCCCGAACCCTCCCTCGGGTGCTGATGCCCCGCAATATGAGCTGCCTCGGGGACATGCCCTCCGTACCTTTTGGCGCAGCAAAGAGGGGCTTTTTGTACGGACTGCTGCTGCACACCTTCCATTTTCTCGCCCTTGTCCGTCGACCGGACACGCCCTGGCGTGCCTTGTTGCTGTCCGGCGGCAGAGGCCCCCGATGGGAGGCCCTCTACGGAGGTGTCCTCCCCCTTTCTATTGGGGACCTGGTTTGGAGGGTGTTGCATGCAGCAGTCCCCTATAAAAAGAGGATGCATAGGTTCACGGACTCTCAGGACACGTGCCCTTTTTGCGGTCTTGTGCAGTCCGTGGACCATGTACACATAGGGTGTTGTAGGCTGCACTCCCTTTTTAGTTATTTGCAAAACCTTTTATTGATGTTTTGTTTGCACTTCAGCCCCACGCTCCTGATCTATGGGCACCCGGTGCGGAAGGGGGTCGGAAAGGAGGAGGACCTCCTCATGAACCTGCTCCTGGGCCTGGCCAAGTTGGCCATAACAGGTCCAGGCAGCGGGCGATCGACGGGGGAGTCCCGCCCGATTGTTTGTCCCTCTTCCGCGGCTATGTTCGCTGCCGGATGTCCCTGGAGAGGGAGCACGCGGTGTCTGCTGGCACTCTCGAGGCCTTCCGTGCTCGGTGGACACCGCGGGGACTGGGGTGTTTTGTTGACCCCTTTAATCACATTTTGATTTAAAGTTTGTAAGTTTCCTTTAAACTTTGTTCTTGGTTTTACAGCTGACCTGAATTAGGGGCTTTGCCTGATTTATCCCGATTTTGTTGATTTGGTTTTCATTTAAAAGATTATCAAGAGTTCAAATCTCACAATGGCAAACTATGAAACAATGTAAAAGTGCTTTCATGTGACATTAGTTCTGATGTGTTCCAATCATAGATCTCCCTGCAATAACCCATTGGACCAATCATGGTAATTCTCCAGTGTGAAAACTCCAAAAACAAGTGGGCACCTGAACAAATAGGAGAAGCTCCTTGAAAACCCCTCCTCAGAACCAAGCAGATACAGGTTCAGAGATGGGAATTCACAGGCCTCCCTTAAAAGAATATAGTCATAGAGTCAACTGAACAAGTAATTTATTGCCTCGAATAAATGCAGGACATCCAAGCGCCTGGCCAAATCCAGCTTGTGGCAGTAGGTCTATTGAAATGGGGCCGGTTGGGGAGAAGCATACTGTGACATTGCAAGCGGTCATTGTGATGGCCAGGATCGAATTGGCTAACAGGTGCCTAGAGTGTAACCAAGCCCTTGAACCCACAGCCACTTGAGTCAGCAAAAGAAAGAGAACCTTTGGAGCCTGATGCTCAGCCATGCAGAGAGGGGAGACCTTCAGGAAGATGGAGGCTGCATTTACTGCAGCCTACATCATTGTATACAGGGAGGAGAGAAGGTGGAGAAGATTGCGACAGTGGCACCAGGCTCACTAAAGAGAGGAGCTTCACCCTGATAAGCAAGAGGCAGCAGGGCCCCTCCGGTCACAGAGGATGAGGCTCACAGAAACGGAGCATATAGGCAGGCCCCAAGACCAAGGGTGTACAGAGCACACATGTCTTTGCTGATGAGCAAGAGTCCATGTCGCTGATGCCTCCACATGTCCAGGGATCTGGTGGCTCACACCTGCCACATTCTCTGTGAGTTGACGCCATGGGGACTGGGAGGACATCCATTGCCAGTGGCTCTGAAAGTCACCGCCGCTGCTAATTTCTACGAGAGTGGCTCTTTCCAGGGCTCCACTGGGGACCTCTGTGGTATTTCTTAAACTTCCACCCACAAATGCATGCAAGAGGTGACGGACGCCCTGTTTGCCAAGGCCCGCAGTTACGTGCACTTCGCTAGAGATCAGGCTGGCCAGGATGCCAGGGCACTGGGCTTTGCTGCTGTTTCTGGATAGGTGCAGGATGCCAGCCACTGCACTCGTGGGGCTATAAGAGCTCCCTGGCAGCAGGCACTCCAACACATCAACAGGAAAGGCTTCCACTCACTCAATGTGCAGCTGGTCTGTGGCCACCAGAAGCATATCATGTAAGTTTGTGCGAGGTACCCTGGAAGCTGCCACCACTGCTACATCTTGAGTAGATTGCAGACCCTGGACATCTTCAAGGGATAACACAACGTCCAGGGTTGGCTCTTCAGTGACAAAGGCCACAAATTCCATCTGAGAGAAGGTACAATGATGCTTATTCTACCACACAAACATTGGTAGGGCAGACCATTGACATCTTGAAGGTGCGATTCCGATGCCTGGATAGATCTGGTGGAGCACTCCGGTGAACTCCCCAGAGGGCCCCAATTATCTTTGTGCTATGCTGCACCCACGCAACTCCAAAGGGGCGCATTTGCCAGATGCCAATATGGAGGAACTGCACGTCTCCTCCAATAAGGGGGACCTCGAAGGAGATGAGTATGATGAGATCGAGGAAGCTGAGGCTGCAGGGGATGAAGCCATAACATGGGCCAAGCAGGGCAGGCCTACATGTGAGGTGCTTGTAGCCACCAGATTCCAAGAGGATGATGAGTAGCAGTGCTTATCCTGTGGCACCAAGTGCCCTCCATGATGAGCCCACATCACCACCATGTGGCTAGTCTTCTCAACCATCCTCTTCATTCTGAGATTGAGTATTTACACATTCTGAAGGATGATGAAGCCTTGGCTGGCATGTGTCCTTGCTGTGATGAGGTACCAACTGCAGGAAGTTGTTCTGGCATCACATAACAGAAGGTGCAGTTTCTTCAAGCATCTCTCCAGCATCCCAGTTGCTAAGACAGCCTACAAGAGGCAGGGGTTGTACTGCAGCCTTCAGTGGAATCCTGGCAGTGAACCTTCAGTGGAATCCTGGCAGTGAATCTTCAGTCTGACAAAGCGCCTCAAGGCGATCCATCTCCAACAATGGAAAAACATTTTATGTGTCACTTCAATGGTGATACCACAAGGCTAGACTTGGGCCAAGGTGTTAATGCTTGTTCAAAGCACTCAGTCCTAAAGATTACTTTAATCCTCATTACACTGAGACCTTCCACTCTGAGTTAGGGATTTGGGGCTCATTTCAATAGACATAGAACACCTAACAATGACCATCTTTGCACATTATCCTGACGGACATGAAAAAGCCTTCTTTTCCACACCATCATTTTCCCTTAATGGTCAGCCCCGGCTTTTGTGACCTTGAAAATGCAGGCACATCATGGAGCCCTCGAGGTTCTGCTTTGTTGATAATAAACAGCGCACGTCAGCTGCATTACATCCCAGCTCCCAGCCCATTTCTGCCCTGACCATTGTCTTCCTGTCAAGCTAATCTATGAGCATCGAGATCCAGCTCACAGTTCCGTTGACCACAACATATCTCCATATGGATGCAGCATTGCTGAGCTCGATAAATGTTTCGGAAAGCCGAAGCAGAATGAATGTTCCAGCGCTGCATCCCTCCTTTTTGACAATAGCCTTGTGGGTGCTATGCAGACAATTGCAAGGTAGAATACAGTTACAGCTGTACCTTTGAGCCCCAGAATAAAGTTGTACCCACGAGGGACAGAGCACTGGCACATTGAGGTGGAAAGGTGCGCACACTTACTGGTCAGCTTAGCAGTTATATACTCGGAGAGTCAACAACTTGCAAGACTGGCAGGAGCGCACACAACCTCTACGTATGGGCTTAAAGATTGCAAACCCTCCGGGGTGGCATGGAGTTTAAGGAAAGATTACCTTTCTCCACACGCGTCTACATCTCTCCTTCTCCACTATGCCTTTCCACAATGCAGACGAGCCTCCATCTTACACAGCCAAGAATGAAGGTCACTTGAACAAGTAATGCATGTTGGCGAATGACTTGTACAAGCACGCTTTATATTGAAGATGAGTGTCAGGAGACTAAGACCTCACACTTAATGTTTTTATAAAATATATATAGCTATCCTCATGGCTAATTTGTAAAATTTCAAAAAAACACAAAGACCCTTCTAAAAATGGCTAAAGCTGTGTCTATCCATGACACTGAACAAAAGGAGCTACCATTGCGGTCTCGCAGAAACTTCCACTTTTTCTCTAAAGACACACTAGTGACCCCTCTGGGCTACAGAGACCAAATTCAAGGAGAACTGTACAAAGGCCATCTGCATTTCATAAGCTAGGCCTGGCCAACCAGAGCCTATCTGTCTGCCAGGACAAAGAACTCTGCATCCTTCCTTTCAAATCTCAATGAACATTTAACCATCTTGGGAACCCAGAGGGATGATGCACACCCTTTATCAAAGATGCTGTGAAGAGATGGATCATGTGACATGGAAGCCTCTAGCTGGTGGAACCAGTTATATTGCTTTGCTGTACTGAAAATTCAGTCTGCCATTTTACCATCTACCAACAACAGCAAAGAAAAGGGGCCCTGCCCCAACTGAATATCTGGCCCCCATCTGCACTGTTTGGACTGGAACTTCTGTATCATTGCCTATAAGACAGGTACACAGAGATGAATTGATCTCCTTGTATAAAGTCACCTCCAATGGAAATGTGAATTGTACAGCATCGGGGTTCAGCCTGCGGACCTCCAGGAGGGGATACCTTGCTGGACTTTGATTCTGGACTCTGGACCCGTGAAAAGCAAATTCCTTTATCTGTGGTCTTTGCCCTGTAAATCTTTCTTTCTCTATCCCTCTTGTACTGTATGAGTGAAGAGGAGGCAATATTGCTGCCCTGCTCCACATTTGTGTGTGTGCAAATAAATTAACCCTTTGAGTTCATCTTATCTAGAGTTCACTGTGGGGTTATTAATAGAAAATTGGATCACACCAAAACTCAGGTGTTGGGAAATATGCTACTGTTGAAAAAGGGAGAAGCAAATCAAACACCTTTCTGTTTGCGGGTTGGTGGTGAGAGAAGAAATCTGTGATGTTTAAATTAACCCCCTGCCTGTCCATAACAGTGAGGCATCATTGATGTTGGCAACGAACTAAGAAAGAAGACCCACTATGACGAGATGGCTGCACACAGAGGTACATGATGCAAAATCAGTAATAATTGGGGGGAGGGAGTATGGTGTGACACCTGATCGAGCACAACACAACATAAGGTACAAAGGAGCGATACATGAGATGTGGAATGTGTGAAATTCTATTTACATTGGTGAAAAGTATATACATGTGTGAACACCCATGCCACTGTTGTATTCCTAATATTTCTTGATCATCTTAACCCTGCCATCACGTCTTAGTGCATCCCCAACATCCACAGTGAAGATGGAGGCAGCCTGCTGACTGCTGCGCCATGTCTGTGATGACTTTGGCGGGTGTCCTCTGGAAGGCTGCGATTTGAAGGGCCCGGGCCTGCTTTGGGTGCCCTGCTGTGGGCCAGGTGCACCCTACCTCGGCCTGTGGAGCTGGAGGTGATGGGGTCACAAGAAGAGGGGATTGGCTGGACACTCCCGGAGTCCTGGGTGGATGGCACTGGGGTGTCCAGCTGCTGGGCCTCGTCCCTATGTGTGCTCGAGGGCCCCTTGTGGACTTGAAGGGGAGGGGCCCCTGGAGTGAGATCTATGTGCCCTGACCCCCTCTTGCCTAGATTCCACCAATGCCTACAGTGATGGAGTACAACTCCTGCAGCAGCACAAGCACAATGTCCTGGACCAAGGTTTCCACAGAGGCTGCCATCCTATCAGTGTTGACCTCAGTATACTGGCATGCCAGGGCTATTACCTCAGACTGAACACAGAGGGACTCTTTTGTCATATGTTGGAATGCAGCTGAGAACCCTGCCTGACATTCACAGAATCATTATCATATTTAAGGAGGCCATTCGGCCCATCGTGTCTGCACCAGCTCTCTGAGCATTTTAACTTAATGCCAACCGCCTGCCTTTTTTCCATAACCCTGCGCATTGGCTGATTACCTAAATAGAAACAATGCCCTCTTGAATATCTGAATCGGACCTGCCTCCATCACATTTCCAGGCAGTGCATTCTGAACTCTAACTACTCGCAGTGTGAAAAAAATTTTTCTCACCTTGCATTTACTTCTTTTGCAAAACACTTTAAAATTGTGCCCTCTTGTTCTTGATCCACTTACGAGCAGGAACAGTTTCTCCCTATCTGCTGTCCAGACCCCTCATTATTTTGAAAACTTCTATCAAGTCTCCTCTCTAAGGAAACAGACCCAACTTCTCCAATCTTTCCTCATAAGTGAAGTGTCTCATCCCGGGAACCATTCTTGTAAACCTCTTCTGCACTCTCTCCAATGCGTTCACATATTCCCATGTCTGTTGTTGCTGCTCCAATATCTGCATTAAGATAAGGGTCCACAGGCTCGCCACCTGAATGGAACTCAGCAGAATTCCGTCCCCCAGTAGTCCTATGAGTGTTGTTGACCTTGGATTTTTCTGCCGCTGCCTCCTGTGGACCATAATCAATGCTGTGCTCACCATTGTGACATTGAGCCTGTTTTAGATCTATGTTCCACCATGGTGTGACTTTCTATGCTGGTGGAGGGTGTGGGTGAGCGCTGTGATGGGTCCTCAAAACCCTCATCTGAGGTGTCTTTGGGGTTAGATATGAGGGCCTGGCTCCTGGTGTCCTTGGGGTACTTGGTTGTGGTGTCTATGAAAGAAAGTAGAGATAACTAGTGCATGGTAACAGACCCCAAGGCATAGCGTAGTACTCAGTCTAGCTGTCTGCGGGATCAGCTGGTGCAGGTTCCTCACTTGGGTATGCGTCTCCGACCTCACTGTTGTAGCAGACATGGTCCCGGTGCACTCCGGCCAGCTCAACAGCTCACTCTTCAGACTAGGTGAAGGCCTTGATCTCTGGCATCCCGCCACCAGTCTTGGACCTCTCCCTCTTATTGTGGGCGAGCTTGGCCTGCATGAAGACAGGTGGAGAGAGTGTGAGCAGGAAGCATGCCAAGGCAGATGATAAGGATGCCTGCCTTGTGTGGGTGGTGAGTGGAGCCATGTACAGGATAAAGGCACAAACTTATCTTTTTATTCATTTATGACGTGGCGTCATTGGCTAGGCCAGAATTTATTTCCAATCCCTAATTGCCCTTGAGAAGGTGGTGGTGAGCTGCCTTCTTGAACTGCTGCAGCCCTGTGGTGTAGGTACACCCACAGTGCTGTTAAAGAGGGAGTTCTAGTATTTTGACCCAGCAATAGTGAAGGAACAGTGATATTACTAATCAGGATGGTAAGTGGCTTGGAGGGGAACCTCCAGGTGGTGGTGTTCCCATGTGTCTGCTGGCTTTGTTCTAGATGGTAGTGTCGTGGGTTCGGAAGATGCTATCGTAGGAGACCTGGTGAGTTGCTGCAGTGCATCTTGCAGGAGGTACACACTGCTGCTACTGTGCATCGGTGGTAGAGGAGGGAGTGAATGTTTATGGATGGGGAACCAATCAAATAAACTGCTTTATCCCGGATTGTGTCGAGCTACTTGAGTGTTGTAGGAGCTGCACTCATCCAGGCAAGAGGAAAGTATTCCATCACATTCCTGACTTGTGCCTTGTAGGTGGTGGATAGGCTTTGGGGAGTCAGGAAGTGAGTTACTCACTGCATGAGTCCTAGGCTCTGACCTGCTCTTGTAGGCACAGTATTTATATAGCTAGTCCAGTTCAGTTTCTAGTTAATGGTATGCCCCAGGATGTTGATAGTGGGGGATTCAGCAAAGGTAATGCCATTGAATGTCAAGGGGCAATGGTGAGATTCCCTCTTGTTGGGGATGGTCATTGCCTGGCACTTGTGTGACATGAACGTTACTTGTCACTTGTCAGCCCAAGCCCGGATATTGTTGCATTTGGACATGGACTGCTTCAGTATCTGAGGAGTTGCGAATGGTGCTTAATATTGTGCAATCATCAGCGAGCATCCCCACTTCTGACCTTAGGATGGGAGGAAGGCCATTGATGAAGCAACTGAAGATTGTTGGGCCGAGGACACTGCCCTGAGGAACTCGTGCAGTGATATTCTGGAGCTGAGATGATTGACTTCCAACAACAGCAATCATCTTCCTTTATACTAGGAATGACTCCAACCAGTGGAGAGCTTTCCCCCTGATTCACATTGATTCCAATTTTGCTAGGGTTCATTGATGCCACATTCGGTCAAATGCTGCTTTGATGTCAAGGGCAGTCAGTCTCACCTCACCTTTTGAGTTCAGCTCTTTTGTCCATGTTTGAGATGAGAAGCTGAGTGGTCCTGGCAGAGCCTACACTGAAGCTGAGTCAGCAGGTTATTGCTAAGCAAATGCTGCTTGATAGCACTGTTGATGACCCCTTCCATCACTTTATTGATAATCGAGAGTAGACTGGTGGGCGGTAATTGGCTGGTTTGGATTTCTCCTTTTTGTGTACAGGACATACCTGGGCAATTATCCACATTACCCGGTAGATGCCTGTATTGTAGCTGTACTGGAACAGCTTGGCTAACAACACGGCAAATTGTGGAACACAAGTCTTCAGTACTATTGCCGGAATATTGTCAGGGCCCATAGCCTTTGCACTATCCAGTGCCTTCAGCTATTTCTTGATATCACGCGGAGTCAATTGAATTGGCTGAAGGCTGGCATCTGTGAAACTGGGGACCTCCGGGAGAGGCCAAAATGGATTATCCCATTCAGCACTTCTGGCTGAACATTGTTGTGATTACTTCAGCCTCATCTTTTGCACTGAACTGCTGGGCTCCTCCATAATTGACGATGGGGATATTTATGGAGCCTCCTCCTCCAGTGAGTTGTTTAATTGTCCACCTGGTAGGACTGCAGAGCTTAGATCTGTTGGTTGTGGGATCTGTCTATCACATGCTGCTTATGCTGTTTGGCATGCAAGTAGTCCTGTGTTGTAGTTTCACCAGGTTGACGCCTCATTTTTAGGTATGCCTGGTGCTACTCCTGGCATGCCCTCCTGCACTCCTTATTGAACCAGTGTTGACCCCCTGGCTTGCTGGTAATGGTACAGTGGGGGATATGCCGGGCCATGAGGTTACAGATTGTGGTTGAGTACAATCCTGCTGTTGTGATGGCCACAGCGCTCCATGGATGCCCAGTCTTGAGATGTTAGATCTGTTCGAAACCTATCCCATTTAGCATGGTGGTAGTGCCTCACAACACGATGGAGGGTACCCTCAGTGTGAAGATGGGGCTTTGTCTCCACAAGGCCTGTGCAGTGATCACTCCTACTGATACCATCATGGAGAGGATGAGGTCAAGTATGTTTTTCCCTCTTGTTGGTTCCCTCACTACCTGCCACAGACCCAGTCTAGCAGCTATGTCCTTTAGGTCTCGGCCAGCTCAGTTAGTCATGCTGCTACTGGGCCAGTCTTGGTGATGGACATTGAAGTCACCTACCCAGAGTACATTCTGCACCCTTGCCACCCTCAGTGCTTCCTCCAAGTAGTGTTCAACATAGAGGAGCATTGATTCATCGCTGAGGGAGGGCGGTACATGGTAATCAGCAGGAGGTTTCCTTGCCCGTGTTTGACCTGATGCTATGAGACTTCATGGGGTCCAGAGTCAATATTAAGGACTTCCAGGGCAATTCCCTCCCAACTGTGTACCACTGTGCTGCCACTTCCACTGGGTCTGTCCTGCTGGTGGGACAGGGCACACCTATGGATGGTGATGGTGGTGTCTTGTACATTATCTGTGAGGTATGATTCCGTGTGGATGACCATGTTAGGCTATGCTTGATTAGTCTCTGAGGCAGCTCTCCCAATTTTGGCACAAATCCCCAGATGTTAGCAGGGAGGACTTTGCAGGGTCCAGATCTCTGATAGTGTCGGAAACACAGAAATTGGAGTAGGCCATTCGTCCCTTCAAGCCTGCTCTGCCGGACTGTATGATCATGGCTGATCCTCCATCTCAAAGCCATATTCCTGTTTTCTCTCCATATCCCTTGATGCCCCAATACCCCAAAATTTATCAATTTCTTTCTTGAATATACTCAGTGACCCGGCATCCACAGCCTTCTGTGGTAGAGAATTCCACAGATTGACCACCCTCTGAGTGAAGATATTTTCCCCATCTCAGTCCTAAATGGTCTGCCCTATATCCTGAGACTGTTTCCCCTGGTTCTAGACTCCCCAACCAGGGGAAACATCCTTGCTGCATCTTGCCTTTCTAGCCCTGTTAGAATTTTATCTGTTTCAATCAGATCCCCTCTCATTCTTCTAAACTCTAGTGAATACAGGCCCAGCTGAACGAATTTCTCCTCAAATGACTCCTGCCATCCACGGTATTAGCTTAGTGAACCTTCACTGCACTCCCTCTATGGCAAGTATATCCTTTCTTAGGCAGGGAGGCCAAAACTGCACACACTACTCCAGGTGTGGTATCACCAAGGCCCTGTATAACTGCAGTAAGACATCCCTACATCTGAACTCAAATCTTTTTGCAATGAAGGCCAACATACCATTTGCCTTCCTAATTGCTTGTTGCACCTGCCTATTTACTTTCATTGACTGGTATACAAGGACACCCAGATCTCTTTGTATATCCACATTTCCCAATATATCACCATTTAATTAATACTCTGCCTTTCTGTTTTTCACACCAAAGCATATAACTTCACATTTATCCACGTTATACTGCACCTCCCATGTGTTTGCCCACATACTCAACTTGTCTAAATCGCCCTGAAGCCTCCTTGTATCCTCCTCACAGCTCACAACCCCGCCCAGGTTTGTGTCATCAGCAAACTTGGAAATATTGCATTTGGTTTCCTCATCCAAGTCATTTATATATATCGTGAATAGCTGGGACCCAAGCACTGATCCCATGCGGTACACCACTAATCACCACCTGCCATCCGGAAAAAGACGCATTTATTCCCATTCTCTGTTTCCAGTCTGTCAACTAATTCTCAGTCCATGCCAGTATATTACCCCTGATCCCGTGTGCTTTAATTTTGTCCACTAGCCTCTTATGTGAGATCTTATCAAAAGCCTTCTTGAAATCCAAATACACCACATCCACTGGTTCTCCCTTATCTATTCTACTAGTTACAACCTCAATAAAGCTCCAGTAGATTAGTTAAGCATGGTTACCCTTTCATAAACCCATGCTGACTTTGTCTAATTGCGTTAAAGCTTTCCAAGTGTTCTGTTACCACATCTTTTATAATTACCACATCTAGCATTTTCCCCACTACTGTTAGGCTAACTAGTCTGTAATTGTTTTTCTCTCCCACTCTTTTAAATAGTGGGGTTAAATTTGCCACCCTCCAATCTAGGAACTGCTTCAGAGTCTATAGAATTTTGGAAGATGACCACCAATGCATCCAATATTTCCAGGGCTACTTCCATTAGTACTCTGGGGTGTAGATTATCACCGGGCTGGAGATTTTTCAGCCTTTAACCCCATTAATTTATCTAGCGCAATTTATTTTTTTACTAATACTGATTTTCTTCAATTCCTCCCTTGGTGTTCCCTAACATTTCTGGGAAATTATTTGTGCCCCTTCTTGTGAAGACAGAACCAAAATATGTGTTCAATTCTTCTGCCATTTCTTTGTTCCCCATTATAACTTTCCCCATTTCTGACTGTAAGGGACATTTGTCTTTGTTAATCTTTTTCTCTTCACATATTTATAGAAACTTTTACAGTCAGTTTTTATGTTCCCTGCAAGTTTACTCTTATACTCCATTTTCCCCTTCTTGATTAATCTTCTTGTCCACTTTTTCTGAATTCTAAACTGCTCCTAACCCTCAGGCTTGCTGTTTATTCTGGCAATTTTATATGTCTCTTCTTTGGATCTAAACTATCCCTAATTTATTTTTTAATCCATGGTTGAGCCACCTTTCCTGTTTTATTTTTGCGCCAGACAGGAATGAATAATTGTTGTAATTCATGCATAGGTTCCTTAAATATTAGCCATTGCCTATCCACTATCAACCCTTTTAGTAAGGCTCCCCAATCCATCATTACCAACTCGTGCCTCATACCCTTGTAGTTCCCTTTATTTAGATTCAGGACCCTACTTTTGGATTCAATTTCTTTACTCTCCATCTTAATGGACAATTCTATCATTTTATGGTCGCTCTTCCCCAAGGGAACAACACGATTGCTAATTAATTCTTTCTCATCACACAATACACAGTCTAGGATAGCCTGTCCTCTTGTTGGTTCGTCAACGTATTGGTCTGAAAAACCATCATGCACACACTCCAGGAAATCCTCCTCCACAGTATTATTGCTAATTTGGTTTGTCCAATCTCTGTGTAGATTACAGTCACTCATGATTACAGTTGTACCCATATTGCAAGCATCTCTAATTTCCCATTTAATGCCTTCCCTTACATCTCTGTTACTGTTTGGGGGTCTATAGACAACGCCACCAATGTTTTCTGCCCCTTGGTGTTTCTTATCCCTACCCAAACAGATTCCACACCATGATTTTTCCAGCCAACGTCTTTCCTCGCTATTGTATTGATGTCCTCCTTTACTAACAGTACTACCCCACCTGAACTGGAGTGATTCCAGACCAATTACATTGTCTGTAGTGGAATTGGCATGGATCCAGACCTATGACAGTGTCTGCAGCGGAAGTGGAGTGAATCCAGACTCCTATGACAGTGCCTGCAGTGGAACTGGAGTGAATCCAGATCTCTGACAGTGTCTGCAGTGGAGGTGGAGTGAATCCAAATCACTGACGGTGCCTGCAGCAGAAGTGGAGTGAATTCAGATCACTGACAGTGCCTGCAGTGGAAGTGGAGTGAATCCAGACCTATGACAGTGCCTTCAGAGGAACTGGAGTGAATCCAGATCACTAATAGTACCTGCAATGGAAGTGGAGTGAATCCAGACCTATGACAGTGCCTGCAGCGGAAGTGGAGTGAATCCAGATCACTGACAGTGCCTGCAGCGGAAGTGGAGTGAATCCAGATCACTGACAGTGCCTGCAGCGGAAGTGGAGTGAATCCAGATCACTGACAGTGACAGCAGCGGAAGTGGAGTGAATCCAGATCACTGACGGTGCCTGCAGCGGAAGTGGAGTGAATCCAGATCACTGATGGTGCCTGCAGCGGAAGTGGAGTGAATCCAGATCACTAACAGTCCCTGCAATGGAAGTGGAGTGAATCCAGACCTATGACAGTGTCTGCAGTGGAAGTGGAGTGAATCCAGATCACTGACAGTGCCTGCAGCGGAAGTGGAGTGAATCCAGATCACCAACAGTGCCTGCAGTGGAAGTGGAGTGAATCCAGATCACTGACAGTGCCTGCAGTGGAAGTGGAGAGAATCCAGATCACTGATGGTGCCTGCAGCAGAAGTGGAGTGAATCCAGATCACTGACGGTGCCTGCAGTGGAAGTGGAGTGAATCCAGATCACTAACAGTCCCTGCAGTGGAAGTGGAGTGAATCCAGATCACTGACAGTGTCGGCAGTGGAAATCAGGTGCCAGACAGATTGTATTGTGTAACTGGGTTGTTCCCCTGCTCTTTGCCTGGACAATGTTTGGTTTCTGTGTGGAGAGCTTTCCCTATACAGCATAGTTATAGAGGGAACTGTCTGCTGTCCTGTCAGTGATGGCAAATTGCAAACTGCTGGCTCAGTATAAAGCAGTGAGAGCTGCAGCCCCGAAACTGAATTAGCTCTGGCTCTGTTTTAAATTGCAGTTGGATGGATTTGTAGACTGAATCACTCAACCTCAAGCAGCATTGATTAAAGGGCAGCAGTTTATAAATATCAGCTGAGCTGAGGTGAAAGCAGAATGGGGGCTGGGCAGATTGTGCGGAGTGCTGTTGGATGGAGCAGAGCAGACCACACCCTATCTGTCTCAATGGAATCTGGAGTACAGCCATACTCATCTCGTCAGCTGATTGCTGAAGCTTTGTTGACATCAGTTGGGTTTCTGTCAGGACCCTGAATGTACCCATGTACTCAGCCATCAGAAGCTTGATTTCGGACGGTGCTGGAGGAAGCTTCATTTCAATGAGGAGCCCACTGTTTTTCAAAGGCAGAAGGGCTTGAAAGAGACAGAGTGTCTGTTGCAGCTTGCATTTGGGATGTAGTGTGTATGTAGGTCTCTACCCTTGTTAAATTTCTATCATTGGACTTCAGTTGGTCGAGGCTCCAGCTTTGTTACTGCTGACTGACGATGGTTCAGCGTCTTAGTCTGAGACGACAGTTCTCTAAGGTGGGTTTGTGAATCTTCCTGTTACCTCTTTGGACTGTGGACCCGGGTTGTAATCTTTGCTATCTAAATCAGATCATTTATTTCAAGCAGGATTTGTGATCTTTGAAGTTTGAAGTGCACTTGAGCCCAGTCTCAGTCAGCAACTGAACAATGAGGAGGAGGCTTTTCAGCAATTTTAAAACAATTTCATAAACGCTTCCAATTCACAGGAATTGTGCCTTTACACATTATTAGAGAAAGTTCCCTCTAGTATTTGCACTTGTTTAGCCATGAAAGAGTCAGCAAGTTTGTCTAAAATTACATTGGTGACCTTTTTGCAATTTGAAACTGATCTGCAGTCAGCGAGATGTAAAGAGTGGAGCTGTTGATTCAGGAAACATTCTCTCCCTCCTTCCTCCACTTCTCTCTCTCCTTCCCTCTGTCGGCCCGCACCTGACTACAGTGCATTTTGGTGTCCTTGCGTGTTCAGATGGTGTGAGCTACATGCTGTATACATTGGGTTTTGGTCAACGACCCAGCAAAGAATCCTGTGCCCTCTTTTGATCACTATGTGCTGGTTAAGGTATCCCTCTATGGTTCAGATAAGCACAGAATAGTACTACACAGGAGGAGGCCATTAGGCCCATCAAGTCTGTGTAGATTCTTTAGAATTTTTTTATTCTTTCATTGGATGTGGGCGTCGCTGGCTAGGCCAGCATTTATTGCCCTTCCCTAATTGCCCAATGAGAAGGTGGTGGTGAGCTGCCTTCTTGAACCGCTGCAGTCCCTGTGGTGTAGGTACGTCCACAGTGCTGTTAGGGAGGGAGTTCCAGGATTTTGACTCAGCAGCAGTGAAGGAACAGCGATATATTTCCAAGTCAGGATGGTGAGTGACTTGGAGGGGAACTTCCAGCTGGTGATGTTCCCATCTATCTGCTGCCCTTGTCCTTCTAGATGGGGTATATTCAGGACGATGAGTTTACTGATTGTGTTTGAGTACAATTCTGCTGCTGCTGATGGCCCACAGCACCTCATGAATGCCCAGTCTTGAGCTGCTAGATCTGTTCTAAATCTATCCTGTTTAACACAGTGATAGTGAACCTGATGGAGGGTATCCTCAATATGAAGATGGGGCTTTGTCTCCATAAAGACTGTGCAGTGATCACTCCTACCGATACTATCATGGACATATGCATGTGCGGCAGGCAGGTTGGTGAGGATGAGGTCAAGTATGTTTTTCCCTCGTTCATTCTCTCACCACCTGCCGCAGACCCAATCTAGAAACTATGTTGTTTAGGACTTGGCCAGCTCGGTCAGTAGTGGTGTTTCATCCAAGTAGTGTTTAATGTGGAGGAATAGTGATTCACCAGCTGAGGTGGGGGATATGTGGTAATCAGCAGGAGGTTTCCTTGCCCATGTTTGATCTGATGCCCTGAGACTTCATGGGACCCAGAGTCATGGGGGCCAAATTTTGAGGACTCCCAGGGCAACACCCTTCTGACGACACCACTGTGCCACCACCTCTGCTGGGCCTCTCCTGCCGGTTGGTGATGGTGGTGTCTGGGATATGATTCTGTGAAGATGGCTATGTCAGGCTGTTGCTTTCCCAATTTTGGCACAAGTACCCAGATGTTAGTAAAGAGGACTTTGCAGTTGCCATTGTCATTTTTGGTGCCTAGGTCAATGCTGGGTAGTCTGTCCGGTTGTATTCTTTTTAGGCTTTCTAATGATACATCTAAGTGGCTTGCTCAGGCATTTAAGAGTCAAGTGTGGGTCTGGAGCCAGACCAGGTGAGGGTGGCAGATTTCCTTCCCTAAAGGAGGAAGAAACCAGATGGGTTTTTATGACATTGGTTTCATGGTCATCATTAGACTTTTAATTCCAAATTTTTATTGAACCAGATTCAATCGGCAGGATTCAAACCTGGGTCTCTGGATTTACTAGTCTAGTGACAATACCACTGCACCACCACCTTGCCTCCATTAGTGTACAGATGGTATGCACTGCTGATCCTGTATTGGTTTACAGACATTGGGTTTGTAGTGCTAATCCTTTATTGGTGTACAAGCAACATGTATGGCTGATGCTGTATTGGTGTACAGATGGTATGCAGCTGATCCTGTATTGCTATGCAATCTGTGCAGCTGAAGCTGTAGTGGTGTACAAGCAGTGTGTGTGGCTGAACCTGTATTGGTATACGGGCAATGTGTGTGGCTGAACCTGTATTGGTGTACAAGCAGTGTGTGTGGCTGAACCTGTATTGGTATACGGGCAATGTGTGTGGCTGAACCTGTATTGGTGTACAAGCAGTGTGTGCAGCTGAACCTGTATTGGTGTACAAGCAGAGTACACGGCTGAACCTGTATTGATGTACGAGCAGTGTGTGCGGCTGAACCTGTAGTGGTGTACGAGCAGTGTGTGCTACTGAACCTGTATTGGTGTACGAGCAGTGTGTGCGGCTGAACCTGTACTGGTGTACAAGCTGAGTGCACAGCTGAACCTTTATTGGTGTATGAGCAGTGTGTGCAGCTGAACCTGTATTGGTGTATGAGCAGTGTGTGCGGCTGAACCTGTATTGGTGTACAAGCAATGTGTGCGGCTGAACCTGTATTGGTGTACAAGCAGTGTGTGCAGAATAGAAGCTGTTAGTGAGCCTAGACAGGTGACATTATTGCTAAAATGGGAGGTTTGGAAGGTCTGAGTGATGAGCCTGGGCTATAGGATAGCAAGCAACAACCCTGAAGGATGTAATTGTAGTGAAACCACTGCTGCATCTTAATGTTCAATCCGACATACAAAGCAGTGACTTCAGACACACTTGCCACCTGCATATTAAGTGTCTCATTCTTTGTGTGTGCGGTTACTTCAGACCAGTTTAATTATTGTTCTGAACACAAGGTGAGGCTTTGCTGAAAGCCTGGTGTTGAGTTCAGGTTGAATGGGCAGAAGCTTCTTCACTTTCTGTACCTTATTGTCCTATTTGAATCTGAGTTCAGTTTCTTACTCCATATCCTCTCTATCACCAAGACCACCTGCTCCCAGCTGTTCCCCTCCCTGCAGCAGCTCATCTGCTGAAGACCTCACCCATGCCTTTGTTACCTTCAGACTAGACTGTTTGCTCTCCTGGCTGGCTTCCCATCTTCCACCCTCCAAGTGTCAATTACAAAACTCTGCTACCTATATCCTAATTCCCACCTGTTCACCCTCACCCCTGTGCTAGCTGACCCACATTTGCTCCTGGTCAAAAAATGTCCTTATTTCAAAATTCTCATTCTCGTGTTCAAACGACCTTGCCTCTCCCTATCTCTTTAATGGCCCCTTTCTCCCCTATATACCCTATCTCTCTAATGGCATCCAGCCCCACAACCCTTTGTAACTGAAGGACAGGAGGTTAGAGGGCTGGAATTGACCAGTGCAGGGAGGAGCTGGCTGGACTGATCCAGCGCAGTGATTTCTGCACATGCTGGTAGTCTTCAGTCTGCCTGGTGAGTTATTAACTGGGAGTGGGCATTTCCTTTTCAAAGGATATAATAAGGCTATTCTGCTTCAGAGCCACTATTTCACTATTTGCTTCACACAATCCATTTACAGTGTGTTGCTGTGTGGAGATAGGGACGGATGTCTCCAGGACAGTTAGCTCATCTCTGCTTCGGGTCTGAGTAGTCTATAGACTATGTTAACATCCAGATGGTAACTGTACAAGATCTGTGTGGTGGGAGATCCATAGTCTAAGGTACAGTGATCAACTGTGTATTTTTATTCTTTCATGGGATGTGGGTGTCACTGGTCTTTGTTGCTCATCCCTTGCCATACAATTTCAGAGGGCAGTTAAGAGTCTACCACATTGCTGTGGGTCTGGAGTTCCATGCAGGCCAGACCAGGTAAGGATGACAGATTTCCTTCCCTAAAGGACATCAGTGAACCAGATGGGTCCTTACAACAATCGACAATGGTTTCATGGTCACTATTACTGGGACTAGCTTTATATTCCAAATTTATTAACTAAATTTAAATTCCACCTGTGCTGTGGTGGGATTTGAACTCTTGTCCCCAGATTATTAGCCTGGGCGTCTGGATTGCCAGTCCAGTGACATTACCACTATGCCACTGTCTCCCCTATTGTCAACCTGTTTGTGTGTAAAACATTGTGTTGGCTGTACCCTCTCTTCCTCTGATGACCTTAGTTCATCTTAGGTTAAAACCTTTGTTTTTAAAAAATTTATTCATTGGGATGTGGGCATCGCTGACTAGGTCAGCATTTATTGCCCACCCCTAGTTGCCCTTGAGAAGGTGGTGGTGAGCTGTCTTCTTGAACCACTGGTACACCCACAGTGCTGTTAGAAAGGGAGTTTGAGGATTTTGACCCAGCGATAGTGAAGGAATGGCGATATATTTCCAAATCAGGATGGCGAGTGGCTTGGAGGGAAACTTCCAGGTGGTGGTGTTCCCATCTATCTGCTGCCCTTGTCCTTCTAGATGATAGTGATCGTGAGTTTGGAAGGTGCTGTTGAAGGAGCTTTGGTGAGCTTCTGCAGTGCACCTTGTAGATGACACACACTGCTGCCACTGTGCATCGGTGATGGAGGGAGTGAATGTTTTATGCTTAATGATGAGAATTACATTTACAGTGAGAGAGTGTGAGAGAAACAGCGGGGTCATTTACAGTGAGAGAGTGAGAGAAACAGTGTGGTCATTTACACTGAGAGAGGAGCCGAGGCCTTTAACAGTGAGAGAAGAATGTGAGAACATTAAAGAGGATGAGCTGAAAAAGAGCACGGAGAGCAGCTGATTGGTGAGTAGGATTGGTGAGTTATTCTAGTCTCTATAGTAAAAGTAAGGCCTTTAGTTTGTGTTTAGATCTCTAGTCTTTTTGTTCTCTTTTTCTTAAAGATAGCTTGTTCAGTCTAAGACCAATATTGGCATGTATAAAAAACATTATAATAAAGTGTAAAAAGTGAGGATACTAAAGTAATGAATTAATAAACTGAATAAAACATGATAGTGATAGCAGGAAGGGTGATGTGTTGCTGCTGCAGCATTTGGGAGCTGCTGGACACCAAGGTGACCCAGAGCGAACACATTTGTACCAAGTATTTGCGGCTCGAGGAACTTTGGATCCGAGTTAAGGAGCTGCAGACATTGCGCTACATCAGGGAGGGGGAAAGTTACCTGGACACTTTGGTCCAGGAAGCAGTCACCCCACTCAGATTAGGTCATTCAAATTTGGTCTGTGATCAGGCACAGGAGGATGTGACTGCAAGTGAGGCAGGTGTGGGGACCCAGGGGGTAGAGTTCGAGGAGCCACAGCCCCTGCAACTATCCAATAGTTACAAGGTTCTTGCAAACTGTGTGGACGAGAACAGGGACTGCAGGGAGGATGAGTGAACTGATCACAGCACCGTGGTACAGGGAGCCATTCAAGTGAAGGGAGGAAATAGGAATGTAGTAGTGGTAGGGAACAGTATAATTAGGGGGATAGAAACCGTTCTCTGCAGCCGTGAGTGTGAGTCCTGAAGGCTGTGTTGCCAGCCAGGTGCCAGGACTTCACCTCAAGGTTGGAGAGGAGTTTGGAGTGGGAGAGGAGGGATCCAGTTGTTGTTGTCCATGTTGGTACCAATGACATTGATACGACTAGAAAGGAGGTTCTGCTGAGAGAATTTGAACAGTTAGGAACTAAATTAAAAAGCAGAACCTCCAAGGTAATAATTTTGGGATTGCTACCTGAGCCACGGGCAAACTGGTATAGGGTAAATAAAGTCAAGGAGTTAAATATGTGGCTCAGAGATTGGTGTGGGAGGCATGGGTTTCAGTTCATCGGGCACTGGCACCAGTACGAGGGTAGAAGGGAGCTGTTCCACTTGAACCGTGCTGGGACCAGTGTCCTGGTGAATCGAATAACTAGGGCTGTAGAGAGGGCTTTAAACTAAATAGAGGAGGTGGGGGGGGTGGTTTTGAAGAGGGGATATGGAGGCTTCCAAAGCAAAAGGATATGGTAGCCTTGCAGTGCAGCTATTTAGGTAATGATACCCAGAGTGTACAAACATAAAAAACAGCAGCAAATAGGGTCAAAGGGGGAAAAAAATGGGAAGAAGGCAAAATTAATGGTCCTTTACTTAAATGCACGTAGTATTCGGAACAAAATAAATGAATTAACGGCACAAATAGCGGTTAATGGGTATGAACTTATAGTTATTACAGAGATGTGGTTACAAGGAGATCAAAGCTGGGAACTAAATATTCAGGAGTGAATCGAATTGGCTGAAGACTGGCATCTGTGATGCTGAGGACCTCCGGAGGAGGCCAAGATGGATCAGCCACTGAGCACTTCTGGCTGAAGATTGGTGCGAATGCTTCAGCCTTATCTTTTGCACTGAACTGCTGGGTTCCTCCATCATTGAGGATGGGGATATTTGTAGAGCCTCCTCCTCCTATAAGTTGTTTAATTGTCCGCCACTATTCACAACTGGATGTGGCAGGCCTGCAGAGCTTAGACCTGATCCGTTGCAAAAGCAAATTCTGCCCATCATTTGCTGCTTCTCCTGTTTAGCATGCATGTAGTCCTTTGTTGTAGCTTCACCAGGTTGGCACCTCATTTTTCAGTATGCCTGCTGCTACTTTTAGCATGCTCTCCTGCACTCTTCATTGAACCAGGGTTGATCCCCTGACTTGATGGTAATGGTGGAATGAGGGATATACTGGGCACATTGAAATGGAATACAGTTCTGTTCCTGAAACCTACAGTGTGTCATGATTGCCCTGTTTTGAGCATCAAGTTCTGAGTCTGTTGCATTTAACATTGTGCTAGTGCCAACAACATGATGGAGACGGGACTTTGTTTCCACAAGGACCATGCGCTGGTCACTCCTAATATTGTCATGAACTGATGCATCTGTGATAGATTGCTGAGGATGAGGTCTGGTGAGCTTCTCCCTCTTGTTCCCTCTCCCTCACCACCTGCTGCAGACCCAGTCTAGCAGCTATGTCCTTTAGGACTCAGCCAACTCGGTCAGGAGTGGTGCTACCAAGCCACTCTTGGTGATGGACATTGAAGTCCCCCACCCAGAGTATATTCGGTGCCCTTGCCAACCTCGGTGTTTCCTCCAAGTGGTGTTCAACATGCATGAGCACTGATTTATCAGATGATGGTGGGGGTGGGCGGGTGTGAGGGATGTAGGTGGTAACCAGCAAGATGTTTCCTTGCCCATGTTTGACCTGATGCCATGAGACTTCATGGGGTCTGGAGTCAGTCTTGAGGACCAGCAGGACCACTCCTTCCCAATTGTTTACCACTGTCCGCCACCCCTATTGGATCTGTCCTGCCAGTGGGACAGGAAATACCCAGGGATGGTGATGGTGGTGTCTGGGACATTATCTGTAAGGTATGATTCCGTGAGGATGACTATGTCAGGCTGTTGCTCGTCAGGTTGTGTGACAGCTCTCCCAATGTTGGCACAGATATGATTGAAGAGGACTATGCAATGTCAGCAGGGCAGGGTGTGTTGTTGTAGTATCTGCTCTTGGTCGTGTCTGCTTAGCCTACAAGGAGTGCAAGGAGGGATATATCTGATAGTCAACTATAAACCTCGTTATCTGCTTAATCTGAGAGAAGGAGAGTGATTGTGCCTTTTGTAGAATCCAAGCACCAAACTGCCAAGGAAAGAAAGACTGGTATTTCTAATGTACCATTCACAAACCCAAGACATCGCGAAGCCAATGATGTACTTGTGAAGTGTCCTCTCTGGTGTGGCAAACGTGACAATTTGTGTACAGCAGGGCCCCACAAACTGCAATTAAAGAAATGACCAGATCACCTGTGTTTCCAGTTAGAGGGATAAATATTGGACAAGACACTAGGAGAATTCCCTAGTTTTTCTTCAAAGAATACCATGTGTTTTTTTTTCCTTTATATGCACCTGAAAGAGCAGATGTGGCCTTGGTTTAACCTCTCAACTGATAGACAGCAACGCAGCATTTCATCAATATTGCACTGAACATGTCAACCTGGATCACATGTTTTAATCCTCTGGGGTGAAGCTTGAACCTACGACCTTCTGACCTAGAGGCAAGAAGCTACCTCCAACCTATGTCTGAGTAATAGCCCTCATTTTTTGTTCAAAGAAATGACCCTTTGTTGTATGACGAGTTTGAAATATACAGGAATTCCTGATGTTTTATATGGGCATCTAATTAGTGTTTTTCCTTGTACCATTTCGGTGTTGGTTTTACTGCTGATTTTGAAAACTGTCTGAGTGATCTGTAAACTCTACAGTAGGGACGTTTGCATTATACCTCAGACTGTGTGCGTGTTATATGTGGCTGGGCAGATGAGATTAAGTCGCTGTTGCAGAACCATGTTTTTCCACATAGGTACTTGTGCAGGAAACAAACGTGTATGTTGAGTAAGTGTGTGTCATCCAAACTCTGCTGCCCGTATCCTAAATCACACCAAGTCTTGTTCACCCATCACCACTGTGCTCACTGACTTATGTTGACTGCAGGTCTGACAACACCTCAATCTTAAATTTCTCACCCTTGTTTTCAAATGGTCTAAGCCCTTCCTGGCTTTGTACCTCATACAGTCCTCTTTATCTCTGCACTCCTCTAATTCCAGCCTCTTGAACATCCCTGATTTTAATCACTCTACCATTGGTGGCTATGTTTCACCTGCCTGGGCTCCAAGCTCTGGAATTGCCTCTGCCTATCACTCCTCCTTTAAGTCATTACTTTAAACAATTTGTGCCTGATAACACTCCTGAGAAGCACCTTGAGATATGTTATTATATCAAAGGCATTGTGTAAATCCAGGTTTTTTCTTATATTCAGGGTCCACTGAAATGAGATTGATTCCTGCTTCATTCCTGTCAGTCCCTGTTGTGGGCAGATCCCTCAGCTTCTGGTGTCACTGCCACGCTCCTCAGTGGTACAAAGGCGTCCCCGCTCTGTATTGGGAGAGGGGCGTCCCTGCCCTGCATTGGGAAAGAGACGTCCCCACCCTGCATTGGGAAAGAGACGTCCCCACCCTGCATTGGGAAAGAGACGTCCCCACCCTGCATTGGGAAAGAGACGTCCCCACCCTGCATTGGGAGAGGGGTGTCCCCGTCCTGTGTTGGGAGAGGTGCGTCCCCACCCTGCGTTGGGAGAGGGGCGTTCCCGCCTTGTGTTGGGAGAGGGGCGTCCCCACCCTGCGTTGGGAGAGGGGCGTCCCCACCTTGTGTTGGGAGAGGGGCGTCCCCGCCCTGCATTGGGAGAGGGGCATCCCTGCCCTGCATTGGGAGAGGGGCATCCCTGCCTTGTGTTGGGAGAGGGGCATCCCCACCCTGCGTTGGGAGAGGGGCGTCCCTGCCCTGCGCTGGGAGAGGGGCGTCCCTGCCCTGCGCTGGGAGAGGGGCGTCCCTGTCCTGCGTTGGGAGAGGGGCGTCCCTGCCCTGCGTTGGGAGAGGGGCGTCCCTGCCCTGCGTTGGGAGAGGGGCATCCCTGCCCTGCGTTGGGAGAGGGGCGTCCCTGCCCTGCGTTGGGAGAGGGGCATCCCTGCCCTGCATTGGGAGAGAGACGACCCCACCCTGCATTGGGAGAGGGGCGTCCCTGTCCTGTAACTCACTCCTGGTTATCCATTATTCTGTATATAAACACTCCACCCTCCTGGACCCCTCGATTAGATTCCAGTCTGTAACTCATTTCTGGGTATCTGTTATTCTATATATAAACCACCCCGGGCCGCTTGATTGGAAACCAGAGCTGTGGGTTAGGATAGCATGGCAGTGGGTGACTCTATGGGTAGAGATGCCTTGTGACTGGCTAGAATATATTGTTTCATTCTGTGAAGCTTTATTGAACTGTTCCAGAACAGTTGATGTGAGTCAGCAGCAGCCTCTTTACAAACTGTGTTACTGGAACAGATTGTACAGATGTCGAGCTTCTTGTTTCCTCTTTCGGCTTCTTAGGTTCATGGTGAACAACTTAAAAATACCAGTGAATGCTTTGTAAAAGAAGGTACTCAGATTGCACGAGCTGGAGGGTTGCCTTTTGGATGTCCCTGGCATACTGGTAAGGTGTTGAGAATATTCCCATTCTCCTACACAGCCCTTCTGCTGCTGTGCCTGTATCATTATTAGGGCAAAGTCACTTGCCCTGCTTCTTTAATAGAACCCTTTTGCAATATTAATCACACTCTACATGTTCCCCTTCGACTCCCACTTTCTCTATTGCTGTTCTTGTGACATTGTTTATGTTGACATTGTCGCACTGTTTCCCTGTGGAATAGAGTCTTTAAAGCAGAGGTCATTGTATTTAAGAGGAAGCTTGCTGCCTATGTGAGGAAGAAGGGAATAGAAGGAACCTAGGGCAGTGTGAGAAGAGTTAATTGCAGCGGAAGGGGACATGTGCAGAGTGTAAACACCAATGTGGAGCAGTTGAGCAGAATGGTTTGTTTGTAGACTACAGGTTTTGTAATTCTGGTGTGACAAGGGGCTGAGATCGATCAGTTTTGGCCTTATCCATCCATCAGGAGATTATTCTCCTCCTCCGTGCTAGAGATTTGATGCTGACAGGAAGGTTGATACTGATACACCTCCTGAAACCAGCTACCTCATCTCAGAGCGAGAATGCAATCTGGGACTCTCAGTCTGTGTTCTCAGTCAAACCATGCTGTAACCAGCGGGAATGTGAATGAAGCTATAATGCTATTGAGCATTTCCATTATCAGAGTGCAGCAGGCATGTCGTCAGTGGTGTTTGGAAAGGGGAAAAAATAATATTATTCTGTCTTTTCAAACTCTAGATTCATTTTCAATCTCCATTTCATCCAGTAACAAAGCATTGATGTCCTTTTAATATTTAATGATTGAAAGACTAGGTCAAGAAAAAGGAAGATTCACAAACTCCTGTCACTGATCCATGCTGTCCAGTGACAGAGAGTCATTGAACTGTCCTGTCCCGGTGACGGTGAGTCTCTGATCAGTCCAGTCCCGGTGACAGTGAGTATCTGAACCGAATGTCCTGGTGACGGTGAGTCTCTGATCCATCCAGTCCCGGTGACGGTGAGTCACTGAGCCGTCCTGTCCCGGTGACGGTGAGTCTCTGAAGCGTCCTGTCCCAGTGACGGTGAGTCTCTGAACCGTCCTGTCCCGGTGACGGTGAGTCTCTGATCCATCCAGTCCCAGTGACAGTGAGTCTCTGAACCAAATGTCCTGGTGACAGTCAGTCTCTGAACCGTCCAGTCCCAGTGACGGTGAGTCACTGAACCGTCCTGTCCCGGTGACGGTGAGTCTCTGAACCGTCCTGTCCCAGTGACGCTGAGTCTCTGAACCGTCCAATCCCAGTGACGGTGAGTCACTGAACCGTCCTGTCCCGGTGACGGTGAGTCTCTGAACCGTCCTGTCCCAGTGACGGTGAGTCTCTGAACTGTCCAGTCCCAGTGACAGTGAGTCTCTGAACTGTCCAGTCCCAGTGACGGTGAGTCACTGAACCGCCCTGTCCCAGTGACGATGAGTCTCTGAACCGCCCTGTCCCGGTGACAGTGAGTCACTGAACCGTCCTGTCCTGGTGACGGTGAGTCTATGAACCGTCCTGTCCCAGTGACGGTGAGTCTCTGAACCGTCCTGTCCCAGTGACGGTGAGTCTATAAACCGTCCTATCCCAGTGACGGTGAGTCTCTGAACCGCCCTGTCCCAGTGACGGTGAGTCTCTGAACCGCCCTGTCCCGGTGACAGTGAGTCACTGAACCGTCCTGTCCCAGTGACGGTGAGTCTCTGAACCGCCCTGTCGCAGTAATGGTGATTGCAGTGGTCTGCCCGCATGGATTCAGTTGTGATTCATGGTAATGGTGGTTTTTGGGCAATATTCACTGAAGGAATTTTGTTTGCTCTTTTCTGTCAAGTGTGTGGTTCGCAGTGCCAGCCTGATGAGGCAAAATGAGATAATGCAGTGATCTACCATGAAGGCTTTAGCCTACAGTGGGTCTGCGATCTGTACAGTAAAAAACACAAACCTCATGATGATCGGTTATTTTCTCCCTGGGTGAATTAACCCAATGGTTCTCAGGAATTCTTGCCTAACAGGAAAAAGTAATTCTTTATTCTATGTCCTCTATACAGCACAACATATAAGCATGCACACACATAGATATGCATGTGTGTATTCCTACACAAACATTGACAAGTACATGTGAGCGTAGATGTATATCTGCATATGTACATAGGCACACTTGAGTACGTTACATGCTCACACATTATCAAGTGTATAGCTACCCTCACAGTTTAAGGGGATGCAGTGAATCACTTGCCCAATGACTTCCTTCTCCCGTGTCATAAGAAATCTCTTCGTTTTGTTGCTTCTCATCATCAGTAATGAAGCTTCATTCTTTGTAGAGCAGTTGGTTTGACTTGATGGATTCTCCAAGTTTTGCATTTTCATTCCAAATATTTTCTTGACTTCACGTTCATGGTCAGCAGTTGCTCCATAAGCTGGCCCCTGTGACCTGAATGTCCTTCACCTGCCCATGGTCTCGATGGTCCCTCCCTAACAGCACTGTGGCTGTACCTACACCACATGGTGCAGCGGTTCAAGGTGGCAGCTCACCACCACCTTGTCAAGGACAATCAAGGATGGGCAATAAATGCTGATCTAGCCAGCAACACCTAAGCTCCATGAACAAATAAAAAAAGAACGAAAACACTGGCACAAGCCAGGGATTGTAACAGAGAATATGGTCACTGGGATACCTCATGTGCTGCCAAGTGAATTTCCCTCTCTTTACAAACTGCAGACTGGATAAGCAATGTAGTGACTCAGTACACACTTCAAACTAGTAATTGGGTTATTAACACAAAATATGTGAATGAACAGGATGTAGTATTCATAGTGAGATTACTTTCTGTAGACTTGATAAAATAACAAAGGCACAACTTGCTCTCTTTTTAAATATAGTTTTTAACTACATGCTTACTATGACATCAGACGAGCCAGCCATGGCTTGTCAGGCTAGCATGGCACTTTAAACCACTCAGAATCATAAAGATGACTCTGTTACCAGTAGCTTGTCTGTGTGTATGTGTGTATGTGTGTGTGTGTGTGTGTGTGTGTGTGTATTTTCTTTTAGAGTTACTACTATAAATCAGTGAGTTGCAACTTCTCCCCAAGCTTGTGACTCTGTGTGCTTCAGCCGTATGTACTTGCCTTTTTTTCCAGGAATCCAGGAAAAGCTGTCAATCAAAGTTCCTGCCTCTGGATTGTAGGCCTATCCTTTGATGTGCGACCAGTAAAATAAAGCAGACGCTGTTGCCAAGGCCATGCACTCAGCAGGAGAACGAGGCAAAGCCATGTTATGTAGGTTATATAATAACAGTATCAATCAATCATGTGCATCCTAAACTACGGAAAGAGTGAATAAAGCTGTAGAAATTAATGAGGGTGAGCATGCAAAGAGTGAAAATTAACATTTAACACTGGGATTTAACCTCTTGCATGATGTTCCTAGCAACACAAATATGAGTTTAAAAAGTTCCATGTGGGTAAAAATCCATTTTTATCCCACAGGCATTAGAATATCGTCAGTACTTCTGAAGTATAGTCACTGTTGTAATGTAGTGAAGGGTGACAGCTAATTTCACACAGCAAGATGCCGCAAATGGCAGTACAATGATGATCAGATAATCTCTTTCAGTGATGTTTATTCTGGGATAAATATTAGACAGGATGCTGACTGGATGGTGCATTCAAATCTCTGGATTGAGACTTGCCTCTTCTGAGTCAGAACATTTAAGAGTGTTAGCACTGAACCATCGAATGCCATCGAAAATCAGCTCAGTGCTTCTATAGTTAGATAATATGATGATAGCATCTGTAAGTAGCTTTGACTACTGTGCAAAATGCAGTAGTCCATTGTTACGATCCAGCAGTTGGTAAAGCTGAGTTATTTAAAAATCCCAGAGGGAAACTTTAAACAACTGTCAAAATCTATAATTTGAAGTGTTATGTTTGAGGTGCAACTCTAAATTCAGGAATCAGACCACTGGTTCTCAAGAGGTTTTATATTAACCTAAATGAAACATTTTATCAAGTTACAACACATTAAACAGATTAGACATGGCTACAAATTATTATCATAAATTACTATCACAAATCCCTGAACCAATCTCCATTAAGGTAACAGCACCCATATACTTGATCGGACACTAGGCAAAGCATTTTCATCCTACAAATTCAAAATGAGGTTCCTTTCACTTTGTCTCCTGTGGAAACAGTTGTAGGCTTACAGCTACTTTGATCTTATATTGCCTCAGGCCTGCTCACACGAAAATTGCAATTGGTTATATCTAGCACAGGCCATTGAATGTAAATTCTCATTGTATCACCAGCCTCTTTGAATTTCACCTCTTCTAACAATCAAACCCCTTTCATAGTACCAATTTTATTAATAATATAAACATATGGCTTGGTCTCTGCTAGCTAGGTGCCCGATTTCACCCCACCTCTTGAATACTCTATTCAACTAAATGCAAATGCAGTCTACCTCTCTTACATCTCAAAACTAGCACATCAAAGCACCCAGACTAGCTGGCTTTAATCCAATTAAGACACAGCCACAGACTAAACCTCTATTTTAAAAGAAAAATATTTTCCAATAATGTTATATACATTAATAGCTTCATGACAATACAGCATTAGTAACAAGATAGATGAATTGACAGTTGTTACAGACAGGGGAGAGAGACAAAACTGAACTCCTTTATTTTCTCGCCATCTGTCCGTAAGCAGAGGTGTTTTTCTTTTTGAAATAGGCTGTTGGGTGTTTCCCAAAACCCTCTGTTTGTGAGGTCAAACTTTAAATTGACTCACAGCAAACTCTCTTTAGACTTAAATCAGAAATATAGTTTATTCACACATTCAAACCCATGGAATTTCACACACACAAGCATACAATAAGAACAGTAAAAAGAGGAGTTTTGCAATTATGAATAACTTAAAAGATAAAGCACCACAGATATGGATATGGATATCATTTTATGTGATTGCCAGAGTCCAGAAAGTCAGAGCCCAAGGAAGGTTCCTTCACACAGTTCAGGCAGGTTCAACTAGCTGAAGCAGGAGTTTACAGAATTCCTTTAAAGTTGATGGGAACACAACGAGATGAAGTTGGTATACAGAGACTTGATCTGATTGGCAGGCAATGGCAGGAACCTTTGCAGAGAAACAGGCTTCGAGGACCTAGACTTAATGTAGGCTATTAGTCAGCCTGGAGTCCTGCTTTGATGTTTGCAGGTTGGAGTTTAAACAGCAGACTGAGTTGTGAGTCTAGAAATGTAATATTAAAACTTTTCAAAGGCGAGAAGCTTAAGTCATGTGATGTTGCTTATTAATGAGTCAGTTACAGGACAACAAGCAGTTTATATGCCTCTGGTCAAAATCCATTGTTCACCTAAGGATGGTGGCTTTTAGCACCTCTGCAGGTATAATGGGTTTCGATGGCTCTCCCTTTGTTTTGGTCCAGGCTGGGAAGACAAGTTGTCTGCTAGTTCCTGGTTTTGTTGATTGTAATGTATCCTCACAATAAGAGGAGTGAGATCCCATAAGGATGAGGGTTGTCCTATAACTGCTACTGGAAATTTCCAGAACCCCTTATAGCCAACTTGCAAATCATGTGACATGTAGCAGCCATCTTTTGGTTCTGCAAGGTCCAAGATTTTTAAATAAGCAAAAGGTAAGGTTTGATTTTAAACAGTTTGTGATCTCTTTTTTGTCTTAGGGACATGACATAGCACAAATAGAAATAAATGAGCATGATATGATAACCATTACAGAATGGCTGCAAGGTGACCGAGGCTGTCAACTGAATATTCATGGTTATTTGACATTTCAGAAAGAAAGGAAAAGGAGGTGGGGTGGCTCTGTTTATAAAGGATGAAATCAGTACAGTAGTGAGAAAAGATCTTGGCTTGGAAGAGCAAGATGTAGAATCAGTTTCGGTGGAGATAAGAAATAGCAAAGAAAATAAGTCACTGATGGGAGTGGCTTATAGGCCCCATGATAGCTACATTGTCGATCAGAGTACAAATCAAGAAATAATGGAGGCTTGCAAGAAAGGCACTGCAATAATCAAAGACAATTTTAACCTTCATATAGATTGGTTGAATCGAATTGGCAAAGGTAGCCTGGAGAGTGAGTTCATTGAATCCTTTCAGGACAGTTTATTAGAACAATACGTTCCAGAAGAAACCAGGGACCAGGCTATTTTAGACCTGGTAATGTGTAATAAAACAGGAATCCTTTAGGCAAGAGTGATTCTAACATGATAGAATTTCACATTCAGGTTGAGGGTAAGAAACTTGCTTCCATAACTAGTGTCTTACACTCTTGTAATTGCCTTTATTTAAGTTTAAGACAGAGTTGGCTGCAGTGAACTGTGAAAATAGGTTAAAAAGTTAGATGCTCAATAAGTGGTGACAGACATTTAAGGAGATAAGTGTCCTTTATCTCTATAAAGATATATTCCACTGAGAAAGAAAGACTACGAGAATGATGGAAGTTAAAGGTGACATCAAATTGAAAGAGGTGTTTAAAGCTGTAAGGATTAGTGACAGGTGAAAAGATTGGGAAAATGAGAAACCAGCAAAGAATGACTAAAAATACAAAGCGAGGAATTAGAATATGAATAAATTAGCAAGAAATATAAAAATATAGAGCAAGAGCTTCTGCAAGTCTATATAAAGGAAAAGAGTCATTGAATTAAATGTTGGCCCTTTAGAAGGTGAGACTGGGTAATTAATGAGCAATGAGGAAATGTCAAAGGCTTTGACAAGTATTTTATATCTGTCTTCACAGTAAAACGCACAAAAAGCATCCCAAGAATTGTAGTTGAAAAGCAAGGATCACAAGGGAGGAAGGAACTAAAAACAATCAGGATCACTAGAGAAAAAATGCTCAGAAAACTAACAGGACTAAAGGCTGACTAAAGGTCGCTTGGACCCAATAAGTTGCACCCCAGGATCTTAACAGAAGTAACTGGAGAGATAGTGGATGCGTTGGTTATAATCTTTCAAAATTCCCTAGATTTAGGAAAGATTCCAGCAGTTTGGAAAACCCTAAATGTAATACCTCTATTCAAGAAAGCAGGGAGACAGAAAGGAGGAAACTATAGGCCAGTTAGTCTACACCTGTCATTGGGAAAATGCTGGAATTCATTATTAAGGAAGTAGTAGCAGAACGTTTAGAAAATCACAATACAAAATCACAATCAGGCAGAGTCAACATGGTTTTGTGAAAGGTTGGCAAACGGTAACTCATGGAGTACACTGCTGGGGCCTCAATTATTTACGATCTATATTAATGACTTGGATGAAGAGACCGAGTCAATTGGAACCAAATTTGCTGATGATGCAAAGATAGCTAGGAAAGCAAGTTACAAAGGTTCCAAAGAGTCTGCAAAGGGATGTAGATAGGTTAAGTGAGAGGTAAAAATTTGGCAGATGGAGTATAATGTGAGGTGGTCCACTTTGACAGGAAGAATAGTAAAGAAGAAGGAGAGAGACTGCAGAATGCTGCGATGCAGAGGGATCTCGGTGTCTTTGTACATGAATCAAAATAAGTTAGTGTGCAAGTACAGCAAGTAATTAGGAAGGTAATGGAATGTTGGCCTTTATTGTAAGGGGGAAGGAGTATAAAAGCCTAGGCCCTATGCCCTGGAATTCCCTCCCTGAACCTCTCTACCGTTCTTTACTATTGAGCAGCTCCTTAAAACCTACCTCTATAACCAAGTTTGTAGTCTTTTGCCCTAATATCTCCTTTTGCAGTTTGCTGTCAAATTTCATTTGAATAATATTTCTGTGATTCAGTGCTGTTGCCTTTGACTTGCATAACTATAATGGGCCTTTCTCATTTGCACGTCCTTAACTGGCACATTAATTGTTTTTTATTGGTGCTAACTCAACATAATGATATACCTCTCACTATAGCTTCGAATAACTGAGTTTTGCTTTCAGGAATTGCTGGTGAGTGACTGTTTATCTGCCTTGGCTTATTCAATATCTTTTGCAGGATGGCTGAGAGCGCGAGGAGCTGACATACTTTCATGACCAGGCCAAGCTGGCTTGTTCCCATTCAGTTTCTCAGGGTTAATAGCAAACTGTAGGTTTTTTCCTCCCTATCCCAGTGTGACTAAAACTGTTGGCTAGTAGTGTGAGTGTTGCAAACTGAGAGTTGCCCTTTGAGGGAAGGCATGCTTCTCCCAGCAAGAGCAAGGGCAGGTGGACAGTAACCCTAGCTTTGTACAGGCAAACAGTGAGGATCCAAAGTTGACAAAACTAGACTATTGGGTACAGTTTGCACATAGCAGCGTCTGCTGGAACACTGGCACAGTGATCCCAGAGTCTGGTATCTTCTGGAACATTGCCACAGTGATCCCAGAGTCTGATATCTTATGGTTAACTCCAAATTTAGCTAGTAACTTCCTTCTGGCAGCCGGAACACTGGCACAATGATCGCAGAGTCTGGTATCTGCCGGAACACTGTCACCGTGATCGCAGAGACTGTATCTGCCGGAACACTGGCACAATAATCCCAGAGTCTGGTGTCTGCTGGAACACTGCCACAGAGATCCCAGACTCTGATATCTGCTGGAACACTGCCACAGTGATTCAAGAGTCTGCTATCTGCCGGAACACTGTCACAGTGATCGCAGAGCCTGGTATTTGCTGGAACACTGGCACAATGATCCCAGAGTCTGGTATCTGCTGGAACACTGCCACAGTGATCGCAGAGTCTGATATCTGCTGGAACACTGCCACGGTGATCGCAGCGTCTGGTATCTGCTAGAACTCTGCCACAGTGATCGCAGAGTCTGGTATCTGCCGGAACACTGCCACAGTGATCGCAAAGTCTGGTATCTGCCGGAACACTGTCACAGTGATCGCAGAATCTGGTATCTGCTGGAACACTGCCACAGTGATTGCAGAGTCTGGTATCTGGCGGAACACTGTCACAGTGATTGCAGAGTCTGGTATCTGCCGGAACACTGTCACAGTGATCGCAGAGCCTGGTATTTGCTGGAACACTGGCACAATGATCCCAGAGTCTGGTATCTGCTGGAACACTGCCACAGTGATTGCAGAGTCTGATATCTGCTGGAACACTGCCACAGTGATCGCAGCGTCTGGTATCTGCTAGAACTCTGCCACAGTGATCGCAGAGTCTGGTATCCGCTAGAACTCTGCCACAGTGATCGCAGAGTCTGGTATCTGCTGGAACACTGGCACAATGATCCCAGAGTCTGGGGTCTGCTGGAACACTGCCACAGAGATCCCAGACTCTGATATCTGCTGGAACACTGGCACAGTAATTGCAGAGTCAGGTATCTGCTGGAACACTGTCACAGTGATTGCAGAGCCTGGTATCTGCTTGAACACTACCACAGTGATCGCAGAGTTTGGTATCTGGCGGGAACACTGTCACAGTGATCGCAGAGCCTGATATTTGCTGGAACACTGACACAATGATCCCAGAGTCTGGTAGCTGCTGGAACACTGCCACAGTGATCACAGAGTCTGATATCTGCTGGAACACTGCCACAGTGATCGCAGCGTCTGGTATCTGCTAGAACTCTGCCGCAGTAATCACAGAGTCTGGTATCTGCCAGAATACTGCCACAGTGATCGCAAAGTCGGTATCTGCCGGAACACTGTCACAGTGATCGCAGAGTCTGGTATCTGCTGGAACACTGTCACAGTGATTGCAGAGTCTGGTATCTGTCGGAACACTGTCACATTGATCGCAGAGCCTGGTATTTGCTGGAACACTGGCACAATGATCCCAGAGTCTGGTATCTGCTGGAACACTGCCACAGTGATTGCAGAGTCTGATATCTGCTGGAACACTGCCACAGTGATTGCAGCGTCTGGTATCTGCTAGAACTCTGCCACAGTGATCGCAGAGTCTGGTATCTGCCGGAACACTGCCACAGTGATCGCAGCGTCTGGTATCTGCTAGAACTCTGCCACAGTGATCGCAGAGTCTGGTATCTGCCGGAACACTGTCGCAGTGATCGCAGAGTCTGGTATCTGCTGGAACACTGCCACAGTGATCGCAGAGTCTGGTATCTGCTGGAACACTAGCACAATGATCCCAGAGTCTGGTGTCTGCTGGAACACTGCCACAGAGATCCCAGACTCTGATATCTGCTGGAACACTGGCACAATGATCCCAGAGTCTGGTATCTGCTGGAATACTGCCACAGTGATCGCAGAGCCTGGTATCTGCTGGAATACTGCCACAGTGATCGCAGAGCCTGGTATTTGCTGGAACACTGGCACAGTGATCACAGAGTCTGTTATCCGCTGGAACACTGCAACAGAGATCCCAGAGTCTGATATCTGCTGGAACACTGACACAATGATGCCAGAGTCTGGTATCTGCCGGAACAGTGATCGCAGAGCCTGGTATCTGCTGGTACAATGCCACAGTGATTGCAGAGTCTGGTATCTGCCGGAACACTGCCACAGTGATCCCAGAGGTCTGGTATCTGACGGAACACTGCCACAGTGATCCCAGAGTCTGGTATCTGCCGGAACACTGGCACAGTGATCGCAGAGCCTGGTATCTGCTGGAACACTGCCAGAGTGATCCCAGAGTCTGGTATCTTCTGGAACAATGGCATAGTGATCCCAGAGTCTGGTATCTTCTGGAACAATGGCACAGTGATCCCAGAGTCTGGTGTGTCTGCTGGAGACTAGCACAGCGAAACCAGAGTCTGGTATCTTCTGGAACACTGCCACAGTGATGCCAGAGTCTGGTATCTTATGGTTAACTCCAAATTTAGCTAGTAACTTCCTTCTGGCAGCCGGAACACTGGCAAAATGATCCCAGAGTCTGGTATCTGCCGGAACACTGCCACAGTGATCCAAGAGTCTGGTATCTGCTGGAACACTGCTACAGTGATCGCAGAGTCTGGTATCTGCCGCAACACTGGCACAATGATCCCAGAGTCTGGTATCTGCTGGAACACTGCCACAGTGATCGCAGAGCCTGGTATTTGCTGGAACACTGGCACAATGATCCCAGAGTCTGGTATCCACTGGAACACTGCCACAGAGATCCCAGAGTCTGATAACTGCTGGAATACTGGCACAATGATCCCAGAGCCTGGTATCTGCTGGAACACTGCCACAGTGATCGCAGAGCCTGGTATCTGCTGGAACACTGCCACAGAGATTCAAAAGTCTGATATCTGCTGGAACACTGCCATAGTGATCGCAGAATCTGGTATCTTCTGGAACACTGCCACAATGATCCCAGAGTCTGGTATCTGCTGGAACACTGCTACAGTGAACGGAGAGTCTGGTATCTGCCGGAACACTGCCACAGTGATCGCAGAGTCTGGTATCTGCCGGAACACTGCCACAGTGATCGCAAAGTCTGATAACTGCTGGAACACTGGCACAATGATCCCAGAGTCTGGTGTCTGCTGGAACACTGCCACAGAGATCCCAGACTCTGATATCTGCTGGAACACTGGCACAATGATCCCAGACTCTGATATCTGCTGGAACACTGGCACAATGATCACAGAGTCTGGTATCTGCTGGAATACTGCCACAGTGATCGCAGAGCCTGGTATTTGCTGGAACACTGGCACAATGATCCCAGAGTCTGGAATCTGCTGGAACACTGCCACAGTGATTGCAGAGTCTGATATCTGCTGGAACACTGCCACAGTGATCGCAGAGCCTGGTATTTGCTGGAACACTGGCACAGTGATCACAGAGTCTGGTATCTGCTGGAACACTGCCACAGAGATCCCAGAGTCTGATAACTGCTGGAACACTGGCACAATGATCCCAGAGTCTGGAATCTGCTGGAACACTGCCACAGTGATCGCAGAGTCTGATATCTGCTGGAATACTGACACAATGATCCCAGAGTCTGGTATCTGCCGGAACAGTGATCCCAGAGTCTAGTATCTGCTGGAACACTGCCACAGTGATCCCAGAGTCTGGTATCTGCCGGAACTCTGCCACAGTGATCCCAGAGTCTGGTTTCTGCCAGAACACTGGCACAGTGATTGCAGAGTCTGGTATCTTCTGGAACAATGGCATAGTGATCCCTGAGTCTGGTATCTTCTGGAACAATGGCACAGTGATCCCAGAGTCTGATGTGCCTGCTGGAGACTAGCACAGCGAAACCAGAGTCTGGTATCTTCTGGAACACTGCCACAGTGATGCCAGAGTCTGGTATCTTATGGTTAACTCCAAATTTAGCTAGTAACTTCCTTCTGGCAGCCGGAACACTGGCAAAATGATCCCAGAGTCTGGTATCTGCCGGAACACTGCCACAGTGATCCAAGAGTCTGGTATCTGCTGGAACACTGCCACAGTGATCGCAGAGTCTGGTATCTGCCGCAACACTGGCACAATGATCCCAGAGTCTGGTATCTGTTGGAACACTGCCACAGTGATCGCAGAGCCTGGTATTTGCTGGAACACTGGCACAATGATCCCAGAGTCTGGTATCTGCTGGAACACTGCCACAGTGATCCCAGAGTTTGGTATCTGCCGGAACTCTGCCACAGTGATCCCAGAGTCTGGTATCTGCCAGAACACTGGCACAGTGATAGCAGATCCTGGTATCTGCTGGAACACTGCCACAGTGGTTGCAGAGTCTGATATCTGCTGGAACACTGCCACAGTGATTGCAGCGTCTGGTATCTGCTAGAACTCTGCCACAGTGATCGCAGAGTCTGATATCTGCCGGAACACTGCCACAGTGATCGCAAAGTTGGTATCTGCCGGAACACTCACAGTGATCCCAGAGTCTGGTATCTGCTGGAACACTGCCACAGTGATCGCAGAGTCTGGTATCTGGCGGAACACTGTCATAGTGATTGCAGAGTCTGGTATCTGCCGGAACACTGCCACAGTGATCGCAGAGCCTGGTATTTGCTGGAACATTGTCACAGTGATCGTAGAGTCTGGTATCTGCTAGAACACTGCCCCAGTGATCGCAGAGTCTGGTATTTGCCGGAACACTGCCCCAGTAATTGCAGAGTCTGGTATTTGCCGGAACACTGCCACAGTAATTGCAGAGCCTGGTATCTGCCGGAACACTGTCACAGTGATCACAGAGCCTGGTATCTGCTGGAACACTGGCACAATGATCCCAGAGTCTGGTGTCTGCTGGAACACTGCCACAGAGATTCAAAAGTCTGATATCTGCCGGAACACTGCCATAGTGATCGCAGAGTCTGGTATCTGCTGTAACACTGCCGCAGTGATCGCAGAGTCTGGTATCTGCTGGAAGTCTGCCACAGTGATCGCAGAGTCTGGTATCTGCCGGAACACTGCCACAGTGATCGCAAAGTCTGGTATTTGCCGGAACACTGTCACAGTTATCGCAGAGCCTGGTATCTGCCGAACACTGTCACAGTGATCGCAGAGCCTGGTATCTGCTGGAACACTGCCACAGAGATTCAAAAGTCTGATATCTGCTGGAACACTGCCATAGTGATCGCAGAATCTGGTATCTTCTGGAACACTGCCACAATGATCCCAGAGTCTGGTATCTGCTGGAACACTGCCACAGTGATCGCAGAGTCTGGTATCTGCTGGAACACTGGCACCGTGATCGCAGAGTCTGGAATCTGCCGGAACACTGGCACAATAATCCCAGAGTCTGGTGTCTGCTGGAACACTGCCACAGAGATCCCAGACTCTGATATCTGCCGGAACACTGCCACAGTGATCGCAAAGTCGGTATCTGCCGGAACACTGTCACAGTGATCCCAGAGTCTGGTATCTGCTGGAACACTGCCACAGTGATCGCAGCGTCTGGTATCTGGCGGAACACTGTCATAGTGATTGCAGAGTCTGGTATCTGCCGGAACACTGCCACAGTGATCGCAGAGTCTGGTATCTGCCGCAACACTGGCACAATGATCCCAGAGTCTGGTATCTGTTGGAACACTGCCACAGTGATCGCAGAGCCTGGTATTTGCTGGAACACTGGCACAATGATCCCAGAGTCTGGTATCTGCTGGAACACTGCCACAGTGATCCCAGAGTTTGGTATCTGCCGGAACTCTGCCACAGTGATCGCAAAGTCTGGTATCTGCCAGAACACTGGCACAGTGATAGCAGATCCTGGTATCTGCTGGAACACTGCCACAGTGGTTGCAGAGTCTGATATCTGCTGGAACACTGCCACAGTGATTGCAGCGTCTGGTATCTGCTAGAACTCTGCCACAGTGATCGCAGAGTCTGATATCTGCCGGAACACTGCCACAGTGATCGCAAAGTCGGTATCTGCCGGAACACTCACAGTGATCCCAGAGTCTGGTATCTGCTGGAACACTGCCACAGTGATCGCAGAGTCTGGTATCTGGCGGAACACTGTCATAGTGATTGCAGAGTCTGGTATCTGCCGGAACACTGCCACAGTGATCGCAGAGCCTGGTATTTGCTGGAACATTGTCACAGTGATCGTAGAGTCTGGTATCTGCTAGAACACTGCCCCAGTGATCGCAGAGTCTGGTATTTGCCGGAACACTGCCCCAGTAATTGCAGAGTCTGGTATTTGCCGGAACACTGCCACAGTAATTGCAGAGCCTGGTATCTGCCGGAACACTGTCACAGTGATCACAGAGCCTGGTATCTGCTGGAACACTGGCACAATGATCCCAGAGTCTGGTGTCTGCTGGAACACTGCCACAGAGATTCAAAAGTCTGATATCTGCCGGAACACTGCCATAGTGATCGCAGAGTCTGGTATCTGCTGTAACACTGCCGCAGTGATCGCAGAGTCTGGTATCTGCTGGAAGTCTGCCACAGTGATCGCAGAGTCTGGTATCTGCCGGAACACTGCCACAGTGATCGCAAAGTCTGGTATTTGCCGGAACACTGTCACAGTTATCGCAGAGCCTGGTATCTGCCGAACACTGTCACAGTGATCGCAGAGCCTGGTATCTGCTGGAACACTGCCACAGAGATTCAAAAGTCTGATATCTGCTGGAACACTGCCATAGTGATCGCAGAATCTGGTATCTTCTGGAACACTGCCACAATGATCCCAGAGTCTGGTATCTGCTGGAACACTGCCACAGTGATCGCAGAGTCTGGTATCTGCTGGAACACTGGCACCGTGATCGCAGAGTCTGGAATCTGCCGGAACACTGGCACAATAATCCCAGAGTCTGGTGTCTGCTGGAACACTGCCACAGAGATCCCAGACTCTGATATCTGCCGGAACACTGCCACAGTGATCGCAAAGTCGGTATCTGCCGGAACACTATCACAGTGATCCCAGAGTCTGGTATCTGCTGGAACACTGCCACAGTGATCGCAGCGTCTGGTATCTGGCGGAACACTGTCATAGTGATTGCAGAGTCTGGTATCTGCCGGAACACTGCCACAGTGATCGCAGAGTCTGGTATCTGCCGCAACACTGGCACAATGATCCCAGAGTCTGGTATCTGTTGGAACACTGCCACAGTGATCGCAGAGCCTGGTATTTGCCAGAACACTGCCCCAGTAATTGCAGAGTCTGGTATTTGCCGGAACACTGCCACAGTAATTGCAGAGCCTGGTATCTGCCGGAACACTGTCACAGTGATCACAGAGCCTGGTATCTGCTGGAACACTGGCACAAAGATCCCAGAGTCTGGTGTCTGCTAGAACACTGCCACAGAGATTCAAAAGTCTGATATCTGCTGGAACACTGCCATAGTGATTGCAGAGTCTGGTATCTGCTGGAAGTCTGCCACAGTGATCGCAGAGTCTGGTATCTGCCGGAACACTGCCACAGTGATCGCAGAGTCTGGTATTTGCTGGAACACTGTCACAGTTATCGCAGAGTCTGGTATCTGCTGGAACACTGTCACCGTGATTGCAGAGCCTGGTATCTGCCGGAACACTGTCACAGTGATCGCAGAGCCTGGTATCTGCTGGAACACTGCCACAGAGATTCAAAAGTCTGATATCTGCTGGAACACTGCCATAGTGATCGCAGAATCTGGTATCTTCTGGAACACTGCCACAATGATCCCAGAGTCTGGTATCTGCTGGAACACTGCCACAGTGATCGCAGAGTCTGGTATCTGCTGGAACACTGGCACAATGATCCCAGAGTCTGGTATCTGCTGGAACTCTGTCACCGTGATCGCAGAGTCTGGAATCTGCCGGAACACTGGCACAATAATCCCAGAGTCTGGTGTCTGCTGGAACACTGCCACAGAGATCCCAGACTCTGATATCTGCTGGAACACTGCCACAGTGATTGCAGAGTCTGATATCTGCTGGAACACTGACACAATGATCCCAGAGTCTGGTATCTGCTGGAACAGTGATCCCAGAGTCTGGTATCTGCTGGAACACTGCCACAGTGATCCCAGAGTCTGGTTTCTGCTGGAACTCTGCCACAGTGATCCCAGAATCTGGTATCTGCCAGAACACTGGCACAGTGATTGCAGAGCCTGGTATCTGCTGGAACACTGCCACAGTGATTGCAGAGTCTGGTATCTTCTGGAACAATGGCATAGTGATCCAAGAGTCTGGTATCTGCTGGAACACTGCCACAGTGATCGCAGAGTCTGGTATCTGCCGCAACACTGGCACAATGATCCCAGAGTCTGGTATCTGTTGGAACACTACCACAGTGATCGCAGAGCCTGGTATTTGCTGGAACATTGTCACCGTGATCACAGAGTCTGGTATCTGCCGGAACACTGGCACAATGATCCCAGAGTCTGGTATCTGCTGGAACATTGCCACAGTGATCGCAGAGCCTGGTATTTGCTGGAACACTGGCACAATGATCGTAGAATCTGGTATCTGCTAGAACACTGCCCCAGTGATCGCAGCGTCTGGTATTTGCCGGAACACTGCCACAGTAATTGCAGAGTCTGGTATCTGCCGGAACACTGCCACAGTAATTGCAGAGCCTGGTATCTGCCGGAACGCTGGCACAATGATCCCAGAATCTGGTATCTGCTGGAACACTGGCACAATGATCCCAGAGTCTGGTGTCTGCTGGAACACTGCCACAGAGATTCAAAAGTCTGATATCTGCTGGAACACTGCCATAGTGATCGCAGAGTCTGGTATCTGCTGGAAGTCTGCCACAGTGATCGCAGAGTCTGGTATCTGCCGGAACACTGCCACAGTGATCGCAAAGTCTGGTATTTGCCGGAACACTGTCACAGTTATCGCAGATTCTGGTATCTGCTGGAACACTATCACCGTGATTGCAGAGTCTGGTATCTGCCGGAACACTGGCACAATGATCCCAGAGTCTGGTGTCTGCTGGAACACTGCCACAGAGGTTCCAGACTCTGATATCTGCTGGAACACTCGCACTATGATCCCAGAGTCTGGTATCTGCTGGAATACTGCCACAGTGATCGCAGAGCCTGGTATTTGCTGGAACACTGGCACAGTGATCACAGAGTCTGTTATCCGCTGGAACACTGCAACAGAGATCCCAGAGTCTGATATCTGCTGGAACACTGGCACAATGATCCCAGAGTCTGGTATCTGCTGGAACACTGCCACAGTGATCGCAGAGCCTGGTATTTGCTAGAACGCTGCCACAGTGATCGTAGAGTCTGGTTTCTGCTAGAACACTGCCACAGTGATCGCAGAGTCTGGTATCTGCCGGAACACTGCCACAGTAATTGCAGAGCCTGGTATCTGCCGGAACACTGCCACAGTAATTGCAGAGCCTGGTATCTGCCGGAACACTGTCACAGTGATCGCAGAGCCTGGTATCTGCTGGAACACTGCCACAGAGATTCAAAAGTCTGATATCTGCCGGAACACTGCCACAGTGATCGCAAAGTCTGATAACTGCTGGAACACTGGCACAATGATCCCAGAGTCTGATATCTGCTGGAACACTGGCACAATGATCCCAGAGTCTGGTATCTGCTGGAACAGTGATCCCAGAGCCTGGTATCTGCTGGAACACTGCCACAGTGATCCCAGAGTCTGGTATCAGCCGGAACTCTGCCACAGTGATCCCAGAGTCTGGTATCTGCCAGAACACTGGCACAGTGATTGCAGAGCCTGGTATCTGCTGGAACACTGCCACAGTGATCCCAGAGTCTGGTATCTTCTGGAACAATGGCACAGTGATCCCAGAATCTTGTGTGTCTGCTGGAGACTAGCACAGCGAACCCAGTCTGGTATGTCTACTGGTGACTGCCACAGTGATCTTAGGTGGTCTGTTAATGCTGTTGCTGCTAGAAGGAAGTTACTAGCTAAATTTAGGGTTAAACAGCAATCTGAAATCATTGCATAATTAAATATTTGTATTATACCTGGACCAACAAATTGTATCTTTTGTCATTAGGATCAGTACTGATATCAGTTTGCTGTCTGTCCCTGTCCCTGTCTCGGTCTGCTGTCTGCTCCAGTCTTGCTCTGCTGTCTGCTCCGATCTCGGTCTGCTGCCTGGGTCCCGGTCCCGGTCTGCTGCCTGGGTCCCGGTCCCGGTCTGCTGCCTGGGTCCCGGTCCCGGTCTGCTGCCTGGGTCCCGGTCCCGGTCTGCTGCCTGGGTCCCGGTCCCGGTCTGCTGCCTGGGTCCCGGTCCCGGTCTGCTGCCTGGGTCCCGGTCCCGGTCTGCTGCCTGGGTCCCGGTCCCGGTCTGCTGCCTGGGTCCCGGTCCCGGTCTGCTGCCTGTCCTGGTCCCGGTCCCGGTCTGCTGCCTGTCCTGGTCCCGGTCCCGGTCTGCTGCCTGTTCTGGTCCCGGTCCCGTCTGCTGCCTGTCCTGGTCCCGGTCCCGGTCTGCTGCCTGTCCCGGTCTCGGTCTGCTGCCTGGGTCCAGGTCCCGGTCTGCTGCCTGTCCTGGTCCCGGTCTGCTGCCTGTCCTGGTCCCGGTCTGCTGCCTGTCCCGGTCCCGGTCTGCTGCCTGTCCCGGTCCCGGTCTGCTGCCTGTCCCGGTCCCGGTCTGCTGCCTGTCCCGGTCCCGGTCTGCTGCCTGTCCTGGTCCCGGTCCCGGTCTGCTGCCTGGGTCCCGGTCCCGGTCCCGGTCTGCTGCCTGGGTCCCGGTCCCGGTCCCGGTCTGCTGCCTGGGTCCCGGTCCCGGTCTGCTGCCTGGGTCCCGGTCCCGGTCCCGGTCTGCTGCCTGGGTCCCGGTCCCGGTCCCGGTCTGCTGCCTGGGTCCCGGTCCCGGTCCCGGTCTGCTGCCTGGGTCCCGGTCCCGGTCCCGGTCTGCTGCCTGGGTCCCGGTCCCGGTCCCGGTCTGCTGCCTGGGTCCCGGTCCCGGTCCCGGTCTGCTGCCTGGGTCCCGGTCCCGGTCCCGGTCTGCTGCCTGGGTCCCGGTCCCGGTCCCGGTCTGCTGCCTGGGTCCCGGTCCCGGTCCCGGTCTGCTGCCTGGGTCCCGGTCCCGGTCCCGGTCTGCTGCCTGGGTCCCGGTCCCGGTCCCGGTCTGCTGCCTGGGTCCCGGTCCCGGTCCCGGTCTGCTGCCTGGGTCCCGGTCCCGGTCCCGGTCTGCTGCCTGGGTCCCGGTCCCGGTCCCGGTCTGCTGCCTGGGTCCCGGTCCCGGTCCCGGTCCCGGTCTGCTGCCTGGGTCCCGGTCCCGGTCCCGGTCCCGGTCTGCTGCCTGGGTCCCGGTCCCGGTCCCGGTCCCGGTCTGCTGCCTGGGTCCCGGTCCCGGTCCCGGTCTGCTGCCTGGGTCCCGGTCCCGGTCCCGGTCTGCTGCCTGGGTCCCGGTCCCGGTCCCGGTCTGCTGCCTGGGTCCCGGTCCCGGTCCCGGTCTGCTGCCTGGGTCCCGGTCCCGGTCCCGGTCTGCTGCCTGGGTCCCGGTCCCGGTCCCGGTCTGCTGCCTGGGTCCCGGTCCCGGTCTGCTGCCTGGGTCCCGGTCCCGGTCTGCTGCCTGGGTCCCGGTCCCGGTCTGCTGCCTGGGTCCCGGTCCCGGTCCCGGTCCCGGTCCCGGTCCCGGTCTGGTACCTGTCCTTTCCGATCTGTAGGCAGTGCAGCCACTTCTCCGCTTTGCTACTCAGCCTGAGGTGACGTTGTTTACTTTCTCACTATCTGGGTGATATCATTCAGCTTCTGGGTGATATCATTCAACTGCAGGCTGATGCAGGGTGGGTTTTGTGAGTGTTTATGGTTTCAGATGTCTCTGTGGCTCAGTTTCATTCTGGAAGTGTTGTAGTTTATGTAGTTGTGGTGAATGAACAGAGCGGTTTAGTGTTTTGTTTCACTGAGAGTAAGAGGCCATGCATAGGTAACAATACGCTGGAAGAAACAACTACAGCACAAGTGTTGCAAGGTGAGACTGCAGCAGAGCTTATGGGTTAGTTTGATATTGTTTGTTTAACGTCTGAGACTGTTTGGAAGCACACAATATCTTACCTTCCTTACCCCCCCCCCAACCAATTGAATTTATTGCCATTGTGACCTAGGATGTTGAAAAATCTGTTCTCCGATATCTGTTCTCTGTCCTCCCATCAGGAGACTGTGAGCTGTGCTCAGAAACAGGTACCCTGGCTGTCTTCCCCTGTCTCCTGAGCTCAGGGGTGAAGACAAGTGATCAGGAGGATTTTCCTGTCTTCACCCTCTAACCCTCAGGGTACTGGGGCATGGTGGCTGGACTCCACTGCTGCACTTAGCATTCCGGCTTTATCTATGGAATGAGTGATAGAAGCTTCAACAGATCTGCAAGACTCCATATCCCCTGGAACATTAACTCTCAAATCCTGATGGATCCAATCCACCGTTTCACATTCTGTAGGTTAGATTCAGAGCAGTTTAATTTAGTTTTGCTGACACACTTCCTTGTCACTGTTAAAACTGAGCTGCTCCCTGTTCTAACTGAGTCAGCCCTGAGGGTGAAACTATTTGCTCTGTGGCTATTATCGCTATCTGATCTGTGTGTTGTAATCATTTAGTTTCTAGTGTCCATTAACTGTTGTCTCAGTGCTTCAGATACTGGCTGTAATTGAACTTATCGAAACCAGTCTGGGAGAGACACACAGGAAGTTTTTCTTCCGTGGAAAGTCCCACTCCTTTCAGATCTTTAATGTATGTAACCTGAGAGCTGGAACAGAAACACTCCCATATACACAGAGGAACAAGGAGTGGGTAAGCTGTGTGCATATTTACTCCCATATACACAGTGACAGGAACCAGAAATGGACACCAAACAGGGAGCTGGTTGAGGGGGAGGGTGTGGCTGTAGGGATCATATTTAACTTGGTACTGTTCCTATTGCCTCTGATATTTATTTATTCATTCACGGGATGTGGGTGTAGCTGGGTAGACCAGATTTATTGCCCATCCCTAATTGTCCTTGAGAAAGTGGCAGTGAGCTGCCTTCTTGAAACGCTGCAGCCCCTGTGGTGTAGGTACACCCACAGTGCTGTTAAGAAGGGAGTTCCAGGATTTTGACCCAGTGACAGTGAAGGAACAGTGATATATTTCCAAGTCAGGATGGTGAGTGACTTGGAGGAGAACTTCCAGGTGGTGGTGTTCACATCTATCTGCTGCCCTCGTCCTTCTAGATGATAGTGGTTGTGTGTTTGGAAGGAACCTTGGTGAGTTGCTGCAGTGCATCTTGTAGATCGTACACACTGCTGCTACTGTGCATCGGTGGTGGAGGGAGTGAATGTTTGTGGATGTGGTGCCAATCAAATGGGCTGCTTTGTCCTGGATGGTGTTGAGCTTCTTGAGTGTTGTGGGAGCTGCACTCATCCTGGCAAGTGGGGAGTATTCCATCACACTCCTGACTTGTGCCTTGTAGATGGTGGACAGGCTTTGGGGAGTCAGGAGGTGAGTTACTCACTTGTTGCAGTTCAGCTGTTTCTGAGCTAATGGTTAATGTTGAGTCCACATCAAATGTTTTATGGGTGAATTGCTGCAATGAGTCTAGAGTCCATTATAAAAGATTTAATAGCTGAGCACGTGGAAAACAGTGGCAGAATCAGAGTCAGCATGGATTTATGAAAGGGAAATCATGCTTGACAAATCTACTGGAGTTTTTCTTAGGATGTAACTAGTAGAGTTGATGAGGGGGAGCCAGACGATATGGTTTATTTGGACTTTCAGAAGGCTTTTGGCAAAGTCCCACATAAGAGATTAGCGTGTAAAATTAAAGTGCTTGGGATTGGGGGTAGTGTATTGAGATGGATAGAAAACAGGTTGGCAGACAGGAAACAAAGAGTAGGAATAAATGGGTCTTTTTTCCGAATGGCAGGTTATTCACAATATATATTAATGATTTAGATGAGGGAACTAAATGTAATATTTCCAGATTTGCAGATCATACAAAGCTGGGTGGGAGGGTGAGCTGTGAGGAGGATGCAGAGATGCTTCAGTGTGATTTGGACAAGCTGAGTGAGTGGGCAAATGCAGGGCTGATGCAGTATAATGTGGATAAATGTGAGGTTATCCATTTTGGTAGCAAAAACAGGAAGGCAGATTATTATCTGAATGGCTATAAATTGAGAGAGGGGAATGTGTAACGAGACCTGGGTGTCCTTGTACACCAGTTGCTGAAGGTAAGCATGCAGGTGCAGCAGGTGGTAAAGATGGCAAATGGTATGTTGGCCTTCATAGCCAGAGGATTCGAGTACAGGAACAGGGATGTCTTGCTACAATTGTTACAGGGCCTTGGTGAGACCACACCTGGAATATTGAGTGCAGTTTTGGTCTCCTTATCTGAGGAAGGATGTACTTGCTATAGAGGGAGTGCAGCGAAGGTTTACCCGACTGATTCCTGTGATGGTGGGACTGACATATGAGAAGTGATTGAATTGATTAGGATTATATTCGCTGGAGTTCAGAAGAAAGAGGGGGTATCTCCTAGAAACCTATAAAATTCTAACAGGACTAGACAGGGTAGATGCAGGAAGGATGCTCCCGATGGTGGGGGAGTCCAGAACCAGGGGTCACAGTCTGAGGATATGGGGTAGACCATTTAGGACTGAGATGAGGAGAAATTTCTTCACCCAGAGAGTGGTGAGCCTGTGGAATTCGTCACCACAGAAAGTAGTTGAGACCAAAACATTGTATGTTTTCAAGAAGTAGTTAGATATAGCTCCTGGGGCGAAAGGGATCAAAGGGTATGGGGAGAAAGCGGGAGCAGGCTTTTGAGTTGGATGATCAGCCATGATGATAATGAATGGCGGAGCAGGCTCGAAGGGCTGAATGGCCTATTCCTGCTCCTAGTTTCTATGAGACTGGATGGCTTGTGCTTGGATTCAGGGGCTACATTTTAGGGCTGTATATTTTTATGACTTAAAATTAATTCTTGGGATAGGACCATCATTTATTGTCCATTCCTAGCTGCCCCGAGGAGGTGGCGAGTGATCTTGGATAGTTTGATACGAATGAGTGTCTTACCAGGCCCCTTCAGAGGGCAGTTCAGAATGAATCATATTGGTGTGGTGTGGACTGGAATATCATATAGAGCAGATGGGTAAGGATGGCAGGTTTCCTTCCTTCGAGGACATCAGTGAACCAGTTGGGTTTTTATGAGAACACCATAGCTGGTTAGTTATACAGTTCCTAGCTTTTTATTGCCAGATTTTGTAAGCTCAGTGCAAATGCTTAAGCATTTCCACTCACGAACCCTCTGTAGCCTCTGGTCAATTCCAGTTATCCACACAACTCTGTCAGTAAGTTGATCGACATAATCTTGGGGTAAATGACTGTCCCTCATCACTGTAGCAAGCAATAGCTCTGGTCGCAGCTTTGCTTGGAGTGGGGAAGCTGCTGGGGATTATGTGAGAGGAGAGGTGGGGATTCAGTCATTTCTCCAAATTGCCCTAATGTAGAGTTCTCACCATTCTCTACTTTCCAAAAGAACCACATGTGCACAATGTGTTGACCTTTGGTTCTGTATCGTAGATCGAACGGCTGGAAGTGAACAGCTTGGCCCCGTCAAGTGTGATCGCCTCAAGCTCGGATGGTGGGATCAGCGTGGATGGCCTGGATGCTACCCTGGACCCTCAGCGGACGAAAGCTGCCATTGCCCACCTGCAGCAGAAGGTTCTGAAGCTGACAGAACAGCTGAAGGTGGAGCAGACTGCCCGGGATGACAATGTGGCAGAGTACCTCAAGCTGGCCAACAATGCCGACCGGCAGCAGGGCACCCGTATCAAGCAGGTCTTTGAGAAGAAGAATCAGAAGTCAGCTCAAACAATCCTGCAGCTGCAGCGCAAGCTAGAGCACTACCATCGTAAACTGCGTGAGATTGAGTACAATGGTATCCCTCGCCAGCCCAAGGATGTGCTGCGGGACATGCAGCAGGGCCTGAAGGGTGTGAGTGCCAAGGTGACAGGTTTCAGCGAGGGCGTGGTGGGCAGTGTGCGGGGTGGACTCTCCAGCTTTTCCCAGGCCACCCACTCGGCTGCAGGCGCTGTTGTCTCCAAGCCACGAGGGTTTGCATCGCTTCTCCGCCACCGATTCGGCAGCGCTGACAACATTCCCAGCCTCAAGGACTCACTTGATGAAGCTCAGACCGAGGAATGCCTCAAGGGCCTGGGCATCTGTGGCAATCTGCAATTCAGCCCCAGGTACGGCAGTGAGGAGGAGTGCTCAAGTGGCACATCGGGATCAGGTGCCAACAGCATGTCAGGGACACCCCTGGAACCCTCCACTTCTAAAACTAACACACTGGACCTCTCCAACTCGGGCTTCGAGGGAATATTTCAGGAACTGCACCAAGTGAAAGAGAGACAGGCCCAATTGGAAGAATCGTTTGATACTCTGAAATCTCACTATCAGAGGGATTATACCCTCATATTACAAACACTACAGGAGGAACGATACAGGTACAGTCAGAGCAAGGAGCTGTCTGGTAACCACCTCTAACCTCTTGTTAGATTGTTCTTTCTTTGATTTGATTTGCATTTCATTTCTGTCCTCTTATATGTGCATAAAGCATGTTCCCAGTTGGTTTGCCCGTTCAAAGAATGGCGTGTGTCTGTATGTGGGGTGTGTGTGTCTATGTGGGGTGGAGTGTGTGAGTGAGTCTGCGTTTTGTGTATCTGTGTATGGGGCATGTGTGTGTCTATATATGTGGTGTGTGTGTGTCTGAGGTTTGTGTGTGTGTGGGGTTTGTGCAAATGAATGGTGATTGTGTGAGTGTGTATGGGGGATTGTGTGTGGGGGGTGGCTTGTGTGTGTGGGAGGGGGGTTTGTGTGTGGGAGGGAGAGTTTGTGAGTGTGTGGGGGGATTGTATGTGTATGGGGGAGAAGGATTTTGTGTGTGTGGAGGGGGAGGAGAGGGATTGTGTGTGTGTGTGTGTATGTGTGTGTGTGTGTGTGTGTGTGGGGTGGGGAGAGGGATTGTGTGTGTGTGTCGGGGGGGAGAGGGATTGTGTGAGGGGGGAGAGGGTATGTGTGTGTGGGGGAGGAGAGGGATTGTGTGTGTGTGGGGGAGGGTGGAAGACGGATTGTGTGTGTGTGTGTGGAGGGGGAGAGGGCTTGTGAGTTTTGCGGGGGGGTGAAATTGTGTATGTGTGTGTGTGTGGAGGGGGTGTGGTGTGTGTGTGGCGAGGGGGTTTGTGTGTGTGTGAGGAGGGGGGTTTGTGTGTGTGTGTGGAGCAGGGTTTGTGTGTGTGTATATGGAGGAGGGTTTCCGTGTGTGCATGTATGAGCTTGTGTGTGTGGAGGGGGCTTTGCGTGTGTGTGTGGAGGGAGGTTTGTGTGTGTGTGTGGAGGGGGCTTTGCGTGTGTGTGTGGAGGGGTGTTTGTGTGTGTGGAGGGGTGTTTGTGTGTGTGGAGGGGGGTTTGTGTGTGTGTGGGGAGGGGTATTTGTGTGTGTGTTTGTAGGGGGGTTTGTGTGTGTGTTTGGAGGGGTGTTTGTATGTGTGTTTGGAGGGGGGTTTGTGTGTGTGTTTGGAGGGGGGTTTGTGTGTGTGTTTGGAGGGGGGTTTGTGTGTGTGTTTGGAGGGGGGTTTGTGTGTGTGTTTGGAGGGGGGTTTGTGTGTGTGTTTGGAGGGGGGTTTGTGTGTGTGTTTGGAGGGGGGTTTGTGTGTGTGTTTGGAGGGTGGTTTGTGTGTGTGTGGAGGGTGGTTTGTGTGTGTGTGGAGGGGGGTTTGTGTGTGTGTGGAGGGGGGTTTGTGTGTGTGTGGAGGGGGGTTTGTGTGTGTGTGGAGGGGGGTTTTCTGTGTGTGTGTGGAGGGGGTTTTCTGTGTGTGTGTGTGGAGGGGGTTTTCTGTGTGTGTGTGTGTGTGGAGGGGGGTTTCTGTGTGTGTGTGTGTGGAGGGGGGTTTCTGTGTGTGTGGAGGGGGGTTTCTGTGTGTGTGTGTGGAGGGGGCTTTCTGTGTGTGTGTGTGGAGGGGGCTTTCTGTGTGTGTGTGTGGAGGGTGGTTTGAGTGTGTGTGTGTGTGGAGGGGGGTTTCCGTGTGTGCGTGTAGGAGTTTGTGTGTTTGGAGGGGGCTTTGTGTGTGAGTGGGGGGAGAGGGATTGTGTGTGTGTGTGTGTGTGTGTGTGTATATGTGTGGAGGGGGGTTTGCGTATGTGTGTTTGTGTAGGAGGGTTTGTGTGTGTTTGTGCGGTGGGGGATTTATGTATGTGTGTGTGTGTGTGTGGAGCGCTTTTGCGTGTGTGTGTGTGGAGGGGCTTTGTGAGTGTGTTTGGAGGGGGGTTTGTGTGTGTCTGTGTGTGTGGAGGGGGGGTTTGCGTGTTTGTGTGGAGGGGGGTTTCCGTGTGTGCGTGTATGAGTTTGTGTGTGTGGAGGGGGCTTTACGTGTGTGTGTTGTGGAGGGGGGTTTGTGTGTGTGTGTGTGGGGAGGGGGTGTTTGTGTGTGTGTGTGTGTGGAGGGGGGTTTGTGTGTGTGTGTGGAGGGGGGTTTGTGTGTGTGTGTGTGTGGAGGGGGGTTTGTGTGTGTGTGTGTGTGGAGGGGGGTTTGTGTGTGTGTGTGTGTGGAGGGGGGTTTGTGTGTGTGTGTGTGAGGAGGGGGGTTTGTGTGTGTGTGTGTGGAGGGGGGTTTGTGTGTGTGTGTGTGTGTGTGGAGGGGGGTTTGTGTGTGTGTGTGTGGAGGGGGGTTTGTGTGTGTGTGTGTGGAGGGGGGTTTGTGTGTGTGTGGAGGGGGGTTTGTGTGTGTGTGTGGAGGTAGGTTTGTGTGTGTGTGGAGGTAGGTTTGTGTGTGTGTGGAGGTAGGTTTGTGTGTGTGTGGAGGGGGATTTGTGTGTGTGTGTGGGGAGTGGGTGTTTGTGTGTGTGTGGGGAGTGGGTGTTTGTGTGTGTGTGGGGAGTGGGTGTTTGTGTGTGTGTGTGGAGTGGGGGTTTGTGTGTGTGTGTGTGTGGAGTGGGGGTTTGTGTGTGTGTGTGTGTGGAGTGGGGGTTTGTGTGTGTGTGTGTGGAGGGTGGTTTGTGCGTATATGTGGAGAGGAGTTTGTGTTTGAGGAAGGGGATTTGTGCGTGTGCATGTGTGTGTTTGGTGGGGGGTTTGTGTGTGTGTGTGTTTGGTAGGGGGTTTGTGTGTGTGTGTTTGGAGGGTGGTTTGTGTGTGTTTGTGTTTGGAGGGGGGTTTGTGTGTGTGTGTGTTTGGAGGGGGATTTGTGTGTGTGTGTGTGTGTTTGGAGGGGGATTTGTGTGTGTGTGGGGAGTGGGTGTTTGTGTGTGTGTGTGGAGTGGGGGTTTGTGTGTGTGTGTGTGGAATGGGGGTTTGTGTGTGTGTGTGGAGTGGGGGTTTGTGTGTGTGTGTGTTTGGAGGGGGATTTGTGTGTGTGTGTGGAGTGGGGGTTTGTGTGTGTGTGTGTTTTGAGGCGGATTTGTGTGTGTGTGTGTGTGTTTGGAGGGGGATTTGTGTGTGTGTGTGTTTGGAGGGGGATTTGTGTGTGTGTGTTTGGAGGGAGGTTTGTGTGTGAGTGTGTTTGGACGGAGGTTTGTGTGTGTGTGTTTGGAGGGGGATTTGTGTGTGTGTGTGTGTGTTTGGAGGGGGATTTGTGTGTGTGTGGAGTGGGGGTTTGTGTGTGTTTGGAGGGGGGTTTGTGTGTCTGTGTGTTTGGAGGGTTTTTGTGTGTGTGTGTATTTGGAGGGGGGTTTGTGTGTGTGTATTTGGAGGGATTTTGTCTGTGTGTGTGTGTGGAGGGGTTTTGCATGTGTGTGTGTGGAGGAGCTTTGTGAGTGTGTTTGGAGGGGGGTTTGTGTGTGTGTGTCTGTGTGTGTGGAGGGGGGTTTGCGTGTTCGTGTGGAGGGGTGTTTCCGTGTGTGCATGTATGAGTTTGTGTGTGTGGAGGGGGCTTTGCGTGTGTGTGTGTGTGGAGGGGGGTTTGTGTGTGTGTGGAGGGGAGTTTGTGTGTGTGTGGAGGGGAGTTTGTGTGTGTGTGGAGGGGGGTTTGTGTGTGTGTGGAGGGGAGTTTGTGTGTGTGTGGAGGGGGGTTTGTGTGTGTGTGTGGAGGGGGTTTTGTGTGTGTGTGTGGAGGGGGGTTTGTGTGTGTGTGTGGAGGGGGGTTTGTGTGTGTGTGTGGAGGGGGGTTTGTGTGTGTGTGTGGAGGGGGGTTTGTGTGTGTGGAGGGGTGTTTGTGTGTGTGGAGAGGGGTGTGTGTGTGTGGAGGGGTGTTTGTGTGTGTGTGTGTGGAGGGGTTTTGCATGTGTGTGTGTGTGTGGAGGGGGGTTTGTGTGTGTGTGGAGGGGGGTTTGTGTGTGTGGAGGGGGGTTTGTGTGTGTGGAGGGTGGTTTCTGCGTATATGTGGAGAGGAGTTTGTGTGTGTTTGAGGAGGGTGGTTTGTGCGTGTGTGTGTTTGGAGGGGGGTTTGAGTGTGTGTGTGTTTGGAGGGGGGTTTGTGTGTGTGTGTGTTTGGATGGGGATTTGTGTGTGTGTGTGTGTGTTTGGAGGGGGACGTGTGTGTGTGTGTGTGTGTGTGTGTGTGTGTGTGTGTGTGTGTGTGTGTTTGGAGGGGGATTTGTGTATGTGGAGTGGGGGTTTGTGTGTGTGTGTGTGTGGGGAGTGGGTGTTTTTGTGTGTGTGTGGAGTGGGGGTTTGTGTGTGTGTGTGTTTGGAGGTGGATTTGTGTGTGTGTGGAGTGGGGGGTTTGTGTGTGGAGTGGGGATTTGTGTGTGTGTGTGTTTGGGGGGGGGTTTGTGTGTGTGTGTGTGGAGGGGATTTATGTGTGTGTGTGCAAAGGGGTGTGTGTGTGTGTGGAGGGGGGTTTGTGTGTGTGTGTGGAGGGGGGTTTGTGTGTGTGTGTAGAGGGGGGTTTCTGTGTGTGTGTATGGAGGGTGGTTTGAGTGTGTGTGTGTGGAGGGGGGTTTCCGTGTGTGCATGTATGAGTTTGTGTGTTTGGAGGGGGCTTTGTGTGTGAGTGGGGGGGAGAGGGATTGCGTGTGTGTGTTTGTGTAGGGGGGTTTGTGTGTGTTTGTGCGGTGGGGGATTTATGTGTGTGTGTATGTGTGTGGAGCGCTTTTGCATGTGTGTGTGTGTGGAGGGGGGTTTGTGTGTGAGTGTGGAGGGGGGTGTGTGTGTGTGTGTGTGTGTATGTGTGGAGGGGCTTTGTGAGTGTGTTTGGAGTGGGGTTTGTGTGTGTCTGTATGTGTGGAGGGGGGTTTGCGTGTTTGTGTGGAGGGGGGTTTCCGTGTGTGCGTGTATGAGTTTGTGTGTGTGGAGGGGGCTTAACATGTGTTTGTGTGTGTGTGTGGAGGGGGTTTTGTGTGTGTGTCTGTGTGGAGGGGGTTTGTGTGTGTGTGTGGAGGGGGGTTTGTGTGTGTGTGTGTGTGTGTGTGGAGGTGGGTTTGTGCGTATATGTGGAGAGGAGTTTGTGTGTGTTTGAGGAGGGGGGTTTGTGCGTGTGTGTGTGTGTTTGGAGGGGGGTTTGTGTGTGTGTGTTTGGAGGGGGGTTTGAGTGTGTGTGTGTTTGGAGGGGAGTTTGTGTGTGTGTGTGTGTGTTTGGATGGGGATTTGTGTGTGTGTGTGTCTGTGTTTGGAGGGAGATATGTGTGTGTGTGTGTGTGGGGAGTGGGTGTTTGTGTGTGGAGTGGGGGTTTGTGTGTGTGTGGGGAGTGGGGGTTTGTGTGTGTGTGGGGAGTGGGGGTTTGTGTGTGTGTGTGTGTGGAGTGGAGGTTTGTGTGTGTGTGTGGAATGGGGGTTTGTGTGTGTGTGTTTGTGTTTGGAAGGGGTTTTTTGTGTGTGTGTGTTTGGAGAGGGGTTTGTGTGTGTGTGTTTGGCTGGGGATTTGTGTGTGTGTGTGTGTGGAGTGGGGGTTTGTGTGTGTGTGTGTTTGGAGGGGGGTTTGTGTGTGTGTGTTTGGAGGGGGATTGTGTGTGTGTGTGGAGGAGCTTTGTGAGTGTGTTTGGAGGGGGGTTTGTGTGTGTGTGTGGAGGGGGGTTTGTGTGTGTGTGTGTGGAGGGGGGTTTGTGTGTGTGTGTGTGGAGGGGGGTTTGTGTGTGTGTGTGTGGAGGGGGGTTTGTGTGTGTGTGTGTGTGGAGGGGGGTTTGTGTGTGTGTGTGTGTGGAGGGGGGTTTGTGTGTGTGTGGAGGGGGGTGTGTGTGTGTGTGGAGGGGGGTTTGTGTGTGTGTGTGGAGGGGGGTTTGTGTGTGTGCGTGTGTGGAGGGGGGTTTGTGCGTGTGTGGAGGGGGGTTTGTGCGTGTGTGGAGGGGGAGTTTGTGCGTGTGTGTGGGGGGAGGGGTGTGTGTGTGTGTGTGTGTCGAGGGGGGTTTGTGTGTGTGTGTGGAGGTGGGTTTGTGCGTATATGTGGAGAGGAGTTTGTGTGTGTTTGAGGAGGCGGGTTTGTGCGTGTGTGTGTGTGTTTGGAGTGGGGTTTGAGTGTGTGTGTGTTTGGAGGGGGGTTTGAGTGTGTGTGTGTTTGGAGGGGAGTTTGTGTGTGTGTGTTTGGATGGGGATTTGTGTGTGTGTGTGTGTGTCTGTGTTTGGAGGGGATTTGTGTGTGTGTGGGGAGTGGGGGTTTGTGTGTGTGTGTGGGGAGTGGGGGTTTGTGTGTGTGTGTGTGTGGAGTGGAGGTTTGTGTATGTGTGGAATGGGGGTTTGTGTGTGTTTGTGTTTGGAAGGGGTTTTGTGTGTGTGTGTTTGGAGGGGGGTTTTTGTGTGTGTGTGTTTGGAGAGGGGTTTGTGTGTGTGTGTTTGGCTGGGGATTTGTGTGTGTGTGTGTGTGTGTGTGTGTGTGTGTTTGGAGGGGGTTTGTGTGTGTGTGTTTGGAGGGGGATTGTGTGTGTGTGTGTGTGTGGAGGAGCTTTGTGTGTGTGTTTGGAGGGGGGTTTGTGTGTGTGTTTGGAGGGGGGTTTGTGTGTGTGTTTGGAGGGGGGTTTGTGTGTGTGTTTGGAGGGGCGTTTGTGTGTGTGTGTGGAGGGGGGTTTGTGTGTGTGTGTGTGTGGAGGGGGGTTTGTGTGTGTGTGTGTGGAGGGGGGTTTGTGTGTGTGTGTGTGGAGGGGGGTTTGTGTGTGTGTGTGTGGAGGGGGGTTTGTGTGTGTGTGTGTGGAGGGGGGTTTGTGTGTGTGTGTGTGGAGGGGGGTTTGTGTGTGTGTGTGTGGAGGGGGGTTTGTGTGTGTGTGTGGAGGGGGATTTGTGTGTGTGTGGAGGGGGTTTGTGTGTGTGTGTGTGTGGAGGTGGGTTTGTGCGTGTGTGTGGAGGGGGGTTTGTGCGTGTGTGGATGGGGGTTTGTGCGTGTGTGGAGGGGGAGTGTGTGTGTGTGTGTGTGGGGAGGGGTGTTTGTGTGTGTGTGTGTGTGTGTGTGTGTGTGTCGAGGGGGGTTTGTGTGTGTGTGTGGAGGGTGGTTTGTGCGTATATGTGGAGAGGAGTTTGTGTGTGTTTGAGGAGGGGGATTTGTGCGTGTGTGTGTGTGTTTGTGTTTGGAGGGGGTTTGTGTGTGTGTATGCTGGAGGGGGATTTGTGTGTGTGTGTGTGTTTGGAGGGGGATTTGTGTGTGTGTGTGTGTGTTTGGAGGGGGATTTGTGTGTGTGTGTGTGTGCGTGGGGAGTGGGGGTTTGTGTGTGTGTGTGTGTGGAGTGGGAGTTTGTGTGTGTGTGTGTGTGGAGTGGGGGTTTGTATGTGTGTGTGTTTGGAGGGGGGTTTGTGTGTTTGGAGGGGGATTTGTGTGTGTGTGTGTGTGTTTGGAGGGGGATTTGTGTGTGTGTTTGTGTTTGGAGGAGTTTTGTGCGTGTGTGTGTGGCGGGTGGTTTGTGTGTATGTGTGGAGAGGAGTTTGTGTGTGTTTGAGGAGGGGGATTTGTGCATGTGTGTGTGCGTGTGTTTGGAGGGGAGTTTTTGTGTGTGTGTGTGTTTGGAGGGCGATTTGTGTGTGTATGTGTTTGAAGGGAGGTTTGTGTGTGTTTAGAGGGGGGTTTGTGTGTGTGTGTGTTTGGAGGGGGATTTGTGTGTGTGTGTGTTTGGAGGGGAACTTGTGTGTGTGTGTTTGTGTGTGTGTGTGTGTGGAGTGGGGGTTTGTGTGTGTGTGTTTGGAGGGGGGTTTTTGTATGTGTGTGTTTGGAGGGGGGTTTGTGTGTGTGTGTGTTTGGAGGGGGGTTTGTGTTTGTGTGTGTTTGGAGGGTGTTTTGTGTGTGTGTGTGTTTGGAGGGGGGTTTGTGTGTGTGTGTATTTGGAGGGGGGTTTGTGTGTGTGTGTGTTTGGAGGGGGGTTTGTGTGTGTGTGTGTGTGTGTGTGTGGGCGGGTATTTGTGTGTGGAGGGGTGTTTGTGATTGTGTGTGTAGGGGGGTTTGTGTGTGTGTGTGTGGAGGGGGGTTTGTGTGTGTGTGTGGAGGGGTGTTTGTGTGTGTGTGTGGAGTGGGGGTTTGTGTGTGTGTGTTTGGAGGGGGGTTTGTGTGTGTGTGTTTGGAGGGGGATTGTGTGTGCATGTATGTGTGTGTGTGTGTGGAGGGGTTTTGCATGTGTGTGTGTGGAGGGATGTTTGCGTGTGTGTGTGTAGAGGAGCTTTGTGAGTGTGTTTGGAGGGGGGGGGTTTGTGTGTGTGTATATGTGTCTGTGGAGGGGATTTCCGTGTGTGCATGTATGAGTTTGTGTGTGTGGCGGGGGCTTTGTTTGTGTTTGTGGAGGGGGCTTTGCGTGTGTGTGTGTGTGTGGAGGGGGGTTTGTGTGTGTGTGTGGAGGGGGGTTTGTGTGTGTGTGTGGAGGGGGGTTTGTGTGTGTGTGTTTGGAGGGGGGTTTGTGTGTGTGTGTGTGTTTGGAGGGGGGTTTGTGTGTGTGTGTTTGTGGAGGGGGCTTTGTGTGTGTGTGGAGGGCGGGTTCTGTGTGTGTATGTGTGTGTGGAGGGGGTTTGTGTGTGTGTGGAGGGGTGTTTCCTTGTGTGCGTGTATGACTTCGTGTGTTTGGAGGGGGCTTTGCATGTGTGTGTGTGTGGGAGGGAGAGGGACTGTGTGTGCGTATATGTGTGGACGTGGGTTTGTGTGTGTGTGTTTGTTGAGGGAGGGTTTCTGTGTGTGTGTGGAGGGGGGTTTCTGTGTGTGTGTGTGGAGGGGCGTTTGTGTGTCTGTGTGGAGGGGCGTTTGTGTGTCTGTGTGGAGGGCGGTTTGTGTGTCTGTGGAGGGCGGTTTGTGTGTGTGTGGAGGGCGGTTTGTGTGTGTGTGGAGTGGGGTTTGTGTGTGTGTGGAGTGGGGTTTGTGTGTGTGTGGAGGGGGGTTTGTGTGTGTGTGGAGTGGGGTTTGTGTGTGTGTGGAGTGGGGTTTGTGTGTGTGTGGAGTGGGGTTTGTGTGGGTGTGGAGTGGGGTTTGTGTGTGTGTGGAGTGGGGTTTGTGTGTGTGTGGAGTGGGGTTTGTGTGTGTGTGGAGTGGGGTTTGTGTGTGTGTGGAGTGGGGTTTGTGTGTGTGTGGAGGGGGGTTTGTGTGTGTGTGTGGAGGGGGGTTTGTGTGTGTGTGTGGAGGGGGGTTTGTGTGTGTGTGTGGAGGGGGGTTTGTGTGTCTGTGTGGAGGGGGGTTTGTGTGTCTGTGTGGAGGGGGGTTTGTGTGTCTGTGTGGAGGGGGGTTTGTGTGTCTGTGTGGAGGGGGGTTTGTGTGTCTGTGTGGAGGGGGGTTTCTGTGTCTGTGTGGAGGAGGGTTTCTGTGTCTGTGTGGAGGAGGGTTTCTGTGTCTGTGTGGAGGGGGGTTTGTGTGTGTGTGTGTGTGTGTGTGTGTGTGTGTGTGTGTGGAGAGGGGATTGTGTGTGTGTGTGTGTGTGTGGAGGGGTTTTTGTGACTGTGTTTGGAGGGGGGTTTGTGTGTGCCTGTGTGTGTGGAGAGGGGTTTGCGTGTTTGTGTCGAGGAGGGTTTCCGTGTGCATGGAGGGGGCTTTACGTGTGTGTGTGTGTGTGTGGAGGGGGGTTTGTGTGTCTGTGTGGAGGGCGGTTTGTGTGTCTGTGTGGAGGGCGGTTTGTGTGTCTGTGTGGAGGGCGGTTTGTGTGTCTGTGTGGAGGGGGGTTTGTGTGTCTGTGTGGAGGGCGGTTTGTGTGTGTGTGTGGAGGGGGGTTTGTGTGTCTGTGGAGGGCGGTTTGTGTGTGTGTGTGGAGGGGGGTTTCTGTGTGTGTGTGGAGGGGGGTTTGTGTGTGTGTGGAGGGGGTTTGTGTGTCTGTGTGGAGGCGGTTTGTGTGTCTGTGTGGAGGGCGGTTTGTGTGTGTGTGTGGAGGGGGGTTTGTGTGTGCGTGGAGGGCGGTTTGTGTGTGTGTGGAGGGGGGTTTGTGTATCCATTTGGAGGGGGTTTTTGTGTGTGTGTGTGTGTGTGTGTGTGGAGGCGGTTTTGTGTGGTGTGTGTGTGTGGAGGGGGGATTTGTGTGCGTGTGTGGAGTGGGGTTTGTGTGTGTGTGGAGGGGGTTTGTGTGTGTGTGTGGAGGGGGGTTTGTGTGTGTGTGTGGAGGGGGGTTTGTGTGTGTGTGTGTGGAGGGGGGTTTGTGTGTGTGTGTGGAGGGGGGTTTGTGTGTGTGTGTGTGGAGGGGGGTTTGTGCGTGTGTGGAGGGGGGTTTGTGCGTGTGTGGAGGGGGGTTTGTGCGTGTGTGGAGGGTGTTTGTGCGTGGTGTGTGTGTGTGGAGGGGTGTTTGTGTGTGTGTGTGTGTGTGGAGGGGTGTTTGTGTGTGTCTAGGGCGGTTTGTGTGTGTGTGTGTAGGGCGGTTTGTGTGTGTGTGTGGAGAGGAGTTTGTGTATGTTTGAGGAGGGGGATTTGTGCGTGTGTGTGTGTGGAGGAGGGTTGCGAGTGTGTGTTTGTGGAGGGGTGTTGCGAGTGTGTGTGGAGAGGGGTTTTATGTGTGTGTGTGGAGGGGGATTTGTGTGTTTGTGTGGATGGGGATTTTTGTGTGTGTTTGGAGGGTGTTTTGTGTGTGTGTGTGGAAGGGTGTTTGTGTGTGTCTGTGTGGAGGGGGGGTGTGTGTGTCTGGAGGAGGGTTTGTGTGTGTGGAGTGGGGTTTGTGTGTGTGTGGAGTGGGGTTTGTGTGTGTGTGGAGTGGGGTTTGTGTGTGTGTGGAGTGGGGTTTGTGTGTGTGTGGAGTGGGGTTTGTGTGTGTGTGGAGTGGGGTTTGTGTGTGTGTGGAGTGGGGTTTGTGTGTGTGGAGTGGGGTTTGTGTGTGTGTGGAGTGGGGTTTGTGTGTGTGTGGAGTGGGGTTTGTGTGTGTGGAGTGGGGTTTGTGTGTGTGGAGTGGGGTTTGTGTGTGTGTGGAGTGGGGTTTGTGTGTGTGTGGAGTGGGGTTTGTGTGTGTGTGGAGTGGGGTTTGTGTGTGTGTGGAGTGGGGTTTGTGTGTGTGTGGAGTGGGGTTTGTGCGTGTGTGGAGTGGGGTTTGTGCGTGTGTGGAGTGGGGTTTGTGCGTGTGTGGAGTGGGGTTTGTGCGTGTGTGGAGTGGGGTTTGTGCGTGTGTGGAGTGGGGTTTGTGCGTGTGTGGAGTGGGGTTTGTGCGTGTGTGGAGTGGGGTTTGTGCGTGTGTGGAGTGGGGTTTGTGCGTGTGTGGAGTGGGGTTTGTGGTGGGGTTGTGCGTGTGTGGAGTGGGGTTTGTGCGTGTGTGGAGTGGGGTTTGTGCGTGTGTGGAGTGGGTTGTGCGTGTGTGGAGTGGGGTTTGTGCGTGTGTGGAGTGGGGTTTGTGCGTGTGTGGAGTGGGGTTTGTGCGTGTGTGGAGTGGGGTTTGTGCGTGTGTGGAGTGGGGTTTGTGCGTGTGTGGAGTGGGGTTTGTGCGTGTGTGGAGTGGGGTTTGTGCGTGTGTGGAGTGGGGTTTGTGCGTGTGTGGAGTGGGGTTTGTGCGTGTGTGGAGTGGGGTTTGTGCGTGTGTGGAGTGGGGTTTGTGCGTGTGTGGAGTGGGGTTTGTGCGTGTGTGGAGTGGGGTTTGTGCGTGTGTGGAGTGGGGTTTGTGCGTGTGTGGAGTGGGGTTTGTGCGTGTGTGGAGTGGGGTTTGTGCGTGTGTGGAGTGGGGTTTGTGCGTGTGTGGAGGGGGGTTTGTGCGTGTGTGGAGGGGGGTTTGTGTGTGTGTGGAGGGGGGTTTGTGTGTGTGTGGAGTGGGGTTTGTGTGTGTGTGGAGTGGGGGGTTTGTGTGTGTGTGGAGGGGGGTTTGTGTGTGTGTGGAGTGGGGTTTGTGTGTGTGTGGAGTGGGGTTTGTGTGTGTGTGGAGTGGGGTTTGTGTGTGTGTGGAGTGGGGTTTGTGTGTGTGTGGAGTGGGGTTTGTGTGTGTGTGGAGGGGGGTTTGTGTGTGTGTGGAGGGGGGTTTGTGTGTGTGTGTGGAGCGGGGTTTGTGTGTGTGTGGAGGGGGGTTTCTGTGTCTGTGGAGGGGGGTTTGTGTGTGTGTGGAGGGGGGTTTGTGTGTGTGTGGAGTGGGGTTTGTGTGTGTGTGGAGTGGGGTTTGTGTGTGTGTGGAGTGGGGTTTGTGTGTGTGTGTGGAGTGGGGTTTGTGTGTGTTTGGAGTGGGGTTTGTGTGTGTGTGGAGGGGGGTTTGTGTGTCTGTGTGGAGGCGGTTTGTGTGTCTGTGTGGAGGGCGGTTTGTGTGTGTGTGTGGAGGGGGGTTTGTGTGTGCGTGGAGGGCGGTTTGTGTGTGTGTGGAGGGGGGTTTGTGTATCCATTTGGAGGGGGTTTTTGTGTGTGTGTGTGTGTGTGTGTGTGGAGGCGGTTTTGTGTGTGTGTGTGTGTGTGGAGTGGGGTTTGTGTGTGTGTGGAGGGGGTTTGTGTGTGTGTGTGGAGGGGGGTTTGTGTGTGTGTGTGGAGGGGGGTTTGTGTGTGTGTGTGTGGAGGGGGGTTTGTGTGTGTGTGTGGAGGGGGGTTTGTGTGTGTGTGTGTGGAGGGGGGTTTGTGCGTGTGTGGAGGGGGGTTTGTGCGTGTGTGGAGGGGGGTTTGTGCGTGTGTGGAGGGTGTTTGTGCGTGTGTGTGTGTGTGGAGGGGTGTTTGTGTGTGTGTGTGTGTGTGGAGGGGTGTTTGTGTGTGTCTAGGGCGGTTTGTGTGTGTGTGTGTAGGGCGGTTTGTGTGTGTGTGTGGAGAGGAGTTTGTGTATGTTTGAGGAGGGGGATTTGTGCGTGTGTGTGTGTGGAGGAGGGTTGCGAGTGTGTGTTTGTGGAGGGGTGTTGCGAGTGTGTGTGGAGAGGGGTTTTATGTGTGTGTGTGGAGGGGGATTTGTGTGTTTGTGTGGATGGGGATTTTTGTGTGTGTTTGGAGGGTGTTTTGTGTGTGTGTGTGGAAGGGTGTTTGTGTGTGTCTGTGTGGAGGGGGGGGTGTGTGTGTCTGGAGGAGGGTTTGTGTGTGTGGAGTGGGGTTTGTGTGTGTGTGGAGTGGGGTTTGTGTGTGTGTGGAGTGGGGTTTGTGTGTGTGTGGAGTGGGGTTTGTGTGTGTGTGGAGTGGGGTTTGTGTGTGTGTGGAGTGGGGTTTGTGTGTGTGTGGAGTGGGGTTTGTGTGTGTGTGGAGTGGGGTTTGTGTGTGTGGAGTGGGGTTTGTGTGTGTGTGGAGTGGGGTTTGTGTGTGTGTGGAGTGGGGTTTGTGTGTGTGGAGTGGGGTTTGTGTGTGTGGAGTGGGGTTTGTGTGTGTGTGGAGTGGGGTTTGTGTGTGTGTGGAGTGGGGTTTGTGTGTGTGTGGAGTGGGGTTTGTGTGTGTGTGGAGTGGGGTTTGTGCGTGTGTGGAGTGGGGTTTGTGCGTGTGTGGAGTGGGGTTTGTGCGTGTGTGGAGTGGGGTTTGTGCGTGTGTGGAGTGGGGTTTGTGCGTGTGTGGAGTGGGGTTTGTGCGTGTGTGGAGTGGGGTTTGTGCGTGTGTGGAGTGGGGTTTGTGCGTGTGTGGAGTGGGGTTTGTGCGTGTGTGGAGTGGGGTTTGTGCGTGTGTGGAGTGGGGTTTGTGCGTGTGTGGAGTGGGGTTTGTGCGTGTGTGGAGTGGGGTTTGTGCGTGTGTGGAGTGGGGTTTGTGCGTGTGTGGAGTGGGGTTTGTGCGTGTGTGGAGTGGGGTTTGTGCGTGTGTGGAGTGGGGTTTGTGCGTGTGTGGAGTGGGGTTTGTGCGTGTGTGGAGTGGGGTTTGTGCGTGTGTGGAGTGGGGTTTGTGCGTGTGTGGAGTGGGGTTTGTGCGTGTGTGGAGTGGGGTTTGTGCGTGTGTGGAGTGGGGTTTGTGCGTGTGTGGAGTGGGGTTTGTGCGTGTGTGGAGTGGGGTTTGTGCGTGTGTGGAGTGGGGTTTGTGCGTGTGTGGAGTGGGGTTTGTGCGTGTGTGGAGTGGGGTTTGTGCGTGTGTGGAGTGGGGTTTGTGCGTGTGTGGAGGGGGGTTTGTGCGTGTGTGGAGGGGGGTTTGTGTGTGTGTGGAGGGGGGTTTGTGTGTGTGTGGAGTGGGGTTTGTGTGTGTGTGGAGTGGGGTTTGTGTGTGTGTGGAGGGGGGTTTGTGTGTGTGTGGAGTGGGGTTTGTGTGTGTGTGGAGTGGGGTTTGTGTGTGTGTGGAGTGGGGTTTGTGTGTGTGTGGAGTGGGGTTTGTGTGTGTGTGGAGTGGGGTTTGTGTGTGTGTGGAGTGGGGTTTGTGTGTGTGTGGAGGGGGGTTTGTGTGTGTGTGGAGGGGGGTTTGTGTGTGTGTGTGGAGCGGGGTTTGTGTGTGTGTGGAGGGGGGTTTCTGTGTCTGTGGAGGGGGGTTTGTGTGTGTGTGGAGGGGGGTTTGTGTGTGTGTGGAGTGGGGTTTGTGTGTGTGTGGAGTGGGGTTTGTGTGTGTGTGGAGTGGGGTTTGTGTGTGTGTGGAGTGGGGTTTGTGTGTGTTTGGAGTGGGGTTTGTGTGTGTTTGGAGTGGGGTTTGTGTGTGTGTGGAGTGGGGTTTGTGTGTGTGTGGAGTGGGGTTTGTGTGTGTGTGGAGTGGGGTTTGTGTGTGTGTGGAGTGGGGTTTGTGTGTGTGTGGAGTGGGGTTTGTGTGTGTGTGGAGTGGGGTTTGTGTGTGTGTGGAGTGGGGTTTGTGTGTGTGTGGAGTGGGGTTTGTGTGTGTGTGGAGTGGGGTTTGTGTGTGTGTGGAGTGGGGTTTGTGTGTGTGTGGAGTGGGGTTTGTGTGTGTGTGGAGTGGGGTTTGTGTGTGTGTGGAGTGGGGTTTGTGTGTGTGTGGAGTGGGGTTTGTGTGTGTGTGGAGTGGGGTTTGTGTGTGTGTGGAGTGGGGTTTGTGTGTGTGTGGAGTGGGGGTTTGTGTGTGTGTGGAGTGGGGTTTCTGTGTCTGTGTGGAGGGGGGTTTGTGTGTGTGTGTGTGGAGAGGGGATTGTGTGTGTGTGTGTGTGTGTGTGTGTGTGTGTGTGTGTGTGTGTGGAGGGGTTTTGTGACTGTGTGGAGGGGGGTTTCTGTGTCTGTGTGGAGGAGGGTTTCTGTGTCCGTTTGGAGGGGGGTTTGTGTGTGTGGAGAGGGGATTGTGTGTGTGTGTGTGTGTGTGTGTGTGGAGGGGTTTTGTGACTGTGTTTGGAGGGTGGTTTGTGTGTGCCTGTGTGTGTGGAGAGGGGTTTGCGTGTTTGTGTCGAGGAGGGTTTCCGTGTGTATGGAGGGGGCTTTACGTGTGTGTGTGTGTGTGGAGGGGGGTTTCTGTGTGTGTGTGGAGGGGGGTTTGTGTGTCTGTGTGGAGGGCGGTTTGTGTGTCTGTGTGGAGGGCGGTTTGTGTGTCTGTGTGGAGGGCGGTTTGTGTGTCTGTGTGGAGGGCGGTTTGTGTGTCTGTGTGGAGGGCGGTTTGTGTGTGTGTGTGGAGGGGGGTTTGTGTGTCTGTGGAGGGCGGTTTGTGTGTGTGTGGAGGGGGGTTTGTGTGTCCATTTGGAGGGGGTTTTTGTGTGTGTGTGTGTGTGTGGAGGCGGTTTTGTGTGTGTGTGTGGAGGGGGGATTGTGTGTGTGTGTGTGTGGAGTGGGGTTTGTGTGTGTGTGTGAAGGGGGGATTGTGTGTGGGGGTGTGTGTGTGTGTGTGTGTGTGGAGGGGTTTTGTGAGTGTGTTTGGAGGGGGGTTTGTGTGTGCCTGTGTGTGGAGGGGGGTTTGTGTGGAGGGGGGTTTCCGTGTGTATGGAGGGGGCTTTACGTGTGTGTGGAGAGGGGTTTGTGTGCGTGTGTGTGTGGAGGGGGGTTTGTGTGTGTGTGTGGAGGGGGGTTTGTGTGTGTGTGTGGAGGGGGGTTTGTGTGTGTGTGTGGAGGGGGGTTTGTGTGTGTGTGTGGAGGGGGGTTTGTGTGTGTGTGTGGAGGGGGGTTTGTGTGTGTGTGTGGAGGGGGGTTTGTGTGTGTGTGTGTGTGTGTGTGTGTGGAGGGGGGTTTGTGTGTGTGTGTGGAGTGGGGTTTGTGTGTGTGTGGAGGGGGTTTGTGTGTGTGTGTGTGTGGAGGGGGGTTTGTGTGCGTGTGTGTGTGGAGGGGGGTTTGTGTGTGTGTGGAGGGGGTTTGTGTGTGTGTGGAGGGGTGTTTGTGTGTGTGTGTGGAGGGGGGTTTGTGTGTGTGTGTGGAGGGCGGTTTGTGTGTCTGTGGAGGGCGGTTTGTGTGTGTGTGTGTGTGTGTGTGTGTGGAGGGCGGTTTGTGTGTGTGTGTGGAGGGCGGTTTGTGTGTGTGTGTGGAGGGGGGTTTGTGTGTGTGTGTGTGTGTGGAGGGGGGTTTGTGCGTGTGTGGAGGGGGGTTTGTGCGTGTGTGGAGGGGGGTTTGTGCGTGTGTGGAGGGGGGTTTGTGTGTGTGTGGAGGGCGGTTTGTGTGTGTGTGTGGAGGGGGGTTTGCGCGTGTGTGGAGGGGGGTTTGTGTGTGTGTGTGTGGAGGGGGGTTTGTGTGTGTGTGGAGTGGGGTTTGTGTGTGTGTGGAGTGGGGTTTGTGTGTGTGTGGAGTGGGGTTTGTGCGTGTGTGGAGGGGGGTTTGTGCGTGTGTGGAGGGGGGTTTGTATGTGTGTGGAGGGTGTTTGTGCGTGTGTGTGTGTGTGGAGGGGTGTTTGTGTGTGTGTAGGGCGGTTTGTGTGTGTGTGTGGAGGGTGGTTTGTGTGTATGTGTGGAGAGGAGTTTGTGTGTGTTTGAGGAGGGGGATTTGTGCGTGTGTGTGTGGAGGGGGGTTGCGAGTGTGTGTTTGTGGAGGGGTGTTGCGAGTGTGTGTGGAGAGGGGTTTGTGTGCGTGTGTGTGGAGGGGGATTTGTGTGTTTGTGTGGATGGGGATTTGTGTGTGTGTTTGGAGGGTGTTTTGTGTGTGTGTGTGGAAGGGTGTTTGTGTGTGTCTGTGTGGAGGGGGGGGGTGTGTGTGTCTGGAGGAGGGTTTGTGTGTGTGGAGTGGGGTTTGTGTGTGTGTGGAGTGGGGTTTGTGTGTGTGTGGAGTGGGGTTTGTGTGTCTGTGTGGAGGGCGGTTTGTGTGTCTGTGTGGAGGGCGGTTTGTGTGTCTGTGTGGAGGGCGGTTTGTGTGTCTGTGTGGAGGGCGGTTTGTGTGTCTGTGTGGAGGGCGGTTTGTGTGTGTGTGTGGAGGGGGGTTTGTGTGTCTGTGGAGGGCGGTTTGTGTGTGTGTGTGGAGGGGGGTTTGTGTGTCCATTTGGAGGGGGTTTTTGTGTGTGTGTGTGTGTGTGGAGGCGGTTTTGTGTGTGTGTGTGGAGGGGGGATTGTGTGTGTGTGTGTGGAGTGGGGTTTGTGTGTGTGTGTGAAGGGGGGATTGTGTGTGTGTGTGTGTGTGTGTGTGTGTGTGTGTGTGTGTGTGTGTGGAGGGGTTTTGTGAGTGTGTTTGGAGGGGGGTTTGTGTGTGCCTGTGTGTGGAGGGGGGTTTGTGTGGAGGGGGGTTTCCGTGTGTATGGAGGGGGCTTTACGTGTGTGTGGAGAGGGGTTTGTGTGCGTGTGTGTGTGGAGGGGGGTTTGTGTGTGTGTGTGTGGAGGGGGGTTTGTGTGTGTGTGGAGGGGGTTTGTGTGTGTGTGTGGAGGGGGGTTTGTGTGCGTGTGTGTGTGGAGGTGGGTTTGTGTGTGTGTGTGTGGAGTGGGGTTTGTGTGTGTGTGGAGGGGGTTTGTGTGTGTGTGGAGGGGGGTTTGTGTGTGTGTGTGGAGGGGGGTTTGTGTGTGTGTGTGGAGGGCGGTTTGTGTGTGTGTGTGGAGGGGGGTTTGTGTGTCTGTGGAGGGCGGTTTGTGTGTGTGTGTGGAGGGCGGAGGGCGGTTTTGTGTGTGTGTGGTGGAGGGCGGTTTGTGTGTGTGTGTGGAGGGCGGTTTGTGTGTGTGTGTGGAGGGCGGTTTGTGGTGTGTGTGTGGAGGGGGGTTTGTGCGTGTGTGGAGGGGGGTTTGTGTGTGTGTGTGTGTGGAGGGGGGGGTTTGTGTGTGTGTGTGTGTGGAGGGGGGTTTGTGCGTGTGTGTGGAGGGCGGTTTGTGTGTGTGTGTGGAGGGCGGTTTTGTGTGTGTGTGTGGAGGGCGGTTTGTGTGTGTGTGTGGAGTGGGGTTTGTGTGTGTGTGTGGAGGGGGGTTTGTGTGTGTGTGTGGAGGGGCGGTTTGTGTGTGTGTGTGGAGGGGGCGGTTTGTGTGTGTGTGTGGAGGGGGGTTTGTGCGTGTGTGGAGGGGGGTTTGTGCGTGTGTGGAGGGGGGTTTGTGCGTGTGTGGAGGGGGGTTTGTGCGTGTGTGGAGGGGGGTTTGTGCGTGTGTGGAGGGGGGTTTGTGCGTGTGTGGAGGGGGGTTTGTGCGTGTGTGGAGGGGGGTTTGTGCGTGTGTGGAGGGGGGTTTTGTGCGTGTGTGGAGGGGGGTTTGTGCGTGTGTGGAGGGGGGTTTGTGCGTGTGTGGAGGGGGGTTTGTGCGTGTGTGGAGGGGGGGTTTGTATGTGTGTGGAGGGTGTTTGTGCGTGTGTGTGTGTGTGGAGGGGGTGTTTGTGTGTGTGTAGGGCGGTTTTGTGTGTGTGTGTGGAGGGTGGTTTGTGTGTGTGTGTGGAGAGGAGTTTGTGTGTGTTTTGAGGAGGGGGATTTGTGCGTGGTGTGTGTGTGGAGGGGGGTTGCGAGTGTGTGTTTGTGGAGGGGTGTGTTGCGAGTGTGTGTGGAGTGGGGTTTGTGTGTGTGTGTGGAGGGGGTTTGTGTGTGTGTGGAGGGGGTTTGTGTGTGTGTGGAGGGGTGTTTGTGTGTGTGTGTGGAGGGCGGTTTGTGTGTGTGTGTGGAGGGCGGTTTGTGTGTGTGTGTGGAGGGGGGTTTGTGCGTGTGTGGAGGGGGGTTTGTGCGTGTGTGGAGGGGGGTTTGTGTGTGTGTGTGGAGGGGGGTTTGTGCGTGTGTGGAGGGGGGGTTTGTGCGTGTGTGGAGGGGGGTTTGTATGTGTGTGGAGGGTGTTTGTGCGTGTGTGTGTGTGTGGAGGGGTGTTTGTGTGTGTGTAGGGCGGTTTGTGTGTGTGTGTGGAGAGGAGTTTGTGTGTGTTTGAGGAGGGGGGATTTGTGCGTGTGTGTTTGTGGAGGGGTGTTGCGAGTGTGTGTGTGGAGTGGGGTTTGTGTGTGTGTGGAGGGGGTTTGTGTTGTGTGTGGAGGGGGTTTGTGTGTGTGTGGGAGGGGGGTTTTGTGTGTGTGTGGAGGGGGTGTTTGTGTGTGTGTGTGGAGGGGGGTTTGTGTGTGTGTGTGTGTGTGTGTGGAGTGGGGGTTTGTGTGTGTGGAGTGGGGTTTGTGTGTGTGGAGTGGGGGTTTGTGTGTGTGGGGTTTGTGCGTGTGTGGAGGGGGGTTTGTGCGTGTGTGGAGGGGGGTTTGTGCGTGTGTGGAGGGGGGTTTGTGCGTGTGTGGAGGGGGGTTTGTGCGTGTGTGGAGGGGGGTTTGTATGTGTGTGGAGGGTGTTTGTGCGTGTGTGGTGTGTGTGGGAGGGTGTTTGTGCGTGGTGTGTGTGTGTGTGGAGGGGTGTTTGTGTTTGTGTAGGGGCGGTTTGTGTGTTTGTGTGGATGGGGATTTGTGTGTGTGTTTGGAGGGTGTTTTGTGTGTGTGTGTGTGGAGGGGGGGGGGTGGTGTGTGTGTCTGGAGGAGGGTTTGTTGTGTGTGGAGTGGGGTTTGTGTGTGTGTGGGAGTGGGGTTTGTGTGTGTGTGGAGGGGGGGTTTGTGCGTGTGTGGAGGGGGGGTTTGTGCGTGTGTGGAGGGGGGTTTGTGCGTGTGTGGAGGGGGGTTTGTGCGTGTGTGGAGTGGGGTTTGTGGTGTGTGTGGAGTGGGGTTTGTGTGTGTGGGGTTTGTGTGTGTGTGGAGTGGGGTTTGTGTGTGTGGGGTTTGTGTGTTTGTGGAGTGGGGTTTGTGTGTGTGTGGAGTGGGGTTTGTGTGTGTGGGGTTTGTGTGTGTGTGGAGTGGGGTTTGTGTGTGTGTGGAGTGGGGTTTGTGTGTGTGTGGAGTGGGGTTTGTGTGTGTGTGGAGTGGGGTTTGTGTGTGTGTGGAGTGGGGTTTGTGTGTGTGTGGAGTGGGGTTTGTGTGTGTGTGGAGTGGGGTTTGTGTGTGTGTGGAGTGGGGTTTGTGTGTGTGTGGAGGGGGGGTTTGTGTGTGTGTGTGTGTGTGTGTGTGTGTGTGTGTGTGTGTGTGGAGGGGGGTTTGTGTGTCTGTGTGGAGGAGGGTTTCTGTGTCTGTGTGGAGTGGGGTTTGTGTGTCTGTGTGGAGGGGGGTTTCTGTGTCTGTGTGGAGGGGGGTTTCTGTGTCTGTGTGGAGGGGGGTTTGTGTGTGTGTGTGTGTGTGTGGAGGGGGGTTTGTGTGTGTGTGTGTGTGTGTGGTGTGTGTGTGTGTGTGTGTGTGTGGAGAGGGGATTATGTATGTGTGTGTGTGTGGAGGGGTTTTGTGACTGTGTTTGGAGGGGGGTTTGTGTGTGCCTGTGTGTGTGGAGAGGGGTTTGCGTGTTTGTGTCGAGGAGGGTTTCCGTGTGTATGGAGGGGGCTTTACGTGTGTGTGTGTGTGTGTGGAGGGGGGTTTGTGTGTCTGTGTGGAGGGCGGTTTGTGTGCCTGTGTGGAGGGCGGTTTGTGTGTCTGTGTGGAGGGCGGTTTGTGTGTCTGTGTGGAGGGGGGGTTTGTGTGTCTGTGTGGAGGGCGGTTTGTGTGTGTGTGTGGAGGGGGGTTTGTGTGTCTGTGGAGGGCGGTTTGTGTGTGTGTGTGTGGAGGGCGGTTTGTGTGTGTGTGTGGAGGGGGGTTTGTGTGTCCATTTGGAGGGGGTTTTTGTGTGTGTGTGTGTGTGGAGGTGGTTTTGTGTGTGTGTGTGGAGGGGGGATTTGTGTGTGTGTGGAGTGGGGTTTGTGTGTGTGTGTGGAGGGGAGATTGTGTGTGTGTGTGTGTGTGTGTGTGGAGGGGTTTTGTGAGTGTGTTTGGAGGGGGGTTTGTGTGTGCCTTTGTGTGGAGGGTGGTTTGTGCGTGTGTGGAGGGGGGTTTGTGCGTGTGTGGAGGGGGGGTTTGTGCGTGTGTGTGTGTGTGGAGGGTGGTTTGTGTGTATGTGTGGAGAGGAGTTTGTGTGTGTTTGAGGAGGGGGATTTGTGCGTGTGTGTGTGTGGAGGGGGGTTGCGAGTGTGTGTTTGTGGAGGGGTGTTGCGAGTGTGTGTGGAGAGGGGTTTGTGTGCGTGTGTGTGTGGAGTGGGGTTTGTGTGTGTGTGGAGGGGGTTTGTGTGTGTGTGGAGGGGGTTTGTGTGTGTGTGGAGGGGGTTTGTGTGTGTGTGGAGGGGGGTTTTGTGTGTGTGTGTGGAGGGCGGTTTGTGTGTGTGTGTGGAGGGCGGTTTGTGTGTGTGTGTGGAGGGGGGTTTGTGTGTGTGTGTGGAGGGGGGTTTGTGTGTGTGTGTGGAGGGGGGTTTGTGTGTCTGTGGAGGGGGGTTTGTGCGTGTGTGGAGGGGGGTTTGTGTGTGTGTGGAAGGGGGTTTGTGTGTGTGTGTGGAGGGGTGTTTGTGCGTGTGTGGAAGGGGGTTTGTGTGTGTGTGTGGAGGGGTGTTTGTGTGTGTGTGTGGAGGGGGGGTTTGTGTGTGTGTGTGGAGGGGGGTTTGTGTGTGTGTGTGGAGGGCGGTTTGTGTGTCTGTGGAGGGCGGTTTGTGTGTGTGTGTGGAGGGGGGTTTGTGCGTGTGTGGAGGGGGGTTTGTGCGTGTGTGGAGGGGGGTTTGTGTGTGTGTGTGGAGGGGGGTTTGTGTGTGTGTGGAGGGGGGTTTGTGCGTGTGTGGAGGGGGGTTTGTGCGTGTGTGGAGGGGGGTTTGTGCGTGTGTGGAGGGGGGTTTGTGCGTGTGTGGAGGGGGGTTAGTGTGTGTGTGGAGGGGGGTTTGTGCGTGTGTGGAGGGGGGTTTGTATGTGTGTGGAGGGTGTTTGTGCGTGTGTGTGTGTGTGGAGGGGTGTTTGTGTGTGTGTGTAGGGCGGTTTGTGTGTTTGTGTGGATGGGGATTTGTGTGTGTGTGGAGTGGGGTTTGTGTGTCTGTGTGGAGGGGGGTTTGTGTGTGTGTGTGTGTGTGTGTGTGGAGAGGGGATTGTGTGTGTGTGTGTGTGTGTGTGTGTGTGTGTGTGTGGAGAGGGGATTATGTGTGTGTGTGTGTGTGTGTGTGTGTGTGGAGAGGGGATTATGTGTGTGTGTGTGTGTGTGGAGGGGTTTTGTGACTGTGTTTGGAGGGGGGTTTGTGTGTGCCTGTGTGTGTGGAGAGGGGTTTGCGTGTTTGTGTCGAGGAGGGTTTCCGTGTGTATGGAGGGGGCTTTACGGTGTGTGTGTGTGTGTGTGTGTGGAGGGGGGGTTTGTGTGTCTGTGTGGAGGGCGGTTTGTGTGTCTGTGTGGAGGGCGGTTTGTGTGTCTGTGTGGAGGGCGGTTTGTGTGTGTGTGTGGAGGGGGGTTTGTGTGTCTGTGGAGGGCGGTTTGTGTGTTTGTGTGGAGGGCGGTTTGTGTGTGTGTGTGGAGGGGGGTTTGTGTGTGTGTGTGTGTGTGTGTGTGTGTGTGTGTGTGTGTGTGTGTGGAGAGGGGATTGTGTGTGTGTGTGTGTGTGTGGAGGGGTTTTGTGACTGTGTTTGGAGGGGGGTTTGTGTGTGCCTGTGTGTGTGGAGAGGGGTTTGCGTGTTTGTGTCGAGGAGGGTTTCCGTGTGTATGGAGGGGGCTTTACGTGTGTGTGTGTGTGTGTGTGTGTGTGTGTGGAGGGGGGTTTGTGTGTCTGTGTGGAGGGCGGTTTGTGTGTCTGTGTGGAGGGCGGTTTGTGTGTCTGTGTGGAGGGCGGTTTGTGTGTGTGTGTGGAGGGGGGTT
>JANJGN010000007.1:89845285-89872785 GCA_026770705.1 Isurus oxyrinchus | reverse complement strand
TGTGTGTATGTGTGTGTGTGGAGGGGTGTTTGTGTGTGTGTGGATGGGGGGTTTGCGTGTTTGTGTGTGTGGAGGGGGGTTTGTGTGTGTGTGTGTGTGGGTGGTGGCAGGTTTGTGTGTGTGTATGGGTGGGGTTTGTGTGTGTGTGTGAAGGGGGCTTTATGTGTGTGTGGGTGGTGGTGGGGTTTGTGTGTGTGTGTGAAGGGGGCTTTATGTGTGTGTGGGTGGTGGCGGGTTTGTGTGTGTGTATGGGTGGGGTTTGTGTGTGTGTGTGTGAAGGGGGCTTTATGTGTGTGTGGGTGGTGGCGGGTTTGTGTGTGTGTATGGATGGGGTTTGTGTGTGTGTGTGAAGGGGGCTTTATGTGTGTGTGGGTGGTGGCGGGTTTGTGTGTGTGTATGGGTGGAGTTTGTGTGTGTGTTTGGGGGTGGGGTTGTGTGTGTGGAGTGGGGTTTGTATGTGTGTGGAGGGGCGTTTGCCTGTGTGTGTGGAGGGGCGTTTGCCTGTGTGTGTGTGTGTGTGTGTGTGTGTGTGTGTGTGTGTGTGTGTGTGTGTGTGTGTGTGTGTGTGTGTGTGTGTGTGTGTGTGTGTGTGTGTGTGTGTGTGTGTGTGTGTGTGTGTGTGTGTGTGTGTGTGTGTGGAGGGCGGTTAGCCTGTGTGTGTGTGGAGGGCGGTTAGCCTGTGTGTGTGTGGAGGGCGGTTAGCCTGTGTGTGTGTGGAGGGCGGTTAGCCTGTGTGTGTGTGGAGGGGGGTTTGCGAGTGTCTGTGTGGAGTGGGGTTTGCGTGTGTCTGTGTGGAGTGGGGTTTATGTGTGTGTGTGGAGGGGGGTTTGTGTGTGTGTGTGTGGGGGGATGGGTTGTGTGTGGAGTGGGGTTTTGTGTGTGGGGGGTGTGGTTGTGTGTTTTGCGGGTGGTTGTGTGTGTGGGGGTGTGTGGGAAGGGTTTGTTTGTGTGGGGGAGTTGTGTGTGTGGGGGGAATTGTGTGTTTGAGTGTAACATTTGTGCCATACAAGTGCCAGGCAATGACCATCTCCAACAAGAGAGGGAATCTAACCACCGCTGCTAGACGTTCAATGGCATTACCATCACTGAATCCCCCACTATCAACATCCTGGGGGATACCATTGTCCAGAAACTGAACTGGGCTAGCCATATAAATACTGTGGCTATAAGAGCAGGTCAGAGACTAGGAATCCTGCGGCAAGTAACTCACCCCCTGACTCCCAAACTCTGTCCACAATCTACAAGGCACAAGTCAGGATTGTGATGGAATACTCCCCACTTGCCTGGATGAGTGCAGCTCCAACAACACTCAAGACGCTCAACACCATCCAAGACAAAGCAGCCCGCTTGATTGGCACCACATCCACAAACATTCACTCCCTCCACCACTGACGCTCAGTAGCAGCAGTGTGTACCATCTACAAGATGCACTGCAGCAACTCATCAAGGATCCTTCAACAGCACCTTCCAAACCCACGACCGCTACCATCTAGAAGGACAAGGGCAGCAGATAGATGGAAACACCACCACCTGTGAGATCCCCTCCAAGTCACTCACCATTCTGACTTGGAAATATATCGCCGTTTCTTCACTGTCGCTGGGTCAAAATCCTGGAACTCTCTCCATTGGTACCTACACCACAGGGTCTGCATCTTCTCAAGGGCAATTAGGGATGGACAATAAGTGCTGGCTTAGCCAGCAATGCCCACATCCCAAGAATGAATAAGAAATAGTCTGACTGTCAGCTGAGATGCTGACACCCAGACTAGTTCCCATTCACATCCTCTTGAGCCTGTGTAAGTTATCAACTTTGCTGAGCAATCACACTCTCCCTTTTGTGTCAGCAGGTTGTGGTTAAAAAGGAGTATGGGACCCTGACTTTTGTAAATAGGGGCATAGAGCACAAAAACAATGGAGCTATGTTAAATCTGTATAAATCACTGGTTTGGCCTCAACTGGAGTATTGTGTCCAGTTCTGGGCATCACACTTTAGGAATGATGGGAAGTCAGTGGAGAGGATGCAGAAAAGATTTGAGAGAATGGTTCCAGGGGTGAGGAACTTGATTAGAGAAGCTGGGCTTGTCCTCCTTGGAGAAGGTTGAGGGGAGATTTGATAGAGATATCAAAATCATGAGTAGATAGAAACTGTTCCTGTTGAGGTTCTGTGGGCAATGTGGGCACTTTCAAAGGAAAATTGGATACGAACCTGAAAGAAAAAATGGCCGAGTTCTGGGGAAAGCATGGGCAAGTGGAACTAGGTAATTTGCTCTTACAAAGAGCTAGCATGGACTTGATGGGCCAAATAGTGGCCTCCTCACTGAATATGATTCTACTCTATGGGTTCAACTCTCTAGAGTCCCACTCTAGAGACTTAAACACAAGATCCAGGCTGGCACTTCAGGGTCTTCCAGATAAGATGTTAAGCTGTGGCCTCATCTGTCCTCTCAGATGGACCTAAATAGATTCCATGGCACTATGAACAGTCAAAAGAGGTAGGTTCGAAGGAGCATCTTAGAGCCGTAAAGAGGTACAGTGGCAGAGAGGTTTATGAAGGGAATTCCAGAGCTTAGGCAGTTGAAGGCACGGCTGACAATGGTGGAACAATGAAAATCAGGATTACACAAGAGGCCAGAATTGAGGGAGTGGGGCTGGAAGACATTGCAGCAATAGGGGAAATTCTTTGGTGGGTGGAGGAGGGGAATGGGGAACAAGGTCACAGAGGAATTTGAAACCAAGGATGAGAATTTTAAAAAGCAACTTTTGCTGTCTATGAGTCAGTGAGCAGTGAGGTTGAATGAGGTTTGATGAAAAGTTAAATTAAAGACATGGAAGGCATTCAGCTTGGTTCCAATCGAATGTCATGGAAGGTGCTGCATTTTTACATTTTGGTCTCCATTCAGACTTTAACCCAATGAATCTGATTCCTTCCTCGCCAAGCCTTGGGCTATGAGAATGAGCTGTTGGCAGTACCCCGTTTTTCTATGTCCAGGGTGAGTCAGTTAACTAACCAGAGGAAGCAATATAGCTGCCAACCTGTATTCTAATACCCTATAACAGGTCTGCCTCACCCATTTTTTAAAAATTCATTTATGGGATGTGGGCATCACTGACATTTGTCGCCCATCCCTAATTGCCCTTGTCCACAGGGCATTTAAGAGTCAACTACATTGCTATGGGTCTGGAGTCACTTGTAGGCCAGACCAGGTAAGGACAGCAGATTTCCTTCCCTAAAAGACATTAGTGAACCAGATGGGTTTTTATGACAATTGGCAATGGTTTCGTGGCCATCATCAGACTTTGAATTCCAGATTTTTTTAAAATTAAATTCAAATTTCACCACGTGCAGTGGTGGGATTCGAACCCAAGTCCCCAGAGCGTTACCCTGGGGTCTTTGGAATACTGGTCCAGTGACAATACCACTATGCCACCTCCTCCCTGTTTGCCTCTCCACATTTGAAACACAAAGATGATTGTTGCTCAGGCTGCCTGTTATGTATTAGCTGCATGTTAATAGGCAACCATGCAGTTAATGTGCAGGTTGTTGAAGTTCAGTGCTCTATTCACAAGGTAATGCTGTGTGCATAACTTTCTGCAATACTGAGTGCTTTGCTGAAAACAATCTCTTTTAAATGTCCTGAGTTATGTTACAGTCAGAGTCAGGCACTTTTCACAATGAATCATCAGTTTTCCAAGATCCGCACAAGGTTGGAAATGGAGTGTTTTTAAGATGCAGGTTTTCATTTCCCAATGTTGTAAATGCTACCAAAGTAACCACAGATTGATAACTGTCCTGGAATTGTCAGCCTAACAAAATTGTAGTTCTCTCTCATAGCTCTTTCAGTCAATGCTCTTTGTTCTCACTTTACATCCTGTTCAATTCGCACACTTAATTACTCTCTATCCTCCTCTCTCTCCCTCTTTGCCTCTCTGCTTTGTCTCTTTTTTCTCTGAGTTCTTGATCTCTCTAATTTCCCACTCCCTCATTCTCTTGGGATCTCTCTCCCTTGTGCTCTCTCTTTCACTCACGTTCTCTTGCACTCTCTCACGCACTCTCCCTTTGCACGTTTTCTCTCCTTTGTGCTCACTCTCATATTTCCTCTGGCCTGTTTTCTGCTGCTGCTCTCTCTCCCTCTCCTGCTCACTCTGTCATGTTTCCTCCCTTGCTCCCTCCATCCTGCTGGCTTTCTTATACTCTGTTGTCCTTGTCCCGTGGCTCTATGTCATTTCTCAGTGTGTATGGCTGGATATGGTTACATAACTACATGTGCAGACACTATCTGCAGCACACACCAAGAGAGGAACTGCAGCCACACACAGAGAGACTGAGAGATTGTACCCCCAGACTGAGAGAGAAACTGTACCTGCAGATTGAGAGAGAGAAACTGTATCCCCAGCCTGAGAGAGAGAGAAACTGTGCCCAGAGACTCAGACTGTGTGCCCAATGAGAGAGAGAGAGACTGTACCCCAAGACTGACAGAGAGACTGCCCCAGACTGAGAGAGGCTGTACCTACAGACTTAGAGGGAGAGACAGAGTGACTGTACCCCTAAAGTGAGAGATAAATGAGACTGTACCGCCAGACTGAGAGAGAGATCATGCCCCCAGACAGAGAGAGAGAGAGAGACTGCACCCACAGACTGAGAGAGAAAGAGACTGTACCTCCAGACTCGGAGACTGTAACCCAAGAGAGAGAGAGAGACTGTACCCTAAGACTGACGGAGAGAGAGACTGTGCATACAGACAGAGAGGGAAGACAGACTGTCTGTACACCTAAACTGAGAGGGAGATGAGATTGTACCCCCAGACTGAGAGAGAGAGGTGGCTCTACCCACAGGCTGAGAGGGAGAGAGAGAATGGGAGACTGTACCCACAGACTGAGAGAGAGAGAGAGAGAGGGAGACTGTATCCACTGACAGATAGACAGGAAGACCAAACCCCCCAGACTGAGATTGGGAGAGAGACTGTACACCCAGACAGAGAGTGGTACTCTGTACCCCCAGACTATAGAGAGAGGGGGACACGGTAACCACAAACTGATAGAGAGTGTGTAGCTGTACCACCAGACTGAGAGACAGAGAGAGAATGTACCCCCAGACTAATGACTGTACCTTCCAAAGAGGGAGAGAGACTACCCCAGACTGGGAGAGAGACAATGTACCTCCAGACTGGGAGCGAGAAAGAAACAGAGACTGAGACTGTACCCCCAAACTGAGAGAGACTGGGACACTATACCCCGAGACTGATGGAGAGTGTAAGACTGTACACCCAAACTCAAAAAGAGAGGGAGACCGTACCCCCAGACTAAGAAAAAAACTGTACCCCTAGACTGAGACTGTACCTGCATACTGAGAGAGACAGCACCCCAGAGAGAGAGAGAGAGATTGTGCCCCCAGAATGAGAGAGAGGGAGAGGAGACACTACCCACAGGCTGAGATGGGGAGAGACTGTACCCCCAGACTGAGATAGTGGGATACTGTACCCCCAGACTGATAGAGAGTGAGACTGTACCCCCAGACTCAAATGAGAGAGAGACTGTACCTCCAGACTGAGATTTGCAGAGAGACTGTACCCCAGAATGTGAGAGAGGGGCACTCTGTACTCCCAGATTGAGAGAGAGAGGTACACTGTACCCCCAGACTGAGAGAGAGAGAGAGGGGAGACTGTATACACAGACTGAGAGAGAGGGAGGGAGACTGTACCCGCAGGCTGAGATTTGGAGAGAGACTGTTCCCCCAGACTAAGAGAGAGAGGGACACTGTGCGCCCAGACTGATAGAGGGTGTGTGACTGTACCTCCAGGCTGAGTGACTGTACCCCCAGTGAGAGAGAGAGATTGTACCAGGAGATTGACAGAGAGGGAGAGAGAGACTGCACCCCCAGACTGATGGAGAGTGTGTGATTGTAACCTCAGACTCAAAGAGAGATAAAGACTGTACCCCCAGCCTGAGAGAGACACTGTACCCCCAGATGGAGAGAGAGAGAGGGAGACTGTATTCGCAGACTGAGAGAGTGGGTGATGGGGGGTGGGTGGGTAGACTGTATCCACAGACCAAGAGGAAGAGAGACTGTACGTCCACACTGAGAGAGAGGGGGACACTGTACCCCCCCCCCCCCCCCAGACTGAGAGAAAGAAACTGTATCCCCAGAGAGAGAGAGACACTGTACCCCCAGACTGATAGTGTATGTGACAGTACCACGAGACTGAGCGACAGAGAGAGAATGCATCCCCAGACTGAGCGACTGTACCCCCCAAAGAGAGAGAGAGACTGTACCATGAGAGTGACAGAGAGGGAGGGAGACCACCCCAGACAGAGGGAGAGAGGGGAGAGAGAGACTGTACCCCCAGACTGAGAGAGAATGGGACACTGTACCCTCAGACTCAGAGTTAAGGAGACTGTCCCCCCAGACTGAGAGAGTGGGGGATTATATCCGCAAACTGAGAGTGAGATAGGGAGACTGTACCCTCAAACTGAGATGGAGAGAGAGGCTACCCCCAGACTGGGATGGAGAGAGAGACTGCACTTCAAGACTGAGAGAGAGAGGCAACTGTGCCCTCAGAGTGAGAGGGAGAGAGACTGTACCTCCAGACTGAGAGAGAGAGAGAGGAAAGAGAAAAGAGACTGTATCCACAGACTAAGATGGAGAGAGACTATAACCCCAGACTGAGAGAGAGTGGAACACTGTATGCCCAGACTGATGGAGTGTGTGTGACTGTAACCCCAGACTCAAAGAGAGACAGAAACTGTACCCCCAGCCTGAGAGACTGTACCCCCAGCCTGAGAGACTGGGAGGGAGACTGTATCCACAGACTGAAATGGAGAGAGAGACTATACCTCCAGACTGAGAGAAATGGAGGCTGTACCCCCATTCTGAGAAAGAGAGAGAGGCTATATGCCAGACAAAGGTGGGGAGAGAGACCATACCACCAGATTGAGATGGAGAGAGTGATTCTACCCCTGGACTGAGAGAGATGAAGATGGAGAGAGAGACTGTACCCCCGTACTGAGAGAGAGAGGGACTGTACCCCCAGACTGAGAGATACTGTACCCCCAGCCTGAGAGAGAGAGAGACATTGTACCACCAGACTGAGATGGAGAGCGCAACGCTACCCTGGACTGAGAGAGAGGCTGTAACCGGAGACTGAGAGAGAGTGGAACACTGTACCGCCAGACTGATAGAGTGTGTGTGACTGTTACCCCAGACTCAGAGAGACAGAAACTGTCCCCTCAGCCTGAGAGAGACTGTACCCTCAGATGGAGAGAGAGAGAGGGGAAGACTGTGTCTACAGACTGAGGGGGAGTAGAGACTGTATCCACAGACCGAGAGGAAGAGAGACTGTACACCCACATACAGAGAGGGGGACACTGCACCCCCCAGACTGATAGTTTGTGTGTGACTGTACCACGAGACAGAGAGAGAATGTACCCCCAGACTGAACGACTGTACCCCCAAAGAAGGACTGTACCATAAGACTGACAAAGAGGGAGAGAGACTACCCCAGACTGGGAGAGAGACTGTACCCCCAGACTGAGAGAAAGTGGGACGCTGCACCCCCAGACTAATGGAGAGTGTGTGATTGTAACCCCAGACTCAAAGAGAGACAGAGACTGTACCCCCAGCCTGAGAGAGACACTGTATCCCCAGATGGAGAGAGAGGGGGAGACTGTATTCACAGACTGAGAGTGTGGGTGGAGGGGGGCGGGGAGATGTGGGGTGTGGGTAGACTGTATCCACAGACCAAGAGGAAGAGAGACTTTACGCCCACACTGAGAGAGAGGGGGACACTGTACCCCCCAGACTGAGAGAAAGAAACTGTATCCCCAGAGAGAGAGAGAGAGAGAGAGAGACTGTACCCCCAGACTGATAGAGTGTATGTGACAGTACCACGAAATTGAGAGACAGAGAGAGAATGCATCCCCAGACTGAGCGACTGTACCCCCCAAAGAGAGAGTGACTGTACCATGAAAGTGACAGAGAGGGAGGGAGACCACCCCAGACAGAGGGAGAGAGGGGAGAGAGAGACTGTACCCCCAAACTGAGAGATAGTGGAAAACTGTACCCCCAGACTGAAAGATAGTGGAATACTGTACCCCCAGACTGAGAGAGAGTGGGACACTGTACTCCAAGAGTGTTAGAGAGTGAGACTGTCCTCCAAGACTCAAAGATGTTGGGAGAATGTTCCCCCAGAATGAGAAACAGAGGTGACTTCACCCAGATGGAGAGAAACTGTACCCCCAGACTGAGAGAGAATGGGACACTGTACCCTCAGACTCAGAGTTAAGGAGACTGTCCTCGAGACTGAGAGAGTGGGGGCTTATATCTGCAAACTGAGAGTGAGATAGGGAGACTGTACCCTCAAACTGAGATGGAGAGAGCAGCTACCCCCAGACTGGGATGGTGAGAGAGACTTTACTTCAAGACTGAGAGAGAGTGGTGACTGTGCCCTCAGAGTGAGAGGGAGAAAGACTGTACCTCCAGACTGAGGGAGAAAGAGAGAGAATGTACCTCCACACTGAGAGGGAAAGAGAGAAGAGACTGTATCCACAGACTAAGATGGAGAGAGACTGTACCCCCAGAGTAAGAGAGAGTGGAACACTGTACCCCCAGACTGATGGAGTGTGTGTGACTGTAACCCCAGACTCAAAGAGAGACAGAGACTGTACCCCCAGCCTGAGAGAGACTGTACCCCCAGACTGAGAGGAAGGGAGAGAGACTGTATCTGCAGACTGAGGGAGAGGGTGGGAGACTGTATCTGCAGAATGAGAGGGAGGGAGACTGTATCCGTAGACTGAGAGGGAGGGAGGGAGACTGTATCCGCAGACTGAGGGAGAAGGAGGGAGACTGTATCCACAGACTGAAACGGAGAGAGAGACTCTACCCCCAGACTGAGAGAGATGAAGGCTGTAACCCCAGTCTGAGAAAGAGAGAGGCTGTACCACCAGACAAAGGTGGGGAGAGAGACCGTACCACCAGATTGAGATGGAGAGAGCGAATCTACCCCTGGACTGAGAGGGACTGTACCCACAAGCTGAGAGAGAGAGAAGTTGTACCATCAGACTGAGCTGGAAAGAGAGACTCTACCCCCGGACTGAGAGAGAGAGGGACTGTACCCCCAGATTGAGAGAGAGACTGTACCCTCAGACTGGGAGAGAGAGAGAGAGAGAGAATGTGTACGCCCAGACTGAGAGAGGAGAGTATACTCCCAGACTGAGTGAGAGAAAGAGGCTGTACCCATGACGAAGAGAGGGAGAGAGTGTGCCCCCCCCCCCCCCCCCACCCCGGCAACTGAGAGAGAGAGGGACTGTACCCCCAGATTGAGAGAGACTGTACCCACAGAGAGAGAAGCTGTACCCCCAGACTGAGAGAGGAGAGTGTACCCCCCAGACTGAGTGAGAAAGAAGCTGTACCCATGACTAAGAGAGGGAGAGAGACTGTTCCCCCAGACTGAAAGAGAGAGGGACTGTACCCCAAGACTGAGAGATACTGTACCCCCAGGTTGAGAGAGAGAGAGACATTGTACCACCATACTGAGATGGAGAGTGCGACTCTACCCCTGGACTGAGAGAGAGGCTGTAACCCCAGACTGAGAAAGCAAGGGACTGTACCCTGAGACAGAGCGAGAATGTACCCGCAGATTGAGCGAGGGAGAGAAAGAAAGAAAGAGAGAGAATGTGTACCCCCAATTAAGAGAGGGAGACTGTACCCCTAGAAAAAAAAGAGATACTGTACCCCCAGACTGAAAGAGAGAGACTGTACCCCCAGTCTGACAGAGAGAGCTTGTACCCCACCCCCAAACCCCAACTGAGAGAGACACCGCACTCATAGACTGAGAGGGAGGGAGACTCCAACCCCAGACTGAGAGTGAGAGAGACTGTACACCCAGCCTGAGAGAGAGGAGGGCACTGTACAACCAGGCTGAGGGAGAGGGAGGGAGACTGTATCCGCAGACTGAGAGGGAGAGAGGGAGACTGTATCTGCAGACTGAGAGACAGGGAGGGAGTCTGTATCCACAGACTGAAACGGAGAGAGAGACTCTTCCCCCAGACTGAGAGAGATAGAGGCTGCACCCCCAGTCTTGAGAAAGAGAGAGGCTGTACCACCAGACAACGGTGGGGAGAGAGACCAGATTGAGATGAGAGAGCAACTCTACCCCCAGACTGAGAGAGAGAGGGACTGTACCCCCCAGACTGAGAGAGAGAGACTGTACCCTCAGACTGAGAGAGAGAGAGAGCGAAGCTGTACCCCTAGACTGAGTGAGAAATAAGCTGTACTCATGACTAAGAGAGGGAGAGAGACTGTGCCCGCAGACTGAGAGAGAGAGGGACTGTACCCCCAGACTGTGAGATACTGTACCCCCTGCCTGAGAGAGAGAAAAATTGTACCACCAGACTGAGATGGAGAGCACGACTGTGCCCCCAGACTGAGAGAGAAAGAGAGGCTGCAACCCCAGTCTGAGAGTGGCTGTACCCCCAGACTGACAGGGAGACGGGGAGAGACTGTGCCCCCAGATGGATAGAGAGGGCGTGATTGTACCCACAGACTGAGGAGGATTGATTCTGTGCCCCCAGACTGAGAGAGAGAGGGACTGTACCCCCAGACTGAGAGATACTGTACCCCCTGCCTGAGAGAGAGAAAAATTGTACCACCAGACTGAGATGGAGAGCACGACTGTGCCCCCAGACTGAGAGAGAAAGAGAGGCTGCAACCCCAGTCTGAGAGAGTGGCTGTACCCCCAGACTGACAGGGAGACGGGGAGAGACTGTGCCCCCAGACGGATAGAGAGGGCGTGACTGTACCCACAGACTGAGGAGGATTGATTCTGTGCCCCCAGACTGAGAGAGAGAGGGGGACTGTACCCCCAGACTGAGAGATACTGTACCCCCTGCCTGAGAGAGAGAAAAATTGTACCACCAGACTGAGATGGAGAGCGCGACTGTGCCCCCAGACTGAGAGAGAAAGAGAGGCTGCAACCCCAGTCTGAGAGAGAGAGTGGCTGTACCCCCAGACTGACAGGGAGACGGGGAGAGACTGTGCCCCCAGACGGATAGAGAGGGCGTGATTGTACCCACAGACTGAGGAGGATTGATTCTGTGCCCCCAGACTGAGAGAGAGAGGGGGACTGTAACCCCAGGCTGAGAGAAACTATGACTCCAGTTTGAGAGAGATTGTACTCCCAGACTGAGACGAAGAGACACTGTGCCCCCACACTGAGATAAAGAGTGAGACTGTACTCCCACACTGAGGGAGATTGATTCTTTACCCCCAGACTGAGAGAGAGATTGAAATCCCAGACTGAGGGGGAGTGAGACTCTATCCCCAGACCGAGAGAGAGAGGGACACTGTACACCCAGACCGAGAGAGAGAGGGACACTGTACACCCAGACCGAGAGAGAGAGGGACACTGTACACCCAGACTGAGAGAGAGAGTGACACTACCCCCAAACTGAGAGGGAGAGAAACTGTACCCCCAGACTGAGGGAAAGAGTATGTACCCCCAGACTCAGATGGAGAGAGAGAGAGATTGTACCCCCAGACTGAGGGAGAGAGAGAAAGACTGTAACCCCCGAATGAGAGAAAGGAACTGTACCCCCAGACTGAGATGGAGAGATAGAGACTATATCCCCAGACTGAGGGAGAAAAACTGTACCCCCAGAATGTGTGCGAGAGAGGCTGTACCCCCCAGAGTGAGAGAAAGGAACTATACCTCCAGACTGAGAGAGAGAGAGAGACTGTAACCCCAGACTGAGATGGAGAGAGACTGTACCCCCAGACTGAGGGAGAGAAAGAGACTGTACCCCCAGATTGAGGGAGAGAGAGAGAGAGACTACCCCCCCCCCCCCCCCCCAGACTGAGGGAGAGAGAGAGACTGTAATCCCAGACTGAGAGAGAGGGGACCCTAGACTGAGATGGAGAAAGAGAGACCATACCTCCAGTCTGAAAGACTGTACCCCCAGACTGAGAGAGAGAGAAAGACTACCTCCAGACTGAGGGAGAGAGACAGACTGTAATCCCAGACTGAATGAGAGGGGAGACTGTATCTGTTGACAGAGAGAGAATGTACCCCCAGACTGAGAGAGAGAGATACTGTAACCCTAGACTAAGATGGAGAGAGAGACCAAAGCCACATTCTGAAAGAATGTACCCCCGGGCTGAGAAAGAGAGAGGGGGAGCCTGTATCTGCAGACTGAGATACAGGGAGGGAGACTGTATCCACAGGCTGAGATGGAGAGAGAGACTCTACTTTCAGACTGAGAGGGATAGAGGCTGTACCCCCAGACTGAGAAAGATAGAGGGAGGTTGTACCACCAGACTGAGAGAGAGGGGCTGTACCCCCAGATGGAGAGAGAGAGAGTGACTGTACGCCAGACTGAGCGAGGGTAAGAGAGAGTGCACCCCCAGATTGAGAGACTGTACCCCCCAATGAGAGAAAGAGAGACTGTACGCCAAGACTGAGAGGTGACTGTACCCCCAGATTTAGATAGAGAGACTGTACCTCCAGACTGAGAGAGAGACTGTACCTCCAGACTGAGAGAGAGACTGTACCTCCAGACTGAGAGAGAGACTGTACCTCCAGACTGAGAGAGAGAGACTGTACCTCCAGACTGAGAGAGAGACTGTACCTCCAGACTGAGAGAGACTGTACCTCCAGACTGAGAGAGAGAGACTGTACCTCCAGACTGAGAGAGAGACTGTACCTCCAGACTGAGAGAGAGACTGTACCTCCAGACTGAGAGAGAGACTGTACCTCCAGACTGAGAGAGAGACTGTACCTCCAGACTGAGAGAGAGACTGTACCTCCAGACTGAGAGAGAGACTGTACCTCCAGACTGAGAGAGAGACTGTACCTCCAGACTGAGAGAGAGACTGTACCTCCAGACTGAGAGAGAGACTGTACCTCCAGACTGAGAGAGAGACTGTACCTCCAGACTGAGAGAGAGACTGTACCTCCAGACTGAGAGAGAGACTGTACCTCCAGACTGAGAGAGACTGTACCTCCAGACTGAGAGAGAGAGACTGTACCTCCAGACTGAGAGAGAGAGACTGTACCTCCAGACTGAGAGAGAGACTGTACCTCCAGACTGAGAGAGAGAGACTGTACCTCCAGACTGAGAGAGAGAGACTGTACCTCCAGACTGAGAGAGAAAAAGACTACCCCAGACTGAGAGAGAGAGACTGTACCCGCAGCATGAGAGAGAGAGACTGTACCCCCAGACAGAGAGAGAGACTGTACCCCCAGACTGAGAGAGAGAGACTGTACCCCCAGACTGAGAGAGAGAGACTGTACCCCCAGACTGAGAGAGAGAGGCTGTACCCCCAGATTGAGAGAGAGGCTATACCCCTGGACTGACAGAGAGAGATCGTACCCCCAACTAAGAGACAGAGAGACTATATTCTTAGACTGAGAGAGGGAGAGAGACTCTAACCCAGACAGAGAATGAGAGAGACTGTACACCCAGACTGAGAGAGAAAGGGACACTGTACCCCCAGGCTGAGAAAGAGAGAGGGGGAAACTGCATCCACAAACTGAGATAGAGAGAGAGACTTCACCTTATGACTGAGAGGGGTAGAGGCTGTACCCCTGGACTGAGAACGAGAGAGATTGTACCCACAGACAGAGAGGCTGTAACCCCAGCCTGAGAGAGAGGTTGTACCTTCAGACTGGGATGAAGAGAGAGGCTGTACCCCCAAACAGAGGGAGAGAAAAAGTACCCCCAGACTGGGCAAGTGAGAGAGAGAGAGTGCACCCCCAGACTGAGAGACTGTACCCCCCCCCAATGACAGAGAGAGAGAGAGAGACTGTACCCCAAGACTGAGATTCAAACAAATTTGTTAGGCATGACCTCCCTCTGACAAAGCTGTGCTGACTATCCCTGATCAAACCTTGCCTCTCCAAGTGGAGATAGATACTCTCCTTCAGAATTTTCTCCAATAGTTTCCCTACCACTGACATGAGACTCGCTGGCCTGTAATTCCCTGGCTTATTTCTACAACCCTTCTTAAATAGCAGAACCACATTCTCTGTTCTCCAGTCCTCTGGCACCGTCCCCATGGCCAGAGAGGAATTGAAAATTCAGGTCAGAGCCCCTGCGATCTCCTCCGTTGCCTCCCTCAGCAGTCTGGGACTCAAATCATCCAGACCTGGAGATTTTAAGCCTGCCAACACCTCCAATACCTTGTCACTCCCTATATCAATTTGCTTAAGAACCTCACAATCTCTCTCCCCAAGTTCGAAACCTTCATCCTCATTCTCTTGGGTGAAGACAGACGTGAAGTATTCATTCAACATTCTAGCGATCTCCTCTGGCTCCACCCATAGATTGCCCCCTTGGTCCCTTATGGGCCATACTCTTTCCCTGGTTACCCTCTTCCCATTGATATACTTATAGAGTATCTTGGGATTTTCCCTACTTTTACCAGCCAGAGCATTTTCATATCCCCTCTTTGCTCTCTTAATTGCTTTCTTAAGCTCCACCCTGCACTTTCTGTACTCCACTAATGCCTCTGCTGATTGGCTTCCCTTGTACCTCCTAAAAGCCTCTCTTTTCCTTCTTATCGTATCCTGAATATCTCTGGTCATCCATGGTTTTCTGGGTTTGTTACTCCTTCCTATTACCCTAGAGGGAACATGTTGAGCCTGTACCCTCTCCATTTCCTTTTTGAATGCCCCCCACCGCTCCTCTGTAGGTTTTCCCACAAGTAGCTGTTCCCAGTCTACCTTGGCCAGATCCTGCCTTATTTTACTAAAATCCACTCTCCCCCAATCCAAAATAATTTTTGCAACTTGTCTATTTCTTTGTCCATAACAAACTTAAACTGTACCATGTTGTGGTCACCATCACTAAAATGCTCCCCCACCACCACCCCAGCCACCTGTCTGGCTTCATTGTCCAGAATTAGGTCCAGCACTGCGCCATTATTGACCTAAAAGGTTCTCCTGTACACATTGCAAGAAATCCACTCCATCCAAGCCCTTAACACTATGTCTATCCCAATTAATGTTGAGAAAGTTGAAATCATCTAAAATAATTACACTATTATTGTTTTTACACACCTCCGCAAATTATGCACATATTTGCTCCTCAATTTCCTGCTGACTATCTGGGGGTCTATAATAAACACCTAACAATGTGGCTTCCCCTTTTTTATTCCTAAGCTCTACCCACAAAGCTTCATTTGATGCCCCCTCTAAGATATCATCTCTCCTTACTGCAGTAACTGACTCCTTAACTAATAATGCAATGCCTCCTCCTGTTTTTCCCCCTCCCCCGTCTAGCCTGTTGAGCTATCAATCCTGCCCCTCCCTCAACCATGTCTCAGTGATGTCTACTATATCACAATTCCACATGTCAATCCTCACCCTTAACTCGCCCGTTTTACCTGTAATACTCCTGGCATTAAAGTAGAGGCCATCCAGCCTTGCCTTACTCCCTTGAAACTTAATATAACTGTACTCCCTCTGACTTGATTGTTTTACTGTATTATGATGTGTCCCTATTCTGCTAACATTCTGTGTCCCCTCCCCCTGCTGAATTAGTTTAAACTCCTCCCAACAGCACTAGCCAAACCCCCCTGCAAGGATAAAAACAAAAAAACTGCGGATGCTGGAAATCCAAAACAAAAACAGAATTACCCTGCAAGGATGTTAGTCCCTCTCTGAGGGTAGTGCAGTTGATGTAGTTTATATGGATTTCAGCAAAGCCTTTGACAAGGTCCCACATATAAAGAAGGTAAATGCACATGGGATACAGGGTAATTTGATAAGGTGGATTCAAAATTGGCTTAATTGTAGGAGACAGAGGGTGATGACTGAAGGATGCTTAAGTGACTGGAAGCCAGTGTCCAGTGGCGTACCACAGGATTCTGTGCTGGGTCCCCTGTTATTTGTCATTTATATAAACGACATAGATGACTCTGTGGGGGGTGGCATTAGTAAGCTTGCGGATGACACAAAGATTGGCAGGATGGTTAATAGTGAAATTGAGTGTCTTGGGCTACAGGAAGATATAGACGGGATGGTCAAATGGGCAAATAAGTGGCAGATGGAATTTAACCCTGAAAAGTGAGTTGATACACTTTGGAAGGAGTAATTTGACAAGGAAGTATTCAATGAATGGCATGAGACTAGGAAGTTCTGAGGAACAAAGGGACCTTGGCATGTGTGTCCATAGGAAGGCGGAGGGGCATGTTAGTGAGGTGGTGAAAAATGCAAATGGGGCACTTGCCTTTATCAATCGAGGCATAGCTTACAAAAGTAGGGAGGTCGTGTTGGAGTTGTATAGAACCTTGGTGAGGCCACAGCTGGAGTACTGTGTGCAGTTCTGGTCGCCACATTATAGGAAGGATGTGATTGTACTGGAGAGGGTGCAGAGGAGATTCACCAGGATGTTGCCTGGGATGAAACATTTAAGTTATGAAGAGAGGTTGGATAGACTTGGGTTGTGTTCATTGGAGCAGAGAAGACTGAGGGGCGACATGATCGAGGTGTACAAGATTATGAGGGGCATGGACAGGGTGGATAGGGAGCAGCTGTTCCCCTTAGTTGAAGGGGACATAAATTCAAGGTGATGGGCAGGATGTTTAGGGGGGATTTGAGGAAAAACTTTTTTACCCAGAGGGTGGTGATGGTCTGAAATGCGCTGCCTGGGAGGGTGGTGGAGGCGGGTTGCCTCAAATCCTTTAAAAAATACCTGGCTGAGCACTTGGCACGTCATAACATTCAAGATTGGTAAATGGGATTAGGTAGGTAGGTCAGGTGTTTCTCAAGTGTCGGTGCAGACTCGATGCGCCGAAGGGCCTCTTCTGCACTCTGTGATTCTGAGAGAGAGAGAGACTGTACCTCCAGACTGAGAGAGAGAGAGACTGTACCCCTAGACTGAGGGAGACTGTGCTTGCAGACAGAGATGGGGAGAGAGAGACTGTACACTCAAACTGAGAAAGAGTGTACCCTCAGACTCAGAGACTGTACCCCTCAGTGAGAGACAGAGAGAGACTATACCCCAAGACTAAGAGAGAGGTGACTGTACCCCCAGACTGAGATCGGGAGAGAGAGACTGTACCCCGAGAAAGAAAGAGACTGTCCCCACAAACTGAGATGGGGAGAGAGAGAGACTATTCCCCCAGACTTAGAGAGGCACTGTACCCCCAGAATGAGAGAGAGATTGTACCCCCAAACTGAGAGAGTCTGTATCCCTAGACTAAGCGAGGGAGAACGACTCTACCCCCAGATTGAGAGAGGGAGAGAAACGTACCCCCAGACTGAGAGTGAGAGAGACTGTACACCCAGACTGAGAGAGAGAGGGACACTGTACACCCAGACTGAGAGAGAGAAACATACCCCCAGACTGAGAAAGTGAGAGTGAGGGAGAGTGTATCCACAGACTGAGATGGAAAGATAGACTCTACCCTCAGACTGAGAGGGATAGAGCCTGTACTCCCAGTCTGAGAAAGAGAGAAACTGTACCCTCAGACTGAGAGTGAGAGACAGGCTGTAACCCCAGTCTGAGAGAGAGGTTGTACCACCAGACTGAGATGGAGAAAGCGACTCTACCCCCGGGCTGAGAGAGACTGTACCTGCACACTGAGAGAGAGAAAGAGCACGCTACCCCCAGGCTGAGAGAGACTGTATCCTCAGACTTAGATAGAGAGAGAGAGAAAGACTGTACTCCTAGACTGACACAGAGAGATTGTACCTCCCAACTGAGAGAGACTGTACCCCCAGACTGAAATGAAGAGAGACTGTGCCCCCAAACTGAGATAGAGAGAGAGATACTGTATTCCCCGATTGAAATGGAGAGAGAGAGACTGTACCCCCAGACTGAGATGTAGAGAGACTGTACCCCCGGGCTGACTATGCCCCTATGAGAGAGAGAGAGAAACTACCCCAGACTGAGAGAGGCGACTGTACCCCCAAACTGAAAGAGAGGGTGTACCCCTTGACTGAGAGAGACACTGAGAGACTGAGGGAGAGAGACTCCAGCCCCAGACTGATAGTAAGAGAGACTGTACACCCAGCCTGTGAGAGAGAGGAGCACGGTACCCTCAGACTGGGAGGGAGACTGTACCCCCAGACTGAGAAAGAGAGAGAGACTATAGCCCCCAGACTGAGAGGGGGAGAGAGTCTCTACCCTCAGACTGAGAGTGAGTGGGACACTGTACCCCCACACTCAAAGAGAGACTGTACCCCCAGACTGAGAAAGAGAGAGGAGGAAACTGTATCCACAGACTGAAAGAGAAATGGAAACTATTCGCAGACTGAGAGAGAGAACTGGAGACTGTATCCACAGAGTGAGAGAGAGGGAGGGAGACTGTATCCGCAGAGTGAGAGAGAGGGAGGGAGACTGTATCCGCAGAGTGAGAGAGGGGGAGGGAGACTGTATCTGCAGAGTGAGAGAGAGGGAGGGAGACTGTATCCGCAGAGTGAGAGAGAGGGAGGGAGACTGTATCCGCAGAGTGAGAGAGAGGGAGGGAGACTGTATCCGCAGAGTGAGAGAGAGGGAGGGAGACTGTATCCGCAGAGTGAGAGAGAGGGAGGGAGACTGTACCTGCAGACTGAGAGAGAGGGAGACTGTATCAGCAGACTGAGAGAGAGGGAGGGAGACTGTATCCGCAGACTGAGAGAGAGGGAGGGAGACTGTATCCGCAGACTGAGAGAGAGGGAGGGAGACTGTATACGCAGACTGAACTGGAGAGAGAGACTCTATCCCAGTCTGAAAAAGAGAGAGGCTGTACCACCAAACTGAGATGGAGAGAGTGACTTTACCCCCAGGTTGAGAGAGACTGTACCTGCAGACTGAGATAGAGCGTGACTGTACCCCCAGAGTGAAAGGGAGAGAGAGAGACAGTACCTCCACACTGATAGGGTTTGACTGTACCCCCAGACTGAGATGGGGAGAGAGAGGCTGTACCCACAGACTGAGAGAAACTGTAACCCCAGACTCAGAGACTGTATCCCCAATGAGAGAAAGAGAAAGACTGTACCCCAGGACTGACAGAGAGAGAGACTACCCCAGGTTGAGAGAGAGAGAGACTGTACCTAAAGACACAGGGGAGAGACAGAGAGTGACTACCCCTAAACTGAGAGATAAATGAGAGTGTACCCCCAGATTGAGTGGGAGAGGTGATTCTATCCACAGGCTGAGGGAGAGTGGGAGACTGTACCCACAGACTGAGATGGGGAAAGAGAGACAGTACCCCCAGACTGAGAGGGACACTGTACTCCCAGACTGAGAGGGACACTGTACTCCCAGACTGAGAGGGACACTGTACTCCCAGACTGAGAGAGACACTGTACCCCCAGACTGAGGGGGACACTGTACCCCCAGACTGAGATGGGGAAAGAGAGACAGTACCCCCAGACTGAGAGGGACACTGTACCCCCAGACTGAGATGGGGAAAGAGAGACTACTCCCCAGACTGAGATGGGGAAAGAGAGACTACTCCCCAGACTGAGATGGGGAAAGAGAGACTGTACCCCCAGACTGAGAGAAAGAGAGATACACTGTACCCCCAGACTCATGGAGTGTGTGTGACTGCACCCCCAGACTGCAGGGTTACCTGGGTGCTCGGCCCTGTCAGGGCCACGAAGGACAGAGTTATTAAAAGCTCACTAAGATGTGATGCTTGTGAAGTTTGTTTACATCCTCTATGTTGGTTTCTACTGAGATCCTCAAATTGGGCCAGGAATCTGTCAATCCTCTCTATAGTACACCAGGGAAATGATGCGGGGTCTCTGGAGCAGCCTCGTCTAAGAATTGAGAACCTCATCTGTATTTAATCACTTGCCTGGTCATTGGCTCCTTCTCTGGAGAATTCATGGCACCTACTGATATGTACCCTTCTCACACGGCACCTGATTGCCTAGAGAGATTCTTCTAAAGAGAAATCAAATTGCTACTTGTCCTTTGCTATTTTAAAGTAAGATGCACATCAATCTGTTTTCTGACATGTTTAACTGTCTGTAACAGGTGTGAACGGCTCGAGGATCAGCTCAATGATCTGACAGAGCTTCACCAAAACGAGATCCTTAACCTCAAGCAGGAGCTTGCGAGCATGGAGGAAAAGATTGCCTACCAGTCTTATGAGCGAGCACAGGACATCCAGGTTAGTATGCATGGACTCAGTGCGCAGAGTCAGTGCAAAAACCACTCCTTGTCGTTCACTGCTGAGCATATCCAAAATAAAACTCCTTATCACAGGTAGCAGGTGTCTTCATAGAAAACGCTGGGAGTTTAAAGGGGATCTCAGTGGATTCTACAGCCATTTTACACCAGCTGCTCCCATCCCAGATTGTGATGGCTTAGTTCCACTGATTCTTCCTCCTCTCCTATTCTTCTCCCTCCTCCTCTCCCATTAACCCCCTCCTCTCCCATTAACCCCCTCCTCTTCCGTTAACCCCCTCCTCTTCCGTTAACCCCCTCCTCTACCCATTACCCCCCTCCACTCCCCAATTCCCAACTTCCTCTCCCCATTCCCCCTCCTCCCCATTCCCCCCTTCTCTCCACATTACCCCCCCTCCTCTCCCCATTCCCCCTTCCTCCCCCCGCCCCCACCCTATACCCCCCCCCACTCTCCGGCCCATTTCCACCACTCTATTCCCCATTTCCCCCCTGCCCTCCTCTCCCATCCAAATTCCCCCTCCCCTCCATTCCCAATTTCCCCACCATTCTCCCCCCTCCCCTCCCCATTCCCTCATCCCCTCCCCATTCCCCAACCCCTCCCCTCCCCATTCCCCAACCCCTCCCCTCCCAATTCCCCATACCCCTCCCCTCCCCATTCCACCGCTCCTCTCCCCAATTCCCTCCTCCTCTCCCCATTCCCCCCTCCCCATTTCCCCCCTCCTCTCCATTTAGCCCCCACCTCTGCCCATTTCCCCTCTCTCCTCTCCCCATTGCCCCCCTCCCATTTCCCCCCTCCACTCCCCTCCCCTCCCCATTTTCCCCCTTCCCCTCTTCCCCTCCCCTCTTCCCCTCCCCTTTTCCTCCTCCCTTTTCCCCCCTCCCCTCCACATTTCCACCCCTCCTCTTTTCCCCCTCCCCTCCCCTTTTCCCCCTCCCCTCCCCTTTTCCCCAATCCCCACCCCATTTCCCTCCTCTCCTCCCCTCACCATTTTCCCCCACCCCTCAATATTTTCCCCTTCCCCTGCTCTCACCAATTCCCCCACTCCTTCCCCTTTGCCCCCCCCCTCCCATTTGCCCCCCTCCCCTCCCCTGTTCCCCTTCCACTTTTCCCCCTCCCCTCTGCCCCCTCCCATTTTCCCCCTCCCGTCACCTTTTCCCCCTCCCTTTTTCCCACCTCGCCTCCCCCTTTTCCCCCTCCCCTCCCCATTTCCCCCTCCCATCCACTCACCATTTACCCCCCTCCCCTCACCATTTCCCCCCTCCTCTCCCCTTTTCCCTTCCCCTCCCCTTTTCCCCTCCCCTTTTCCCCTCCCCTTTTCCCCTCCCCTTTTCCCCCTCCCTTTTCCCCTCCCCTTTTCCCCCTCCCCTCCCCTTTTGCCCGTCCCCTCCCCTTTTCCCCCGTCTGCTCCTCTTTTCCCCCGTCCCCTCCCCTATTCCCCGTCCCCATTTTACCCCTCCCCTTTTCCCCCTCCCCTCTTCCCCCTCCCCTTTTCCTCTTCCCTTTCCCCGCCTCCCCTCCACATTTCCACCCCTTCTCTTTTCCCCCTCCCCTCCCCTTTCCCCAATCCCCACCCCATTTCCCCCCTCTCCTTCCCTCCCCATTTTCCCCCTCCCCTCCCCATTTTCCCCCTCCCCTCACCATTTTCCCCCACCCCTCACCATTTTCCCCCTCCCTTGCTCTCACCAATTCTCCCACTCCTTCCCCTTTGCCCCCCTCCCCCTCCCCTTTTCCCCCCTCCACTTTTCCCCCTCACCTCTTCCCCCTCTGCCCCCCTCCCATTTTCCCCCTCCCGTCACTTTTTCCCCTCCCCTTTCCCACCTCGCCTCCCCTTTTTCACCCTTGCCTCCCCCATTTCCCCCTCCCCTTCCCATTTTCCCCTCCCTTCCTCTTTTCCCCCCTCCCCTCCCCAATTCCCCTTCCCCTCCACTCGCCATTTTCCCCCTCCCCTCACCATTTCCCCCCTCCCCTGCTCTCCCCAATTCCCCCTCCCTTCCCCTTTTTCCCCCTCCCCTTTTCCCCCTCCCCTTTTCCCCCTACCCATTCCCCCTCCCCTTCCCCCCTCCCCTCTCCTCCTCCCCTCTTTCCCCTCCCCTCTTCCCCCTCTCCTCTTCCCCCTCCCCTCTTCCCCCCTCCCCTCTTTTCCCCCTCCACTCCCTTTCCCCCCTCCACGCTCCCTTTCCCCCCCCTCCCCTCCCCATTTCCCCCTCCCCTCCCCATTTCCCCCTCCGCTCCCCCTTTTCCCCCTCCCCTTTTCCCCTCCCCTTTTCCCCCTCCCCTTTTCCCCCTCCCCTCCCCTTTTCCCCCGTCCCATCCCCCTTTCCCCCCTCGTCTCCCCTTTCCCCCCTCCCCTTTTCCCCCTCCCCTCCCCGTTATCCCCCCTCCCCATTATCCCCCTCCCCTCCCCATTTTCCCCCTCTCCTTTCCATTTTCCCCCCTCCACTCCCCTCTTCCCCCCTCCCGTCCCCTTTTCCCCCCTCCCGTCCCCTTTTCCCCGTCCCCTCCACTTTTCCCCGTCCCCTCCTCTCCCCCGTCCACTCCACTTTTCCCCCCTTTCCTCTCCCCATTTCCCCCTCGTCTCCCCATTTCCTCCCCCTCCTCTCTCCATTTCCTCCCCCTCCTCCTCATTTTCTCCCCCCTCCTCTCCCCATTTCCTCGCCCTCCACTCCTCATTTCCTCCTCCCTCCTCTCCCCATTTCCTCCCCCCTCCTCTCCCCATTTCCTCCCCCCTCCTCTCCCCATTTCCTCCCCCCTCCTCTCCCCATTTCCTCCCCCTCCTCTCCCCATTTCCTCCCCCCCTGTTCCCATTTCCTCCTCCTCCCCCCTCCTCTCCCCATTTCCTCCCCCTCCTCTCCCCATTTCCTCCCCCCCTGTTCCCATTTCCTCCCCCTCCTCTCCCCATTTCGTCCCCCCCCTCCCCATTTCCTCCCCCCTCCTCTCCCCATTTCGTCCCCCCTCCTCTCCCCATTTCCTACCCCTCCTCTCCCCATTTCGTCCCCCCTCCTGTTCCCATTTCCTCCCATCCCCATTTCCCAGCCCTCCCCTCTCCTCCCCATTTTCCAACTCCCCACCCCTCCCCATTTCTCCCCTCCCCTCCCCTCCCCATTTTCCCTCTCCCCTCCCCACCTTCCACCTCCCCACCCCTCCCCCTTTTCCCCCTCCCCTCCCCTTTTCCCCTTCTCCACACTTTTCCCCCCTCTCTTCCCTTTTCACCCCTCCCCTCCACATTTTCTCCCCCTTCCTCTCCCCATTTCCCCCCTCCTCTTCCCATTTCCTCCACCCCCTCCCTATTTCCTCCCCCCACCTCTCCCCATTTCTCCCCTCTCCCATCCCATTTCACTCCCCTCCCCTCCCCATTATCCCCCTCCCCTCCCGATTTTCCCCCTCCCCTCCCCTCTTCCCCCCTCCCGTCCCCTTTTCCCCGTCCTCTCCCCGCCCCTTTCCTCCTCTTTTCCCCCATCCACTCCTCTTTTCCCCCGTCCACTCCTTTTTCCCCCGTCCCCTCCCCTTTTCCCCCCTTTCCTCTCCCCATTTCCCCCTCCTCTCCCCATTTCCTCCCCCTCCTCTCCTCATTTCCTCCCCCCTCTCTCCCCATTTCCTCCCCCCTCCTCTCTCCATTTCCTCGCCCTCCACTCCCCATTTCCTCCCCTCTCCCATCCCCAGTACACACCCCTCCCTTGCCCATTTTCTCCCTCCCCATTTTCCCCTCCCCTCCCCTCCCCATTTTCCCCTTCCATTTTCCCCCTACCCATTTCGGCCTCCCCTACCTTTTTCCGCCCTCCCCTCCCTCCCCACTTTTCCCCTCCACTTCCCTCCCCTTTTCCCCCCGCCCCTCCCCATGTTCCGCCTTCCACTCCCCTTTCTCCCCTCCCCTTCCCTTTTCCACCTCCCCTCCCCTTTCCCCCCTCCCCTTTTGCCCCCTCCCCTTTCCCCTACCCTCTTCCCCACTCCCCCTCCCCTTTTCCTGCCACCCCTCCCCTTTTCCCCCCTGCCCTCCCCTTTTCCCCCATCCACTCCCTTTTTATCCATCCCCAACCCTTTTACCCCTCCCTTCCCCATTTCCCCCCTTCCCCTCCCCATTTCCCCCCTTCCCCTCCCCATTTCCCCCCTTCCCCTCCCCATTTTCCACCTCCCCTCGCTCTTTTCCCCTCCCCTCCCCTTTTCCCCTCCCCTCCCCATTTCCCCCCCTCCCCTCCCCATTTCCCACCTCCCCTCCCCATTTTCCCCCTCCCCTCCCCATTTTCCCCCTCCCCTCCCCATTATCCACCTCCCCACCCCTCCCCATTTTCCACCTCCCCACCCCTCCCCATTTTCCCACTCCCCTCCCCATTTTCCCACTCCCCTCCGCATTTCCCCCCTTCCCCTCCCTTTTTCCGCCCTCCCCTCCCCTCCCCTCCCCTCCCCAATTTTCCCTTCCACTTCCCTCACCTTTTCCCCCCGCCACTCCCCATTTTCCGCCTTCCCCTCCCCTCCCCTTTCCCCCCTCCACTCTTTCTTTTGCCCCCTCCCCTTTCCCCCTACCCTCTTCCCCCTCCCCTTTCCCCCCCCTTTCCCCGCTCCCCTCCCCTTTTCCCCTGTCCCCGCCCCTTTTCCCCACTCCCCTCCCCTTTTCCCCTGTCCCCGCCCCTTTTCCCCCCTCTCCTCCCCTTTTCTCCCCTCTCCCCTTTTCTCCCCTTTCCCCCCTCCCCTCCACATTTCCTCCCCCTTCCACTCCCCATTTCCCCCTCTTCCCTCCACATTTCCTCTCCCCTCCTCTCCTCATTTCCTCTCCCCTCCTCTCCCCATTTCCTCCCCCCCCTCCCCATTTCCTCCCCCCTCCTCTCCGCATTTCCTTCCCCCTCATCTCCCCATTTCCTCCCCCTCCTCTCCCCATTTCGTCCCCCCCTCCTGTTCCCATTTCCTCCCATCCCCATTTCCCAGCCCTCCCCTCCCCGCCCCATTTTCCCACTCCCCTCCCCATTTTCCAACTCCCCACCCCTCCCCATTTCCCCTCTCCCCTCCCCTCCCCATTTCCCCTCTTTCCTCCCCTCCCCATTTCCCCCCTTCCCCTCCCCATTTTCCCTCTCCCCTCCCCATTTTCCACCTCCCCACCCCTCCCCATTTCCCCCCTCCCTTCCCCTCCCCATTTTCCCCCTCCCCATTTTCCCCCTCCCATTCCCCTCCCCATTTTCGCCTCCCTATTTTCCCCCTCCCCTCCCTATTTTCCCCCTCCCCTCCGCATTTCCCCCCTCCCCTCCGCATTTCCCCCCTCCCCTCCGCATTTCCCCCCTCCCCTTGCCATTTCCCCACTCCCCTTGCCATTTTCCCCCTCCCCTCCCCATTTCCCCCCTCCCCTCCCCATTTCCCCCCTCCCCTCCCCATTTTACCCCTCCCCTCGCCATTTTCCCCCTCCCCTCGCCATTTTCCCCCCTCCCCTCGCCATTTTCCCCCTCCCCTAACCTTTTCCCCTCTCCCCTCCCCTTTTCCCCCCTCCCCTCCCCTTTCCCCCCTCCCCTCGCCATTTTCCCCCTCCCCTCCCCTTTTCCCCCTCCCTCCCCTTTCCTCCCCTCCCCTTTCCTCCCCTCCCCTTTCCTCCCCTCCCCTTTCCTCCCCTCCCCTTTTCCCCCTCACCTTTCCCCCCTTCCCCTCTGCCCCCTCCTCTCCCCATTTCCTCTCGCCATTTCCTCCCCCCTCCTCTCCCCATTTCCTCCCCCTCCTCTCCCCATTTTGTCCCCCCTCCCCACCCATTTCCTCCCCTCTCCCATCCCCATTTCACACCCCTCCCCTCCCCTCCCCATTCCCCCCTCCCCTCCCCATTATCCACCTCCCCACCCCTCCCCACTTTCCACCTCCCCACCCCTCCCCATTTTCCCCCTCCCGTCCCCATTTTCCCCCTCCCCTCCCCATTTTCCCCCTCCTCTCCCCATTTCCTCCCCCCTCCTCTCCCCATTTCCTCCCCCCTCCTCTCCCCATTTCCTCCCCCCTCCTCTCCCCATTTCCTCCCCCTCCTCTCCCCATTTTGTCCCCCCTCCCCACCCCATTTCCTCCCCTCTCCCATCCCCATTTCACACCCCTCCCCTCCCCATTCCCCCCTCCCCTCCCCATTATCCACCTCCCCACCCCTCCCCACTTTCCACCTCCCCACCCCTCCCCATTTTCCCCCTCCCGTCCCCTTTTCCTGCCACCCCTCCCCTTTTCCCCCCTGCCCTCCCCTTTTCCCCCATCCACTCCCCTTTTATCCATCCCCTACCCTTTTACCCCTCTCCTCCCTTTTTCCCCCTTCCCCTCCCCATTTCCCCCCTTCCCCTCCCCATTTTCCCCTCCCCTCCCCATTATCCACCTCCCCTCCCCATTATCCACCTCCCCTCCCCATTTTCCCCCTCCCCTCCCCATTTTCCCCCTCCCCTCCCCATTTTCCCGCTCCCTTCCACATTTCCCCCACTCCCCTCCCCTCCCCATTTTTCCCCTCCACTTCCCTCCCCATTTCCCCCCGCCCCTCCCCTTTTCCCCCTCCACTCTTTCTTTTGCCCCTCCCCTTTCCCCCTACCCTCTTCCCCCTCCCCTCCCCTTTCCCCGCTCCCCTCCCCTTTCCACCGTCCCCGCCCCTTTTCCCCCTCTCCTCCCCTTTTCTCCCCTTTCCCCCCTCTCCACATTTCCTCTCCCCTCCTCTCCCCATTTCCTCCCCCCTCCTCTCCACATTTCCTCCCCCCTCCTCTCTGCATTTCCTCCCCCCCTCCTCTCCCCATTTCCTCCCCCCTCCTCTCCCCATTTCCTCCTCCCCCCTCTCCGCATTTCCTCCCCCCTCCTCTCCCCATTTCCTCCCCTCTCCTCTCCCCATTTCACACCCCTCCCATCACCATTTCACACCGCTCCCCCTCCCCATTTTCCCCCTCCCCTCCCCTCCCCATTTTCCTCCTCCCCTCCCTATTTTCCCCTCCCTATTTTCCCCCTCCCCTCCCTATTTTCCCCCTCCCCTCCGCATTTCCCCCCTCCCCTCCCCTTTTCCCCCTCCCCTTTTCTCCCCTCCCCTTTTCACCCTCCCCTTTCCACCCCCTCCCCATTTCCTCCCTTGCCATTTTCCCCCTCCCCTCCCCATTTTCCCCCTCCCCTCCCCATTTGCCCCCTCCCCTTGCCAATTTCCCCCTCCCCTCGCCATTTTTCCCCCTCCCCTCCCCTTTCCCCCTCCCCTCTTGCCCCTCCCCTTTTCCCCCTCCCCTCCCCTCCCCTTTCACCCCTCCCATCCCCATTTTCCCCCTCCCCTCCCCTCGCCATTTTCCCCCTCCCCTCCCCTCGCCATTTTCCCCCTCCCCTCCCGTCACCATTTTCCCCCTCCCCTCACCATTTTCCCCCTCCCCTCCCCTCGCCATTTTGCCCCTCCACTCGCCATTTTCACCCTCCCCTAACCTTT
>JANJGN010000007.1:88229842-88431193 GCA_026770705.1 Isurus oxyrinchus | reverse complement strand
CCCCTCCCTCCCTCGCTCTCCCCCCTCCCTCCCCCGCTCTCCCCCCTCCCTCCCTCGCTCTCCCCCTCCCTCCCTCGCTCTCCCCCTCCCTCCCTCGCTCTCCCCCTCCCTCCCTCGCTCTCCCCCTCCCTCCCTCGCTCTCCCCCTCCCTCCCTCGCTCTCCCCCTCCCTCCCTCGCTCTCCCCCTCCCTCCCTCGCTCTCCCCCTCCCTCCCTCGCTCTCCCCCTCCCTCCCTCGCTCTCCCCCTCCCTCCCTCGCTCTCCCCCTCCCTCCCTCGCTCTCCCCCTCCCTCCCTCGCTCTCCCCCCTCCCTCCCTCGCTCTCCCCCTCCCTCCCTCCTCGCTCTCCCCCTCCCTCCCTCGCTCTCCCCCTCCCTCCCTCGCTCTCCCCCTCCCTCCCTCGCTCTCCCCCTCCCTCCCTCGCTCTCCCCCTCCCTCCCTCGCTCTCCCCCTCCCTCCCTCGCTCTCCCCCTCCCTCCCTCGCTCTCCCCCTCCCTCCCTCGCTCTCCCCCCTCCCCTCCCTCGCTCTCCCCCTCCCTCCCTCGCTCTCCCCCTCCCTCCCTCGCTCTCCCCCTCCCTCCCTCGCTCTCCCCCCTCCCTCCCTCGCTCTCCCCCCTCCCTCCCTCGCTCTCCCCCGCCCTCCCTCGCTCTCCCCCCGCCCTCCCTCTCTCTCCCGCCCGCCCTCCCTCGCTCTCCCCCCCTCCCTCCCTCGCTCTCCCCCCCTCTCCCTAGCCCTCCTTCTCCCTCTCTCCCCCTCCCTCCCCCTGCCTTCCTCCCTCCCCCTGCATTCCCCTCTCTCCCTCCTTCCCTCCCCCTCCCTCTCTCTCCCCCCCGCCCTCCCTCTCCCCCCCTCCCTCTCTCTCCCGCCCACCCTCCCTCTCTCTCCCGCCCACCCTCCCTCTCTCTCCCGCCCACCCTCCCTCTCTCTCCCCCCACCCTCCCTCTCTCTCCCCCCACCCTCCCTCTCTCTCCCCCCACCCTCCCTCTCTCTCCCCCCACCCTCCCTCTCTCTCCCCCCACCCTCCCTCTCTCTCCCCCCCACTCTCCCTCTCTCCTCCCTCCCGCCCACTCTCCCTCTCTCTCCCCCACCCTCCCTCTCTCTCCCCCCCACCCTCCCCCTCTCTCCCCCTCTCTCCCCCACCCTCCCCCTCCCTCCCTCCACTCCCTCACTTCCTCCCCCTCTCTCCCTCCCTCCTTCTCCCTCCCCTCCCTCCCCCTCACTCCCTCTCACTCCCCCTCCCTCCCCCCTCTCCCCCTCCTTCCCTCTCCTTCCCTCCCCCTCACTCCCTCTCTCTCCCCCCCGCCCTCTCTCTCCCTCCCCCCTGCCCTCCCTCTCTCTCCCCCCCGCCCTCCCTCTCTCTCCCCCCCCCGCCCTCTCTCTCTCTCCCCCCACCCTCCCTCTCTCTCTCTCCCCCCACCCTCCCTCTCTCTCTCTCCCCCCACCCTCCCTCTCTCTCTCTCCCCCCACCCTCCCTCTCTCTCTCTCCCCCCACCCTCCCTCTCTCTCTCCCCCACCCTCCCTCTCTCTCTCCCCCACCCTCCCTCTCTCTCCCCTCCCCCACCCTCCCTCTCTCTCCCCCTCCCCCACCCTCCCTCTCTCTCCCCCACCCTCCCTCTCTCTCTCCCTCCCCCACCCTGCCTCTCTCTCCCTCCCCCACCCTGCCTCTCTCTCCCCCACCCTCCACCTCCCTCCCCCTCCCTCCCCCTCCCTCCCCCTCTCTCCCCCTCCCTCCCCCTCCCTCCCCCTCTCTCTCCCCCTCCCTCCCCCTCCCTCCCCCTCTCTCCCCCTCCCTCCCCCTCTCTCCCCCTCCCTCCCCCTCTCTCCCCCTCCCTCCCCCTCTCTCCCCCTCTCTCCCCCTCCCTCCCCCTCTCTCCCCCTCCCTCCCCCTCTCTCCCCCTCCCTCCCTCTCTCTCCCCCTCCCTCCCTCTCCCTCCCCCTCCCTCCCCCTCCCTCCCCCTCCCTCCCCTCCCTCCCCCTCCCTCCCCCTCCCTCCCCCTCTCCCCTCCTCCCCCTCCCTCCCCCTCTCTCCCCCTCTCTCCCCCTCCCTCCCTCTCCCTCCTCCTCCCTCCCTCTCTCTCCCCTCCCTCCCTCTCTCTCCCCCTCCCTCCCTCTCTCTCCCCCTCCCTCCCTCTCTCTCCCCCTCCCTCCCTCTCTCTCCCCCTCCCTCCCTCTCTCTCCCCCTCCCTCCCTCTCTCTCCCCTTCCCTCCCTCCCTCTCCCTCTCCCTCCCTCCCCCTCCCTCACCCTGCCTTCCTCCCTCCCCCTGCATTCCTCTCTCTCCCTCCCTCCCTCCCCCTCCCTCACCCTCTTCCCCCTCCCTCCCTTCCTCCCCCTCCATTCCTCCCCCTCCCTCCCCTCCTCCCCCTCCCTCCCTCCCCTCCCTCCCCTCCCTCCCCTCCCTCCCCCCCTCCCCTCCCTCCCCTCCCCTCCCTCCCTCCCTTCCTCCCCCTCCCTCCCTCCCCTCCCCCTCCCTCCCTCCCCTCCCCCTCCCCCTCCCTTCCTCCCCTCCCCCTCCCTTCCTCCCCTCCCCCTCCCTTCCTCCCCTCCCCCTCCCTTCCTCCCCCACCCTCCCTCCCTCCTTCTCCCTCCCCCTCACTCCCCCTCCCTCCCCCCTCTCCTCCTTCCCTCTCCTTCCCTCCCCCTCACTCCCTGCTCTCTCCCCCCCCGCCCTCCCTCTCTCTCCCCCCCCGCCCTCCCTCTCTCTCCCCCCCCCGCCCTCCCTCTCTCTCCCCCCCGCCCTCCCTCTCTCTCCCCCCCCGCCCTCCCTCTCTCTCCCCCGCCCTCCCTCTCTCTCCCCCGCCCTCCCTCTCTCTCCCCCGCCCTCCCTCTCTCTCCCCCGCCCTCCCTCTCTCTCCCCCGCCCTCCCTCTCTCTCCCCCTCCCTCCCTCTCTCTCCCCCTCCCTCCCTCTCTCTCCCCCTCCCTCCCTCTCTCTCCCCCTCCCTCCCTCTCTCTCCCCCTCCCTCCCTCTCTCTCCCCTTCCCTCCCTCTCTCTCCCCCACTCTCCCTCCCCCTCCCTCTCCCTCTCTCCCCCTCCCTCACCCTGCCTTCCTCCCTCCCCCTGCATTCCTCTCTCTCCCTCCCTCCCTCCCCCTCCCTCCCCCTCCCTCCCCCTCCCTCACCCTCTTCCCCCTCCCCCTCCCTCCATTCCTCCCCCTCCCTCCCTTCCTCCCCCTCCCTCCCTCCCCTCCCCTCCTCCCCCTCCCTCCCTCCCCTCCCCTCCCTCCCTCCCCCCCCTCCCCTCCCCTCCCTCCCTCCCCCTCCCTCCCTCCCTTCCTCCCCCTCCCTCCCTCCCCTCCCCCTCCCTCCCTCCCCTCCCCCTCCCCCTCCCGCCCTCCCCTCCCCCTCCCGCCCTCCCCTCCCCCTCCCTTCCTCCCCCTCCCTCCCTCCCTCCTTCTCCCTCCCCCTCACTCCCTCTCACTCCCCCTCCCTCCCCCCTCTCCTCCTTCCCTCTCCTTCTCTCCCCCTCACTCCCTCTCTCTCCCCCCCGCCCTCCCTCTCTCTCCCCCCCCGCCCTCCCTCTCTCTCCCCCCCCGCCCTCCCTCTCTCTCCCCCCCCGCCCTCCATCTCTCTCCCCCCCCCGCCCTCCCTCTCTCTCCCCCCCCTGCCCTCCCTCTCTCTCCCCCCCGCCCTCCCTCTCTCTCCCCCCCCCGCCCTCCCTCTCTCTCCCCCCCCGCCCTCCCTCTCTCTCCCCCCCCCGCCCTCCCTCTCTCTCCCCCCCCCGCCCTCCCTCTCTCTCCCCCCCCCGCCCTCCCTCTCTCTCCCCCCCCGCCCTCCCCTCTCTCTCCCCCCCCCCGCCCTCCCTCTCTCTCCCCCCCCCGCCCTCCCTCTCTCTCCCCCCCCGCCCTCCCTCTCTCTCCCCCCCCGCCCTCCCTCTCTCTCCCCCCCCCGCCCTCCCTCTCTCTCCCCCCCCCGCCCTCCCTCTCTCTCCCCCCCCCCCCCCGCCCTCCCTCTCTCTCCCCCCCCGCCCTCCCTCTCTCTCCCCCCCCCGCCCTCCCTCTCTCTCTCCCCCCCCGCCCTCCCTCTCTCTCCCCCCCCCCGCCCTCCCTCTCTCTCCCCCCCCGCCCTCCCTCTCTCTCCCCCCCCCGCCCTCCCTCTCTCTCCCCCCCCCGCCCTCCCTCGCTCTCCCCCCTCCCGCCCTCCCTCTCTCTCCCCCCCCCGCCCTCCCTCTCTCTAACGCCCCACCCTCATTCTCTCTAACCCCCCTCCCCCACCCTCTCTAACCCCCCCTCCCCCACCCTCTCTCACACCCCCCTCCCCCACCCTCTCTCACCCCCCTCCCCCACCCTCTCTCACCCCCCTCCCCCACCCTCTCTCACCCCCCCTCCCCCACCCTCTCTCACCCCCCTCCCCCAGCCTCTCTCACCCCCCTCCCCCACCCTCTCTCACCCCCCTCCCCCAGCCTCTCTCACCCCCCTCCCCCAGCCTCTCTCACCCCCCTCCCCCAGCCTCTCTCACCCCCCCTCCCCCAGCCTCTCTCACCCCCCCTCCCCCAGCCTCTCTCACCCCCCTCCCCCAGCCTCTCTCACCCCCCTCCCCCAGCCTCTCTCACCCCCCTCCCCCAGCCTCTCTCACCCCCCTCCCCCAGCCTCTCTACCCCCCCTCCCCCAGCCTCTCTCACCCCCCCTCCCCCAGCCTCTCTCACCCCCCTCCCCCAGCCTCTCTCACCCCCCTCCCCCAGCCTCTCTCACCCCCCTCCCCCAGCCTCTCTCACCCCCCTCCCCCAGCCTCTCTCACCCCCCTCCCCCAGCCTCTCTCACCCCCCTCCCCCAGCCTCTCTCACCCCCCTCCCCCAGCCTCTCTCACCCCCCTCCCCCAGCCTCTCTCACCCCCCTCCCCCAGCCTCTCTCACCCCCCTCCCCCAGCCTCTCTCACCCCCCTCCCCCAGCCTCTCTCACCCCCCTCCCCCAGCCTCTCTCACCCCCCTCCCCCAGCCTCTCTCACCCCCCTCCCCCAGCCTCTCTCACCCCCCCTCCCCCAGCCTCTCTCACCCCCCTCCCCCAGCCTCTCTCACCCCCCTCCCCCAGCCTCTCTCACCCCCCTCCCCCAGCCTCTCTCACCCCCCTCCCCCAGCCTCTCTCACCCCCCTCCCCCAGCCTCTCTCACCCCCCCTCCCCCAGCCTCTCTCACCCCCCTCCCCCAGCCTCTCTCACCCCCCTCCCCCAGCCTCTCTCACCCCCCTCCCCCAGCCTCTCTCACCCCCCTCCCCCAGCCTCTCTCACCCCCCTCCCCCAGCCTCTCTCACCCCCCCTCCCCCAGCCTCTCTCACCCCCCTCCCCCAGCCTCTCTCACCCCCCTCCCCCAGCCTCTCTCACCCCCCTCCCCCAGCCTCTCTCACCCCCCCTCCCCCAGCCTCTCTCACCCCCCTCCCCCAGCCTCTCTCACCCCCCTCCCCCAGCCTCTCTCACCCCCCTCCCCCAGCCTCTCTCACCCCCCTCCCCCAGCCTCTCTCACCCCCCTCCCCCAGCCTCTCTCACCCCCCTCCCCCAGCCTCTCTCACCCCCCCTCCCCCAGCCTCTCTCACCCCCCTCCCCCAGCCTCTCTCACCCCCCTCCCCTAGCCTCTCTCACCCCCCTCCCCCAGCCTCTCTCACCCCCCTCCCCCAGCCTCTCTCACCCCCCTCCCCAGCCTCTCGCACCCCCCCTCCCCCACCCTCTCGCACCCCCCCTCCCCCCAGCCTCTCGCACCCCCCCTCCCCCACCCTCTCTCACCCCCCTCCCCCACCCTCTCTCACCCCCCTCCCCCAGCCTCTCTCACCCCCCCCTCCCCCAGCCTCTCTCACCCCCCTCCCCCAGCCTCTCTCACCCCCCTCCCCCACCCTCTCTCACCCCCCTCCCCCACCCTCTCTCACCCCCCCTCCCCCACCCTCTCTCACCCCCCCCCCGCCCACCCTCTCTCACCCCCCCTCGCCCACCCTCTCTCACCCCCCCTCGCCCACCCTCTCTCACCCCCCCTCCCCACCCTCTCTCACCCCCCTCCCCCACCCTCTCTCACCCCCACCACCCCCCACCCTCTCTCCCCCCCCACCCTCTCCCCCCCACCCTCTCTCCCCCCCCCACCCCACCCACCCTCTCTCTCCCCCTCACCCACCCTCCCCCTCTCTTCCCCCCCACCCACCCTCCCTCTCTCTTCCCCCCCTCGCCCCCTCCCTCCCTCTCCCCCGTCCCTCCCTCCCCCTCTCTCCCCACTCCCTCCCCCTCTCTCCCCACTCCCTCCCCCTCTCTCCCCACTCCCTCCCCCTCTCTCCCCACTCCCTCCCCCTCTCTCCCCACTCCCTCCCCCTCTCTCCCCACTCCCCTCCCTCTCTCTCCCCACTCCCTCCCTCTCTCTCCCCACTCCCTCCCTCTCTCTCCCCACTCCCTCCCTCTCTCTCCCCACTCCCTCCCTCTCTCTCCCCACTCCCTCCCTCCCTCCCTCTCCCCCTCCCTCCCTCCCCCCTCTCTCCCTCCCTCCTCTCTCTCCCCCACTCTCCCTCGCTCTCTCTCCCCCCTCTCTCCCTCGCTCTCTCTCCCTCTCTCCCTCGCTCTCTCTCCCTCTCTCCCTCGCTCTCTCTCCCCCTCTCTCCCTCGCTCTCTCTCCCCCTCTCTCCCTCGCTCTCTCTCCCCCTCTCTCCCTCGCTCTCTCTCCCCTCCCGCCCTCTCCCTCCCCCTCCCTCCCCCTCCTCCCCCTCCCTCCCCCTCCCTCCCCTTCCCTCCCCTTCCCTCCCCCTCCCCCTCCCTCCCTCTCTCTCCCCCTCCCTCCCTCTCTATCCCCCTCCCTCCCCCTCTCTCCCCCGCCCTCCCCCTCTCTCCCCCCCCGCCCTCCCCCTCTCTCCCCCCCCGCCCTCCCTCTCTCTCCCCCCCGCCCTCCCTCTCTCACCCCCCTCCCCCACCCTCTCTCACCCCCCCCCTCCCCCACCCTCTCTCACCCCCCCTCCCCCACCCTCTCTCACCCCCCCCCCCACCCTCTCTCACCCCCCTCTCTGCCCCTTTCCTTCTCTCCCCCCTCTCTGCCCCTTTCCCTCTCTCTCCCCTCTCCCCTCCTCCCCCTCTCCCTGCCGCTCCCTCCCTCTGACTTCCTCCCTCCCTCTCGCCCCCTCCCTCTCGTCCCCCTCCCCCTCTCCCTCTTGCCCCCTCCCCCTCTCCTCGCCCCCTTTCCTCGCCCTCTCCCTCTCGTCCCCCTCTCCCTCTTGTCCCCTCCCTCTCGCCCCCTCCCCATCTCCCTCCCCCCCCTCCCTGGTTTGATTTTGTCCCATTTCATTCAGTGATCCTGCAATCAAAATTCTGACAGTTTAGAGTTGTCCTGAAGCAGGTTGGGTACCTGGAAACTGGATAGTGGAAAACCAACCCAATGTTTTTGAATCTTACTGTGAGGTACCACTGTACTCAACTGCCATAAGACATATTTTTCATAAGTTGTTTTCCTTGATTAAGTTGTTTCCATGTTATTGGTTACAGGGGAGAACTCCATGAATTCCCACTTCCACTGCTGGACTTTGAATTACAAATGTTGGCCCGGGTTAGCCTCAGCTTTTAAAACAGCGTCTGTAAGTTTGAATAAAGATTTCTAATCTTATAAAAATTGCTGTGTTTATTCTCTACAAAATAAGCCTGATTTGCTGCTTTTTGCCCTTCAGTTGAAGAGATTTGGAGAGTTGGGGAATTTAACCCCCAAGGATTGGTGGGTGAAATGAAAAATTTTTTAATTCTCAAATCCAACTTCTACCCACCCACTTCTGGTTTTAACGTAGGGAAGGGGAGTAGTGTTCTCAGGAGGCTGATTGGCCGCTTGAATCTTTAAAGGTGGCTCTGTGTCTCCATTTTAACAGCATTTTCATTTTAACTCATGGAGGTCAGGCTTCCCAATTCCAGTAGATAATTCCAGCATGTGAAGAGCAATATCCATCAGGTAATTTCACCCCACTCCCATCCCCACGATGTCCGATTTACCCCACTCCCACCCCCACACTGCCCCATTCAGTCCACTCCCATCCCACGCTGCCCCATTCACCCCACTGCCATTCCCATGCTGCCCCATTCACCCCACTCCCACCCCCGCGCTGCCCCGTTCACCCCACTGCCATCCCCATGCTGCCCCATTCACCCCACGCTGCCCCATTCACCCCACTCCCATCCCCACACTGCCCCATTCACCCCACTCCCATCCCCACGCTGCCCCATTCACCCCACTCCCATCCCCACACTGCCCCATTCACCCCACTCCCATCCCCGCGCTGCACCATTCATTCCACTGCCATCCCCACACTGCCCCATTCACCCCACTGCCATCCCCGCACTGCCCCGTTCACCCCACTCCCATCCCCGCGCTGCCCCATTCATCCCACTGCCATCCCCGCGCTGCCCCATTCATCCCACTGCCATCCCCACGCTGCCCTGTTCACCCCACTCCCATCCCCATGCTGCCCCATTCACCCCACTGCCATTCCCGCGCTGCCCCATTCACCCCACTGCCATCCCCGCGCTGCCCCATTCACCCCACTCCCATCCCCGCGCTGCCCCATTCACCCCACTCCCATCCCCAAGTTGTCCAGATGTTAAACCTTTCTTCCCCTTCTTGATGACTGACCCATTGTCCTCCCTCCAGCCTGGACCACAGTGTCAAATTTACCTGATGTACATTGCCCCACCTGCTTTTCTGCTAGCAGTCAACCTGAGAACCTGCCGGGTGTGGAATGTGTTGGAAAAATTTCAAGAAACCATTCTTTTCCACTCAACCTAAGAAAATGTTTGAACTCCAAATCATAATTGGTATGCCATGCTTTTGTTTTTCATTACATTCCATTTGTTTTTCAAAAACATAGCAAATCCCTCCCAAGTGTTCCCCAACCCTAGATATCCATCAGTACCCCTTCCTACACCAAATTCTCCCTCTTCATCCCATGTGTTCATATCCCACACAGCTATAGTGCTTTAACCTCCAACTTACCATGCAGAACACACAGGATCCAACAATACTTTTTTAAGTGAAAAGAATAAAAGATATGTTCAATTACCCCTTTGGCCCATCTGATCCCAATGTTTCAGAATATCAAGCCTTTCTGTCTTCTCATTTATAGCATCTAGCTGTTTCCTAAGTGAACCCAATGCTGTAGCCTCAAACCCCTTTCCTGCCAGTCTTTTCCAGCTGTTTGTCACCTCTGTGTGAAGAATACTTCTATCCTAAACTGACTCAAATGCTGAACCTTTGTCCACTTGTCCTGCTGCCCTGGGATTTCCGAAATTATCTTTTTCACTTTCTTTATGCCGCTTCAAAAAAAAACCTCTCTGAATCATCTTTCACTGTTGGAAGAGCCATTGGCTACAGCACTTCCCTGTTATGTTGGGTCTCAACTTTGCTATTAGCTTCTGCACTATCTCTAATCCATGTTCCTGGATTTTTTTGTACCATTTTTCCATAGTAAGGATTTAAAAATAAATTTAATGGTTGGCTTTAAAGCAAAGTATATTCACACATTTTTATTTTGAAAGAGTCACCAGGACAAAAGATGGTTAAAATATTGCTGAGTTGATTTTTTTCACCAAAACTAAACAGTACACAATTCATTAGGCCGCCATGGTGATGGGTAAACATCTCACATGTATTATTCCCAGGCTTTTGGCAGGGGATTTTCTGACATTGACCCTCTTCCTGGTTTGTGAACACAGGATTATATGAGAGCAAAACATGTTTTTAAACAGAAAGCTACAAGGACAGACTTTCACCAGTTCTGATCATAAGGAAGTACTAGTATTACACTCCTGGTTTTTGTTATTGTTTGGTAGATATTGGACAAATCTCTCAATATTAAAAGCTCATATTGCTTATGAGTGTGAACAGCACCTCTACCCTAATCATTTTAACAGCCCCTTCAGCGCCGAGAACCAGACTGTATTTGGTACTCCACATGTGGGCTGATCGGATCTACAAATGTAGGTCTGAACACGCCCATTCAGCAACATAATCTTGCATCTTATTCCTTTTTGTAAGATCACAAAATAAACAAGTGCATCAGCCTATGACCTTCAGTGGCACAACCAGAGCCCAGTCCCCTATCGTCACCATTCTGAGGGTCGTCATTAACCAGAAGTTGAACAGAAGCAATCGTATCAACATGGGATAACAAAGGCAGGACAGAGGTTAGGTACTCTGTGATAAGTAACTCATCTCCTGACCCCTCAAAACTTTTACACCATGTACAAGGCTCAAGCCAGGACTGTGATGAAATACTCACCACTCACCTGAATGGGTGCTGCTGTAACAACATCCAGGACAGAGCAGATCACTTGTTTAATGCCCATGTCACTGGACTCAATATTCAGTACTTCTACCACTTGTGCACTACTGCAGGATGCATGGCAGCAAATCACCAAGATTATATCAACTGCACCTCCCTGCCCTGCAATCTCTGAGATGGACAAGAGTATCAGTATTGTAGCAACATCAAAATCAAAAGTTTCCATCCAAGTCTCACACCATCCTGATTTCGACATGTATTGTTCCTTCATGATTGCTGAGTCAGAATCCTAGATTCCCCATTGAACACTGCTGTGGGAGCCATTCATGCTGAAATGTTTAACAAATCAGCAGGAATACTCCCCTGCACTTTTTGGAGTAGTGCCATGGGATCTTTTATGTCCACCTGAACAGGCAGATGGGGTCACGATTTACTGTTTATCTGATAAGATGGCATCTCTGACAATGCAGCCCAAATTGTGTGGCCTAGAGTGAGACTTGAACCTACAACCTTCTGGTTCAGAACATACGAAATAGGAGCAGAAGTAGGCCATTCGGCTTCTCAAGTGTGTTCTGCCATTCAATAAGATCATGGCTGACCTGTTTGTGTTTCAAATTCCACATTCCCAGCTACCCCGATAACCTTTGATTCCCCTGCCTAACAAGAATCTTATCTACCTCTGCCTTAAAGTTATTCAATGATCCTGCCTCCATCACCTCCTGAGGCAAAGTGTTCCAAGGTCGCACAACCCTCAGAGAAAATAATTCTCCTCATCTCTGTCCTAAAAGGGCATGCCCAATTTGGAAAAAAGTGCCCCTTAGTTCCGGATTCACCCATAAGAGGAAACATCATTTTCACATCCACCTTGTCAAGACCCTTCAGGATCTTATATACTTCAGTAAAGTCACCCCTCTTTCTTCTATACTCCAATGGAAACAAGCCTAGCCTGTCCATCCTATCCCCATAAGACAACACACCCATTCTAGGTATCAATCTAATAAACACCCTCTGAACCACCTCCAACGCATTTATATCCTTCCTTAAATAAGGAGAGCAAAACTGCAGACAGTATCAGAGACGTGATCTCACCAATTCCCTGTATAACTGAAGCATAACATCCTTACTTTTATGTTCAATTCCTCTCGTAATGAAGGATAGCATTCCATTAGCCTTCTTAATTACTTGCTGTATCTGCATACTAACTTTTTGTGACTTGTGCACTAGAACACCTAATTCCCTGTGCACCTGAGAATTCTGCAATCATTCTCCGTTGAAGTAATACTCTGCTTTTTTATTCTTCCTGCCAAAGTGAACAACTTCACATTTTGCCACATTATACTCCATCTGACAGATTTTTGCCCACTCACTTGACCCATTTGTATCCATCTGCAACCTCCTTATGTCTTTTTCACAACATATTTTCCTACCTATCTTTGTGTCATCTGCAAATTTGGCTGCCATGCCTTCGCTTCCCTCATCTAAGTTATTGATATAAATTGTAAAAACTTGAGGCCCCAGTACAGACCCCTGGGGGATTCCGTTCATTACATTCTGCCGTTCCAAAAATGACCCATTTAAGTATACTCTGTTTTCTGCCAGCCAGTCAATCTCCTATCCTTGCTAATATGTTATCCCCTATATCATGAGCTTTTATTTTCCACAATAACCTTTGATGTGGCACCTTATCAAATGCTTTCTGGAAATCCAAGTATAGTACATCTACAGGTTCCCCTTTATCCACAGCACATTACTCCTTCAAAGAACTCCAATAAATTGGTTGAACATGATTAGTTCTTTCACGAAACCATGCTGAATCTTCCCTATTACTTTGACTTTTTCTAAGTGCCCAGCTTTAACCTCCTTAATGATCGATTCTAGCAGCTTCCCCATGATAGACGTCAGGCTTACTGGCCTATAATTTCCTGTTTTCTGCCTCCTTCCCTTCTTGAATATAAACATACGAATAAGGAGCAGGAGTAGGCTATTCAGCCCCTCGAGCCTGCGCCGCCATTTAGTAAGATCAAAGGCTGATCTGATAGTAACCTGAAATCTGCATCCCACCTACCCTGATAACCTATCACCCCCTTTCTTACCAAGAATCTATCCACCACTGAGTCATAGAGGTCTACAGCACAGAAAAAGGCCCTTTGGCCCATCAAGTCTGCACCAGTCAAACAAGTATCTAACTATTCTAATCCCATTTTCCAGCACGAGGCCCATAACCTTGTATGCCATGCCATTGCAAGTGCACATTCAAATACTTCTTAAATGTTATGAGGGTTTCTGCCTCTACCACCCGTTCAGGCAATGAGTTCCAGATTTCCACCACCCCCTGGGTGAAAAAATTCTTCCTCACATCCCCTCTAAACCTCCTGCCCCTTACCTTAAATCTATGCCCCCTGGTTACTGATCCCTCCACCAAGGGGAAAAGTTCCTTGCTGTCTACCCTAAAGATGCCCCTCATAATTTTATATACCTTAATCATGTCCCCCCTCAATCTCCTCTGCTCCAGGGAAAATAACCCCAGTCTATCCAATCTCTCCTCATAACTAAAACTGTCCAGCCCAGGCAACATCCTGGTCAATCTCCTCTGCACTCTGTCTAGTGTAGTCACATCCTTCTTATAATGCGGATTCCGGAACTACATGCAATACTCTAGCTGTGGCCTAACCAGCGTTTTATACAGTTCCAGCATAATCTCCCTGATCTTATATTCTATGCCTCGACTAATAAAGGCAAGTAACCCATATGCCGCCTTAACCACCTTATCTACCTGTCCCACTACCTTAAGGGACTGGTAGACAAGCACACCAATGTCCCTCTGATCCTCGGTACTTCCCAGGTTCCTACCATTCATTGTTGTTCCCATGCCTTAAAAATATTCAAAGACTCTGCTTCCACTACTGAAACATAATCTCCCTACTTTTGTATTCAATTCCCCTCACAATAAATAATAACATTCTATTAACTTTCCTAATTACCTGCTGTACCTGCATACTATCCTTTTAAGATTCAAGCATTAGTACACCCGATCCCTCTGCACCTCAAGAGCTCTGCAATCTCTCACCATTTAGATAATATGTTTCTATTTTATTCCTGCCAAAATGTCCAATTTCACATTTTCCCACATTATACTCCATTTGCCAGATCTTTGTCCACTCACTTTATCTATATCTTTTTGTAGCCTCCATATGCCCTCTTCACAACTTACTTTCCTACCTATCTTTGTGTCATCAGCAAATTTGGCAACCATCCCATCCATTCCTTCGTCCAAATCACTTATATAAATTATAAATAGTTGAGGTCCCAGCGCTGATCCCTGTGGCACACCACTTGTTACATCTTGCCAACCAGAAAATGAACCATTAATGCCTACTCTCTGCTTCCAGTTAGCCAGTCAATCTTCCATTCATGCCAATATGTTATCCCCCATACCATGAGCTTTTATTTTCCGCAATAACCTTGGTTAAACATTGGTTAATTGGTTAAACATGATTTCCCTTATACAAAACCATGTTAACTCTGCCTGGTGACAATAAGCTTATCCAAGTGCCCTGCTATAACTTCTTCAATAATAGCTGCTAACTTGTACCCTACGACAGATGTTAATCTAACTGGCCTCTTGTTTCCTGTTTTCTGTCTCCCTCCCTTTTTGAATAATGGAGTTACATTTGCTATCTTCCAGTCTAATAGGACCTTTCAGAATCTAGAGAGTTTTGGAAATTTAAAACCAATACATCAACTATCTCACTAGATACTTCTTATAAGACCCTAGGATAAAGTCCATCAGGACCCAGGCTCTTGTCGGCCTGCAGCTCCAACAACTCACTCAGTACCACTTCTCTGGTGACTGTAATTTTCCTGACTTCCTCCCCCATTTCCATTTCCTGGTTTATAGCTGCTTCTGGGATGTTACTTGTATCCTCGATAGTGAAAACTGATGCAAAGTACCTGTTCAATTCATCTGCTATCCCCTTGTATTCCATTAACAATTCTCCAGTCTCAGTCTCTATAGGACCAAGGCTCATTTTGTTAACTCGTTTCTTTTTAAAATATTTATAAAAACTCATATTATCTGTTTTTATATTTCTGGCTAGCTTTCTCTCTCACTCTAATTTTTCCCTCCTTATTAGTCTTTTAGAAATTTCTTGCTGTTCTTCGTATTCTGTCCAATCTTCTGACCTGCCACCTGTCTTTGCACAATTATTTGCTTTTTCTTTAGTTTGATACCATCTTTAATCTTTCTTGTTAACTGTGGATGGTGTGTCAGTCCCTTGGACTTTTCCTTACACATTGGAATATATCTATTCCGTGCATTCTGAAGTAGCCCCTTCAATATTAGCTTCCCATCCCTTAATCTCATTTACCAATTCACTTTAGCTAGCTCAGCTTTCATGCCCTCATAATTGCCCTTATTTAAGTTTTAAAACATAATCTCGGACCCACTCCTTTCTCCCTCACACTAAATGTAAAATTCAATCATATTATGGTCACTGCTGCCTGGGAATGCCTTCACTATGAGATCATTAATTACTCCCATCTCATTGCACAATATCAGGTCTGGTATAGCCTGCTCTCTGACTGGCTCCATAACATGCTGTTCTAAGAGACTATCCCAAAAACATTCAATGTACTCCTCATCTAGGCTATCTTTGCCCATCTGACTTTTCCAGCTTATATGTAAATTAAAATCTCCCATGATTATCACTGTGCCTTTCTGACAAGCTCCAATTATTTCTCCCTTTATGCTCCACCCTGCCATGCGGTTACAGTTAGAGGGCTTGTATACAACTCCCACAAGTGACTTCTTGCCTTTACCATTTCTCACCTATACCAAATAGAAGGGTTATATTTGCTACTTTCCAGTCTGATGGAATCTTTCCAGAATCTAGAGAATTTTGGAAAATTAACATCAATGCATCTAATACCTCATTAGCCACCTCCTTTAAGACACTTGGATGAAGTCCATCAGGACCCAGAGACTTGTCAGCCCGCAGCTCCATCAGTTTGCTCAGTACCACTTCCCTAGTGATTGTGATTTCACCAAGTTCCTCTCTCCCTTCCACCTCCTGATTTACAGCTATTCCTGGAGAATTGCTGAAAAAAGAGATATGTTTTCATCTTGCACTCATCAGGGCACCTGCAAGAATACCAATATAAGGAGAAAACAACAATTTATACTGTATGTGAAGAGAGTGCTGATTGGTGGACAAAAGAATCAATGGCAGCACAAGGAAAAAGCTTTTTACGCAGTGAGTGGTTAGGATCTGGAAATTATTGCCTGAGAGTGTGGCGGTGCCACATCCAATCAGGGCTATCAAAGAGGAATTGTATAAGTAGTTGAGGAGAGAAAATTTGCACGGCTTTACAGAAAGGGTGGGAGAGTGGGACTATCAGAGTTGCTCTAGTAGAGAACTGACATGGACATGACAGGCCGAATGGCCTCCTCCTGTGCTCCAAACATTCTGTGATTCTACAATTTAGTAGATATGTAAGTCCCTTGTCAAGCGAGAGGCACTTCCAGAATAGAGGCACCTATTAGAAGTTGGTCTGAGCTTTCAAACTCACTTTATACATGACCTGTAGGAGCTCGTAATGAATGTTATTGCCATTTACATCCAATCTGGATCCATCTTTTGTTCCTTTAGTGTCGTAATACCACCCCTTCTTCATTTCACCAGTGTGCCTTTTGTAATTTTTTTTATTAATTAAAGAGATGTGAGTGTCACTGTCAAGATCAGCATTTAATGCCCATCCCTAACCGTTCTTGAGAAGGTGGTAGTGAGCTGCCTTCTTGAACTGCTGCAGTCGTGTGGTCTAGGAACACTTGCACTGCTGTTAGGGAGTAAAAACAGACAAGTCTGGAAATACACAGCAGATCAGCAGCATCTGTCGAGAGAGAAACCAAGTTAAAGTTTTGGGTCAATGACCTTTCATTGGAACTGGAAAAATTTCAAGAAGCAAAAGTTTAATAGCAATTAAAGAGGCAGAGAAATGGATTGGGGGCTAGGAAAGAATAAAGGGGACAGTTGGTGATAGGATGAATAGCAAGAGTGTGATGGATTACTCTCCACTTGCCTGGATGAGTGCAGCTCCCACACTTGAAGCTTGACATCATTCAGGGCAAAGCAACTCGCTTGATTGGCACCCCCATCCACCACCTTAAGCTTTCACTCTGACCACCACAGTGGCTGCAGTGTGTACCATCTACAAGATGCACTCCAGCAACTCACCAAGATTCATTTGACAGAACCTTCCAAATCTGCAACTTTCAACACCTAGAGGCATATGGGAACACCACCACCTGCAAGTTCCCCTCCAAACTACACATCATCCTGACTTGGAACTTTATCACTGTTCCGTCACTGTCACTGGATCAAAATCCTGGAACTCCCTCCCTGACAGCAGTGTAGGTGTACCTACACCACACGACTGCAGCAGTTCAAGAAGGCAGCTCACCACCGCCTTCTCAGGGACAGTTAGGGATGGGCATCAAATGCTGATCTTGACAGTGACGTTCACATCCCATGAATAAATTTTTTAAAATTACAAAAGGTACACTAGTGAAATGAAGAAAGGGTGGTATTAAGACACTAAAGGAACAAAAGATGGATCCAGATTGGATGTAAATGGCAATAACATTCATTACGAGCTTCTACAGGTCATGTATAAAGTGAGTTTGGAAACTCAGATCATTTTCTAATAGGTGCCTCTATTCCGGAAGTGCCTCTCGCTTGACACTAAATAGCACATAGAGAGTTCACAAGGGTTTCATTAGCCATGCCAATTGTTTTCTGAAGCTGAAGTTAAAATATACGTTTGCAGTAATTTGCTGACCACCCAGCTCCTGGAAAATTCGGCCAGGGAGTATTTGGGGCGGTTTTGAAGTAGCTTTGCACTACAACTGTAGCAGACCGAGGAGTGCATAATACAGACCCCATAACCTCATTATAGGTTAGTTGCGTTCATTCACAATCATTAGCATCCCTCATTATGATAAATATAAAATTCAGTAGAAAGAATACATTTGTATTAATGGAGAAAACAAAATATGAATGAAATTGTATTTTCAGTAAGAAGAACCAAAAAGAAGTGTGCCTGATGGAAGTGCCTTCTTGCGGTGAAATTAGCAAAGATGAACATTGTTTCCAAAAGGAACCACAGAAAAAAACTGTCTTAAGCCTGGAATTGGCAGATGCTGAAAACACAGCTGGGCCTATCATTCATGTTTTGGATCCTGAAATATCCAGAGGAAGTTACCCTGAACTTCCAGAAGGATGGAAGAGAATAGTGAAAGAAAGAAAAACTGGAAAGTCAGCTGGAAAATTTGACATTTACATTATAAGGTGGGAGATATTCTTGTTATTAAATGAGAGGTGACGTCTTTGTTTGTTACACAGGGTGGTGAAGAAATGCAGCATTTTTGAAACTAAATTAGGGCCTCCTGAAATGCCTGGGCTCACTAATCTCAATAATTTAATACCAGAGAGCCCCCCAGACCTGAGACTTGCATAAATGTGGTTGTACTTCACTAATGTATCTGTGCATTGTGACTCCTAATGGAAAAAAAAAGTTCTCTCATAAAGTGGGTTACTGGTAGGGACATTAGAACATTAAAAATAACTTTTCCACGATCTCTACAGTTGAAGAAGATTAATTCAGCACAAATGATTCCCCCATAGTCTCCTATCTGGGCCTCCACTAGTTGATCAGTGGTTAAATGCACTGCCTGAAGTGGAACTAAGCTATGTAGTTCAAGAAAGATTGGATTCAGTATGTCACGACTGCTGCATTTGCTTATTTCAGGGTGGCAGATTGAGATCAGAATGCTTAAGATAGGAAAGCAGAAAGACCAACTGCAGTTCTATTCCTGATCATTGGCCCAGTGATACCTACTGAAAAATACTACTACATGGATACTAGATAAGGAGAAGCGGTTTGATTGCGAGGGCTCTGAATAATTCACCTACAGACCAATTACTGTCCAGGTTTCCACATGTGAATGAACTCAAACAAGGGGCTGGACAACTTATTCACTTAACGTACCTTAGGCAAAGGAAGAGAAAAACATGGGGCATGGGGAAAGAGACTGACGTTCCACCTGGTACAAGATAGATTCAGTTTGGTTCCACTGTATGTTTTTGCATACAAGACTGCATCCCAAAGTTCCAGCAGAAAGCTGGAAAAATCCATGACCTTTGTATGAAACATGGAGCAAACTCCCAGAGCTTCTATGCATGAAATTTCTCCTCTTTATGTCAGCTGTGACCATTAGTTCATTTACTCATGTTCTTTCTCATCTCAACTGGCCATTTCCATCCAGTGTTTTTTCTCCCCCCTTAGCTTGGCAATATTTAAATGTCAGCTCACTCTTCCAACTTCAGTCTTAGTACTTGCTGTTCATTTTAAACTTCCTCTTCCTGAAGTAAGGCATTGGGAAGAAGAATTTCCGTTAAAACATTCCCAGTGCTAGAGGGTCATAACAAAGGCTGATGGGCTACATGGTTTGAGGCTGGGATCAGCATCTTGGGAGAAGTTGCTATGCTGAGAAAGAAATCGGTCTAGAGGGACAACTTGGAGAGGATATGATCTGCGTGTAGGGGTACAGTAGTGTAGTGGTTATATTACTGGACTCGTAATCTGGAGGCCTGGACCAGTAGTCTTAGAGTTTGGGCATAAAATTCAGATTTCTTTTAAGAAAGGTCAGGAAATAAAGAACTGGGACTAATAAAAGTAACAATGAAGCTACTATTACATCATAAAACCATTACTACAATTCAGGTTTTATTTTGGATTCACCTGTGCATCCCACTGTCCACAGCATCACCAAAAAAAATCCCAATGAAATGGAGCATGAAAATGGCATTGAGCAGATATAATCAATTCAGCAACCCATCACATTTCAAATGCAACATTGATAGGCAGTGTTATCAGTTTACATAAAATATTTCATTATAAATATGGACATAGGGATTTATAATGGCAATATAATCGAAAGTAAGGACAAAATATATTAAAATTAATGCCAAATTCCATCCCCACACTCTGATCTAATGAGCCTCAACACTCTAGCTCTCCTTCATGCGAGTTTTGATCTTGACATGCAATGCTATGGGAAATCAACTAGTTTTCATTATTTTATTGCAGAGGAATTGAAGAAGCAAATGTTTACTCTTTGTATTCCTGTGAAAGAAACACAGCTGATTTGTCTTTATGTACATTTAAATCCTTTTATTTAGTCCTCAGGGGAAGCAATTTCGATCTTTGAAGGAGCTTGAAAATTACTTTCAGAGAAATGCTGGAGAAGAAAGCCTGAAGGCCGAAGACCTTATTGTCTTCTGGCGAGGCTGTACTTGGAGAGGGATTACCTCTGCTAAACGGCCATCACTCCTGCAGACCAACACCTTACCAACACAAGATGCTGACAAATTGACCGTTAACCTTCCACAAACAGTGTCACGTGTGCCTCAAAATGCTGAGAGAGAAGAGGGACCTGAAATCGAGGGAAACTGCAGTAAGAGCAAAAGACAGAGGCAGGCACAGGTTAAAAATGCCTCAAAACAGAAACCTAAAAAAGGCTCAAAGCTGCAAAACCCAAGCAGACTGAGAATGTGTTCTAGAAGAAAATCGTCTTCAAGAGTGGGACAGAAAGAGCAGCCATCAACTGAAGCGAGGGAGTTGGGTGAAGGGACTCCAGCTGATGAAAGAAGAACAAGCCCCAAAGCTGAGAGGAATGCCAGCAGCAGAAAGTCCAAAGAGCATGCAGCAAACAGCAAAAAGCAGCTTCCAAAGGAGCAGGAATTTGGAAGCAAGGACACACTGGAACTGCAAGTGGAAGAAACTGGTGAGCCTGTCTCTGAGGTACCAAAGCTTAACAGACAGATGGCGCAGGCGAGCAAGGAGGCCAATGCTGATGACATCACATTCCCAGGAACATCTGATATAAATCTAGGCATTCACCCTCCACAAACACATTGCTCCAAATCAGAGATTACTTGCGAAAACTCAGACAGAGACACAAGGGATTCTGATGGGGAAAGGTTTCCACTGCTGAAAACCCAAGGTGCTGCATTTAAAAGATAATTCAATATTAGCTATCTTAGCTGTGATATGTGTCTTTTCAATTCTGCTGTTCTTTTACTAAAGCAGATGCAAGTTTTATTTTCTTAAATTCCCTCCTCTCCGAAGGTACTGACTCATGGATTAGCCCTACACAGGTCAGTAACTGAAACTGAAACTTCTAGTCTAAATGGCCTAGTGCAATACTCAGCTGTGCTTTTTCCCACTAGACTACTATAATTCTTTCCTTTTTTATTTCTACATTTAAGTTTGCCCGCCCATGTACCATTCCCCTGCCAAGCATCAAAACCTGTCATCCGCTGCAGGGTTCCTGGCAGTGCCTTGTGAAAAACACCAGGAGGTGACACAGGGTTTGACCTGGGTGATTGATTTTTCAAAGAACCATCCAGCCTTTGGTGAAGCTTCTGTGCTGCACACAGCTTACCAAATGAGGCTCTTTGACTTGACACAATGCACCAGTGTACTTTGCTGCTATGATTGCTTGCTGTTTTGATATTGATGTGAAGAGAAGCCAAAACTAGGAAGTAAATTCAGACAACAAGAACAGGAGGAGGCTGTCAGCCCCTCGTGCCTGTTACATAAGAACATGAGAGCAGGAATAAGCTGCTCAGCCCCTCGAGCTTGTTACAGTAGAACAGGAGTAGGTCATTCAGCCCTTCAAGATTGTTTGCCATTTAGTTAGATTATGGCTGTTTTGTACCTCCACCTTATGCCTGTACATTTGCTGCAGATACCTTGATATCCTTACTTAACAAAAATTTAGTGAGCTTAGCCTTGTAAGTTTCAATTGAAGTTAGGTTGCTATAAAGTAAGGCATATTGTTGATCATTTCCTGGAAATATACATGGGAACAAAAAATGTGCAGAGATCTAGGAGAACTGGCCACTGAACACAGCAGTGCCATTGCTTCAGTATTCTCCTCACAAGGAACATTTGTATTGTGGTAACACCATTGAACAGAAGGCATTGACTTTGTGCATGCAATCTCTCCCTCAAATCAGCTGTGAGGGAGCACAGGCATTTTCCTGCAGTAAATATAGCAAGAACATACCCAAACCCTTAAATACACCCCAGCAGCTGGTGAAGAGAGTACTTCCTGGAAGCTTGGGGCACAAGACCTGAAGGAAAAGGAGGTAACAACTCAAAAACGCAATCTTATCATCAAACCCACCCTTACTGTGGGTTTAGATTAATCTTAAAATTGAATTGTTACTGCAGAGGGAATTTTTAACAGCCTTTTGACAATGCCAACCCCACCCCTACTAATAACAAGTACTAGAGATCTCATTATGCCTCATTGCCAACTGGATTCCTTTTATAAACAGACAATCGTCTTTCTCCAAGAGTGAAGCTGGACAAGAGGAAGACCAGTCCATACTTTTCCAGGAAATATTCCAAAGGAGGTACGGAACATGAATCTTTATCCAGGTGTGAGTTTATTAGGTGCTATGAAATGGTGCTAACCAGTGGTATGACCTTCAGTATATTTTTGCAGCATCCAGTCCACCGCGGCGTAAAGCCTTTGCCAAATGGATTCCTCCTCGATCCCCATTTAAACTGGTCCAAGAGACACTCTTTCATGATCCCTGGAAGCTTCTGATTGCAACCATACTTCTTAATAAAACCTCTGGTGAGTAACTGAGTGACATGAGCAAGCTAGGTGTTAGCAATGAGAAATTCAGATCTGGGTTAGTCAGCTGCAGCTATACTATTGGAGGCAGTTCAATAGAAAATGAATTATCAAAATGAATTAAAAACCCTCCCATGTTTCTGAGCTTTTATGCTGGTATTGAGGTGTTGTAGAATGGCTTGAACCCACACAGCCACTCCGCACCCACACAGGGTCATCTGTTTTGAGCAGGTTATAAGGGGGGAGGCACCAAGTGGTGCCTGGTCATTTCCCCAATGGGAAACCAGGAAGCTGGGTCACACTGGATCACTTGTGCACATCCTGGGGATCACTTGTGCACATCCTGGGTATCACTTGCCAAGTGGCAAAGCCCTAGAAGAAGGCTTTCCAACCAGCCAGTCCTTCACCTAAAGCTGTGGGCCATAATGTAAAGAGAAAGGGGGATATCACCTTCACAAATACTGCAGTGATTCAAGTTGATAGCCCACCACAATCATCAAAGGACAACTAACAATGGCCAATGTATGCAGCCTAAAAAATAAAAGGCTACAAAATAAAATTTAATATGTATATTAAATATAAATCTAATGATCTTGTTGAAATTCTTGCCAACACTAACAATATCCATCTTATTATCCAAAACTGAGGAGGCAATAAGTGAGAACACTGTCCATTCACCTCTGGCAACTGGATTGCAGTCTAGTTCAGACTAGTGCTGCACTGCTCACTAACATAGATATTGAGTTAAACAAAAACAGAAAATGCTGGAAAAACTCAGCAGGTCTAGCAGCATCTGTGGAGAGAGAAAGAGTTTATATTTTGAATCCGTATGACCCTTCTTCAGAGCTCTGGTCATATGGACGCAAAATGTTAACTCTGTATCTCTGATTTTGCTTTTGGCCAGTGCTGTTCATTAGTACTCATTCTGAACATGTGTTTTGTTCCTTTGCTACAACCATTACCATTCCCTTTGCCCTCCTTCCATGACAGCTTTGTCATCTAATCTCTCCCACTCTCTACTCTATCCCAGTCCTTCCCTTTTGTTCTTCCTTCTTTTTCAACAGCATAAAAACCATCACATTTCTGTCTTCCTTCAGTTCAGAAGAAGAGTCTTTATTCAACTCTGTTTCTCTCTCCCAAGGTGCTGACAGACCTGCTGAGTATTTTCAGCACTTTCTGTTTTATTTGAGTTAACCCATTTTCTAATGTGATACAGCAGAAAACGGCCCAATGTTTGACACACAATTTATGGGACACAGATAAAATGTAAGGAATTTCTGAGGCAGAAAGGAGGGAGATGCAGTCTGTCTTTAACCTGTTATTTGTCTTCTCTGGGAGTGTTTGATACTGATACTAGATGCTAATATAGTATTGTTGTGCCCAGCTTTGCTATCTAGCATCTCAGTCATCATAAATATTTAGGTGTTAATTTGTAATGATTCTGGTAATAGTCTTTTCCTTGTCTCAGGTAAAAAGGCCATTCCTGTGCTGTGGGATTTCCTGGAGAGATACCCTTCTGCTGAAGTGGCCCGGGTAGCTGATTGGAAGGAAATAGCAGAACTTCTGAAACCACTTGGCCTGTATGAGCTGAGAGCCAAATCTATCACTAAGTTTTCTGGTATTATTCCTCAGTTGCTATTCCATTGACCGACTCTGATGTGTTCTGTTTTGCTGGTTCTGTCTGTTTATAACGCTATCCCTATGCAGTAATCTGGGAATATAGAAATTTACTGAACAGAAGGAGGCTTTTATGTCTTTCCATGTTAATCCTTCCAAAGTACATCACTACACAAATCTTCTCATTAAACTTCATTTGCCATGCTTCTACCTATTTCAACATCCACTTTGGCTTTCCGAAGTCTACAATTATCCTCATCATGTACTTCTCTGTTAATTTTCTCATCATCTACAAACTTTATAATGTTATTCCCTTCACCCAATCAAGGCTGTTTATAAAAATTAAAGAGCCATGTACCCAAAACTGACCCTTAGAGACCCCCACTACTTTCCACCTTTCAGTCTGAAAAACATCCATCCACCAACACCTCCCACTGTTTCCTGTCACTGAGCCAATTTTGTATCCATACCACCACTTTCCCCTTAATTCCATGGGCTTCCATCTTCTTAACAGACCTCCTGTGTGACTTTGGCTTTGGCAAATGCCTTCTGAAAGTCCATGTATACAACATCTACCACACTACCTTGATCAACCTTCCCTTATTTCATGAAAGAATTCAATCAAGTTAGTCAACACTTGGTAACCAGATATATTAAGAATCCTTTCCTGGCCTTGCATGAGTTATGTCTCTTAATGCAACCACATCATAATCCCATGTGTCACTTCATGCCTGCAGATCATCAGCTTTACACATTGATGTGCCTATAATTTCATACCTGTTTGGTCACTTTTGCTATTTTCCTAAATTTGGTCCCTGCAAATTTTAGGGTATTTCTAATTCTCTGCTATTTATATTTCTCCTTATGATCTGATTTCAGCTCCTCTGCTATGTCCTGCTGTATGTTGGTGCAGTATCACATAGTGCCATGGAATAGAGAATTCCTGCTCTGAACTTCATCAGGCAGAAGTCTCGGTGCCTCACTGTTCAGATAGAGGGAAATCAGATCTGGAACGGGGGGTGGTTACCTCCCAGAGTAAGCATCATTGAAGGCTTAGGAGAAAACCTTCTACATACCCTCTAGGCAACAAGTCACATGCAATCTAAAAGGAACATGCAAACATCAGAAAGACATTGCAGGTATAGCCCTTAACCGATGGGGGCATATGATTGGTAAAACACTGCATTGTGTACTGAAACTGAAAGTTTCAGACCACACACATACAATACTTGTAATACTATCTAAATACTGTTTTATGAAACATGTTTAAGGTGCTAGGTATTTGGTTCTTGCCTGTCCAAAACCTATTTTTCCTGGTTATTTCCATTATAGCATATAGTTTTTCCTCTGCCTCCTACTGTGGATCTGCTCATCACAAAAGTGCTATATTCATTTATTTTTCCTCCTGAAGACCTTTCTTTTTTCTGAGCTATTTAGATGAATTTAATATTCTACCCACAGTTCCCACTATCACACCCATAGTCCTTGCTGAAGCTGTTATTTTTTTCAGGGAGGTTTTTCCTGCCATTGACTCTCCTGAAGCTAACAGCTCGAACCAGTGTTATTGGCCCCTCTCTGGGGCAAGATGTTAGGCTGAACAACCCTGGCCTGTGTCCAAAGTCTGCTTAAGAGCACCTTATAAATCTTCTTCTCTGCTAGCAGAAATATCTGACCCAATCTAACCAAACAACAGGTGGCTCAGGTATTAAGCTTTGTGAAGCGCTGAATAAATGAAATGCTTTTAGTTAAGATTTTTTTTCCTCCCAAAGCTCAGCCCTCACAGTTGCTATTTTCAAAATATCCTTTGGTTTTCACGTGATGCAGTGCGGTGGGTTCTGAGAATGAAAACTACTCAAGGTGTCATGATTCTCACATTCAGGAACTGGAAATCCCCAGTATCCAAGACCCAGATGAAGTTTCTGGGTCTGAAGCAGAACTTGAGTCCTCAGCTCAGGGAAAGGATTGGAGTTGCTTAGGGGAAGTTTGCTGAAATCTTTAACTAATAGCTAGACCAAAAGCCAATTTAATTTCATCAGTCGAGCTCGTAATGTGGCTCATTTATGCTTGCTAGAAGCGACATACATTTGTACACAGGGACCCCCATTCTCTGAAAACAAAAGGAATATGTCCAAGCCTTGCACCTGTAGTGAATTACCCAGGAGTGTATAGTTTCTTGTTGCTTTCTGCATGGTAACACCTCAGCCAATCAAACAATACTTGCTAACCAATCTGCCTTTTCTCATATAGTATAAATTGCTATGATCATTTGAAATTTGGTATTCTTGCACTTGTCCTGATGAGTGCAAGGTGAAAGGCTTCAGCAATATGTCTTTCTTTTCAGCAATATTTTTAGCATTAATTGTCTTCTGATGGATTGATGGTTGGGTTTTATTTTATCGAATTCAGGGCATCAGAATTATGCAACACAGAGGGAGACCATTTGACCTGTGATAGCTGATGGCTCTTTGAAGAGTAATCTAGTTAATCCCATTCCCTTGCATTTTCCCTATAGCACTGTATTGTTTTTCATTTTCAAGTAAATATTCAATTCCTTTTCAGAAGTTTCTATTGAATCTGCCTGCTCCTTTCAGGCAGTGAATTCCAGATAATGACAATTCATTGAGTAAAAAAATTCTCTTCATCTCTCCTTTAGCTTTCTGAAAATCACCTTAAATCCATGTTCTTTGGTTACCAACATTTCTGCCATTGGGAACAAATTCTGTCGACTCTATCAAAATCCTTCAGAATTTTGACCGCCTTATTAAGTCACCTCTTAACCTCCTCTGTTGTATGAAGAACAATACAACTTCTCTACTATCTTCACATAACTGAATCCCTTATCCCTGGTACCAATTTAGGAAATCTTTGCAACTTCTCCAGGGGCTTGACATTCTTCCTAAAGTGTTGTGCCCTGAATTGGACACAAAACTGTAGCTGTCCCCTGACCAGTGATATATAGAGGTTTAGTATAACTTCCTTGTTTTTGTAATATTGCCTCTGTTTGTGTGTTTTTCTTTTAACAGAATTCTCATGTGAAGCTGTTACACATTTTGATTGCTTGTTGGAGGAGTCCATTGGTAATCAGATTTCCTGCTGTGTCCTGGGAGAAATGCAGGCCAGGGGATTGGGGCAGCTTGATTGGCTTGGTTTCCTTTCAGTTGATTTCTTTTATTTATATTGTAGTATCTTATCAGCCTCCTGTGTAAAATTTCTACTCCTTCCTTACCTTGCATCACACAATGTGTGGAACCAAACTAGTCCTGACTGAAAGCTGGTGCAGCTCTAATCATTGTGGCAGGGATATCTTGGAGTCAAGGCAGCCCTGGTGATGGAAGTTCAGAATTTATCTTGTGTGGCAGATTAGATAACCCAGTTCTTGAGCCAGGTAGATCCACAGTACTTCAGAGTACTATTCCAGAATGACCAGTCTGTGTCACTTAGTTCTGGGATTCCTCCCACTCAGCTCCACATAACATTTTGGTTTAAAAATAATAAAAGTAATGGGAAAAGGCTGGGTAATGTGGTAGAGTGGAACGATTTGGGAAGGGGCAGGTTAATATTGTAAGGTCACAAGACCTTTCTACAAGTGTAGATTTGTCAATAGTTTTGGCGACTGTCGAACATGCTGATTGATTTCCACAAGAGATCAAAACAAGATTTCTGCAAGGATGTGTGGCCGAGATTACAGAAAGTATATGAGGATCAGGTAGGAATCTGTTCCCCCTCCCCTCTTTCCATTAACTACAGAGAAGTTCTGGGAAGTATTTACATTGGTTTTTGTAATTCATGTAACAGATGAGTTCCTTACCAAACAGTGGAGGTACCCGATTGAACTGCATGGAATTGGGAAGTACGGGAATGATTCCTACAGGATTTTTTGTGTCAAAGAATGGAAGGAGGTAAGAGATAAAAGAACATTTTATCTGTTAACATGGCTTCTAGATTCAGCATATCCAGAGCTATAGTGAATAGAGTGTTTATCTTCATACAATTTACAGCAAAGAACAGGCTACTCGATGGAACAGGTTCATGCCTGTGTTTATGCTCAATACAAGCCTCCTTCCACCCTAGATCTCACCCTATCAGCATATCCTTTTTATTGCATTCTGGACACACTTTTACTTTGTGTTTGAATCCTATGAGAAGGAATGATGACTATCCAAATTCTATAGTTCCATTTGAAAAGTCCCTTGACGGTTTTGTGGGTAAATGCAGTACATAACACTGTACTGAGCTGATGGGGCAGATGGTTTCCAGTTTAATACCCTGTTCATGCTGAGTCCGCAGATCTTAGCCAACTGTAAGAGAATGCATTAATTACAACTAATTTCAACATTCTAGGGTCGGCAAAAGTCAGCTAGACTTCTTGCTTTTATCATCATCCAGCAACTGTAAAATGTCTGTTTTTGTTGTCATGAGGTGTGTAAAGAGTTGCTGTTAGAAGTTACTCCCTGTGGTTGAACAGCCTGCTAACACATATTGTCTAGGTTTACATGTAGAGTGGTAAAAGTCCACCAGTGCCCATGGAACCACACTCCCAACAAAAGCCCCTAATCTCAGCAGAAAGCTGGGAAAAAGCCACTCTGCTCCATGAGAGTAAGCCAGGTTTTAGGCAACTTCAGCCATTCTCTACATGATGTATACATGCTGCACAAAAGGCTGTGTTAAGATCTGAACTAAGCAGCTATATAAGTGGTTTTTTAATGCATTATGATGTTTTGTTCTATTTACTGAACTATATGAAGTACAGTGAACTCATTACAGAATCTCTATATTGGCATTGAAAATGGTGCTGAAGTGCATGATGGACATTGGTGGGAGGTTGAATTGGTTCTGTTTCGTCAATACATAAAGTGATACAGAATAAAGGATGGAAATTTGCTTGCAAGTTTTACAATATGGTGCAGGAACAAACAGGTCTGCACATGTAGATACAAAATACCTTAAAACTGGATAGACCTTTAAAAAGCCATTTTTAAAAAATGACAAATAGGATTTTGGGGTTTATAGCAAGAAATTAAATATAAGTAAGTACCAAGAGGTTATGATGGACTCAAGACAAGACAATGCTTCTACCACATCTAGAATACCATGTTCACCTTTGGGTTTCTCACTATAGGAGGAATACAGTAACCCTGAAGACAATGGTATTTACCAGAACATCTCTATAAATGAGGACTCTTGAAGCTATTTCCTCAATTATCCATATTTTTCCTTCAGAGAAAGTTGAAAGGGAGATAAATGGTAAAAGGAAAGACAGGGTAAACATAGGTTGTTTACAACCAGTAGTTGAAGTCAAAGAGACAAACATAATTTCAAGGGATATGCTATATACACAAGAGGTAAAATAAAACAATCTTTGATGCAAATAATTACAGCAATGTATAATGTATTGAGTATTTTGCATAGGGCCACATCTTGTTAGTGTCATGTTTACACTTTCTGTGGCACAAGTTTATGTCATGCTATTTATTATTATTTCCATTTTTCTCAGTTCTTTGCTTGAAGTTTGATTGTGATTAACTGTGATTCTCCCCTCCCCATTCAGCCAGCCCCTAGGCTTGGTTTAATTCTGGTTCTGGGATTTTGTGACAGCCACTATTTACACTTAGCTGGTGCTTGTGTTTATTTTGCTCTTACAATTATCAAAGTTTGAGAGGATTCATCACTCTCTAGTTATCATACCTTGTATAAAACAACAACAAATCACAACTGAAAATGTACAAATGAGAAAGAAACTCAGTATCTCCTGCTGTTTCCTTGGTCTTGAGGTAACTTATTGTGTTTCTTGAGATAGTAAGATGAGCCAAGCAGCTGCCAATCAAGAGAAAACTCCCATCAGCAATATTAATTAATTTGAATTGGCCTCAATATTTATTTAGACTTCTTCCCTGCAGACAGTAGCTGAGCAGTGATCTTAAAGGAATAAGCTCAATGAACCCCTAAACATTGCATCTGTGCTCCTGATTCCAAAGCAGCCAGAAACAGTGCCATGGGAGATCAGTGAACGCACCGTTTAGTATCCTAATTGAGATTCTTGGAATGCCATTCCCTAACTGACCATTAGGAGCTCTCCTCCTGGCAACATGCCTGATTTCACCCTTGTGCCTCTACTCAGTGACACGTCAGTGAAAACTCAGTGTGATGAATTGCAGGCATAATAAATCCTACCATATCCCAGACACACACAAATGGGGAATTCTTAAGGATTACAAATACATTCTCTTCTCATCTGTATTCTTCTTCATTTTTATTTCCCAGGTACAGCCTCAAGATCACAAACTTAACAAGTACTGGGCGTGGCTTTGGGAGAATCAGGAGACATTGGGCCTGTCCTGACCAGACACTAATTTGGTGATTCAGTGCTTTCACTGGTAGTGTTTAGGCTGGAATTATGTGCTTGCTGATAACTCCAATGTGAGTATGATCATTGATGCAAGGTAGATTTGAAACAGAACCATATCTCTGTATGAATTCTGTTTATTCAAGTTGCTAATAAATAGTGACAGTAATTAGCTCCTTGCACTGGTGGGTAAAGATATTGCAAGGAGTAGTACAAAACCATGACAAACTAAGTGGCAATCCTTTTAACTGTGCTGACAATCCAGACTTTAAAACCGTTGCTTTTACTGTAAGTGTAGCTGTACCAGGTAGAATGGTTTTGTTAAGGTTCTGTTAATATAAATTATACAGGATTGTATAATTACAGGCAGATCTGATCTTAAGTCAGAACTGTATTAACTACAGGTTTGGGTGATGTCACTCTGAGCCATTTTTTTTTCTCAATTGATTCTGCTTTCCATGATGATGTCCCTGAAATATGACATTGAAACTGAGGTAATCATGTGCAAAATAACTTCTTAAATTGTGCAACACATATGCCTCATTACACAGGGTGATGTGTGAGATACAATTCGTCCCCCATATTTGAGAGAAACTAACCTGAACAACTTTTACACGTTACGAGCAATTGTACATGGCAACATTAATTCAGCATTCTTTGAACAAATTGTAGCTTGATGTACATTTTTATGTTCCCCACATCAGCTGAGTGAGCAAATGTTTCAATGGTTACCTTCTTAACTCATTTCAATCAATTTTACAGCTTTACGGTTACCTGAACAATAACTAATGTAATTGCTTGTTACATGAGGCTGTTGAGTTAGTTGTCACAATTTGTGGTATGCCAGAGAGGAAAACTGCTGAGAAAACAATAAAGGACCACAGGCAAAGGGCCTTTCTTAGGGCCTTTCAGTTTGGCATGTTGCTCTGTTTATCAGTCTTGGCAACACTAACGAGTAAACCACACTTTTCTCCCAGCCATGTTTCAGGATTACATTTTCTCCCCTTTTCCTGTGGCAAAGCTAAGAAATTACTGGGACGTGTTGCACTGTCCTGCTTCGTGGCATAGTGCAAAAGGATCGAACATACTGGCAGTCTCTTCTACCTGAACATTTTTTACCGTCATTTTCTTACTCTTTATGGAATTCCTCTCACAGGGCAGTATTATTTTTTCACTGTAATTTTTATGACTTCAGAAAAATTTGGAACATTGGCCTGTGAGAATCTGGGCAAATGCTGGACTCCCATTCTCATCACAGTCTGCAAAGCAGGAGATTTTATCTCACCCTAAGGAGGTGAACAACATGAATTAGGTTTTTGGAAACTTGTGTAATTATGTTGTGTTGATGTTGGATTTGTCATTATGTGGAATAGAAATCTGTTTTTTATTTTAATATTTCAATTGTCAAATAAAAGTTAAATATACAAAATAGATGGAGTTGTTTCAGTAATTGTTAACGTTCTAGTTTCATTGGGAAAATAAAGGAAGGGGTGCATTATAGTCTGATTCTCTTTTCTCCCCTATTGATCCTGAGTAGACCACGTTATCTGTGGTCTCCACCATTTTCATTCCAAGACAGGCTACTGAGAGATATGCCAAAGCAGCCTGCAGGTTAGTTTTCTGCCTGACTTTTCCTCTCTTCCTCTGGGTAATTGTCTGACTTCTGCTCTGCATTGCTCATATAGCAACAAGCTGAAGTTACAGACTTGCAGTATACAGGATTGGAGTATAAGCTCACGATGACACTAGTGGAAAGCTGGTTTTAACAGGTTTGGGTATTTTAAGTTGCAAGAGTATCAAAACTTAAAATGGAGGCAGTTCCCTTCCCTATTTATAAAATGGGAACCAGAGAAGCATCATCTGTGAGAAATTGACAGGGCTGCTTTTTCACTAAAGTTTGGGGGAAGAGCAGCATGATTAAAATGTTGATGCATTATTTAACAAATGAATAAGTAATATCTGATTATGGCCACGTGTTAAGATAGCTTAGCAGTGATGCAGAAAGCCCCAACAATGAATTATAAGTATTAGCTGCCATCTACTAAGCTGCAAAAATTGTTAATATTTGTTGGCATAACTTCATCCAAGGAATTACTTGAACTAGGGGTGGGCAATAAGTGCTGTCCTTGCCAGCGACACTCCAATCCCAAGAAAGAATAAAGGGTAAAATCTCTTCAGCATCAGTAGATTTCCAAGTGTTAAACAGCCATGGTGTTGAGTCTGAATACAAACTTCAAACATATTGAGCTCCATGGACATTTGATGCTCACATTTCAAATACAACATCTCGTCTTTTACCAAGAAACAAGAACATGATCATTTCATTCAGCCAAAGGAATTGATCCATTCCAAGAAATTGTACAGAGAATACAAAGCACCTTCAGTGAATGGAAAACCTAATATTTGAAAAGCCATGTTGGACCAGATTTTGCTCTCAAAATATTAGCCCAGATCCTCTGGTCCCAATAGCGGAAAACACCATGACCCTGCTGTTAGTCCCACCAGGACCTGTCAGCTCATAATCTTGGGCTGTTTGCCTGCTACTTGCAGAGATTTCAACCTTGAGTGAATTAGATGTTGTCCCGAGCAGGCATGGAAACCCTTTAAAACAGTGTCAAAGCACTTCAGCAGTGCTGTCAGTGGCTCTGCACACCCCTGTTCCCCAACCCTCCTGCACTGCTCAACCCTGCAATCACAGTCCTGGTCACACGGCCCACCCCGTATCCTCAGCACTGCTAATCCCCCTCATTCATACCCGACACTGGTCACCCCGTCTCCTGCCCCCCCCCCCTTGCACCCCGGCACTGCTCAGGCCCTTCCCCTGTACCCCGGCACTGCTCACATACTGCACTGCGCCTCGGCACTGCTCACCCCCCTCCTCGGCATTGATCAAGCCCTCCCCCACACTGGGCACTGCTCACCTCCCTCCCCTGCACCCCAGCACTTCTCACCCCTCCCCCACACTAGGCACTGCTCACCCCCCTTTCCCCCACACTAGGCACTGCTCACCCTCCTCCACATCCCAGCACTTCTCACCCACCTCTCCTGCACCCCAGCACTGCTCAGCCAGAAGTGCCAAGTGGATGATCCATCTCAGCCTCCTCCGGAGGTCCCCAGCATCACAGATGCCAGTCTTCAACCAATTCTATTCACTCCACGGAATATCAAGAAACAGCTGAAGGCATTGGATACTGCAAAGGCTATGGCCCCTGACAATATTCCGGCAATAGTACTGAAGACTTGTGCTCCAGAACACGCTATACCCCTAGCCAAGCTGTTCCAGTACAGCTACAACACTGGCATCTATCCGGCTATATGGAAAATTGCCCAGGTATGTCCTGTACACACAAAGGACAAATCCACCCCAGCCAATTACCACCCTATCAGCCTACTCTCCATCATCAGTAATGGAAGGGGTCATCAACAGTGTTATCAAGCGGCACTTGTTTAGCAATAACCTGCTCACTGACTTCCAGTTTGGATTGTTCCAGGGCCGTTCAGTTCCTGACCTCATTACAGCCTTGATTCAAACATGGACAAAAGAGCTGAACTCCCGAGGTGAGATGAGAGTGACTGCCCTTGGCATCAAGTCAGCATTTGACTGAGTGTGGCATCAAGGAGTCCTAGCAAAACTGGGGTCAATGAGAATCAGCGGGAAATCTCTTTGCTGGTTGGAGTCATACCTAGCACAAAGGAAGATAGTTGTGGTTGTTGGAGGTCAATCATCTCAGCTCCAGGACATCACCATAGGAGGTCCTCAGGGTAGTGTCCTCGGCCCAACCATCTTCAGCTGCTTCATCAATGACCTTCTTTCCATCATAAGGTCAGAAGTGGGGATGTTCACTGATGATTGCACGATGCGCAGCACCATTCGCAACTCCTCAGATACTGAAGCAGTCCATGTCCAAATGCAGCAAGACCTGGACAATATCCAAGCTTGAGCTGACAAGTGGCAAGTAACATTCATGCCACAGAATTGTCAGGCAATGATCATCTCCAAAGAGAGAGAATCCAACCAATCTTGATGTTCATTGGCATTATCATCACTGAATCCCCCACTATCAAGACACTGGGGGTTACCATTGACCAGAAACTGAACTGGACGAGCCATATAAATACTGTGGCTACAAGAGCAGTTCAGAGACTAGGAATCCTGTGGCGAGTAAGATGGAATACTCTCCATTAGTCTGGATGAGTGCAGCTTCCAAAACACTCAAGAAGCTTGACAAACCCACTTGATTAGCACCTCATCCACAATCATTCACTCCCTCCACCACCGATGCACAGCAGCAGCAGTGTGTACCATCTACAAGATGCACTGCAGGAACTCACCAAGGCTCCTTCGACAACACCTTCCAAACCCATGACCACTGCCATCTAGAAGCTAAAGAGCAGCAGATAGATGGGAACACCACCACCAGGAAGTTTCCCTCCAGGTCACTCACCATCCTGACTTGGAAATATATCGCCGTTCCTTCACTGTCACTGAATCAAAATCCTGGGACTCCCTAACAGCACTGTGGGTGCACCTACACCACATGGACAGCAGAGGTTCAAGAAGGCAGCTCACCACCACCTTCTCAAGGACAACTGAGCAATAAATGCTGGCCCAGACAGCGAAGCCCACATCCCATGAATGAATTTTTAAAAAGATACTGCTCACCCCTCTCCCCCACACTCTGGCACTGCTCATCCCCCTCCCTTGTACCCAGCACTGCTCACCCCCTCAGCTGCAACCAAGCACTGCTCATCCCCCTGCCCCGCACTCCGGCACTGCTCAACCCCTCCCCCGCACTCCAGCACTGCTCATCTCCCTCCTCCGCACTCCAGCACTGCTCAGCCTCTTCCCCTGTACTCTGGCACTGCTCACCCTCTTCCCCTGCACTCGGGCACTGCTAACCCCCTCCCTCACACTCCGGCACTGCTCACCTTCATCCCTCACAACAGGTAGTGGTGAGCTGCCTTCTTGAACAGCTGTAGTCCACGTGGTGTAGGTACACCCACAGTGCTGTTAGGCAGGGAGTTCCAGGATTTTGACCCAGCAACAGTGAAGGAATGGCAATATATTTCCAAGTCAGGGTGGTGTGTGACTTGGAGGGGAACTTGCAGGTGGTGGTGTTCCCATGTGCCTGCTGCCCTTATCCTTCTAGATGGTAGTGGTCACAGGTTTAGAAGGTGCTGCTGAAGGAACCTTGGTGAGTTGATGCAGTGCATCTAGTAAATGGTACACATTGCTGCTACTGTGCGTCGGTGGTGGAGGGAGTGAATGTTTGTGGATGTGGTGCTAATCAAGTGGGCTGCTTTGTCTGGACAGTTTCAAGCTTCTTGAGTGTTGTGGGAGCTGCACCCATCCAGGCAAGTGGAGAATATTCCATCACACTCCTGACTTGTGACTTGTAGATGGTGGACGGGCTTTGGGAAGTCAGGAGGTGAGTTACTTGCCACAGGATTCCTAGCCCCTGACCTACTCTTGTAGCCACAGTATTTATATGGCTAGTCCAGTTCAGTTTCTGGTCAATGGTAACCCCCCTTGGATGTTGATAGAGGGGAATTCAGCAATGGTAATGCCATTGAATGTCAAGGGACGATGGTTAGATTCTCTCTTTATGGAAATGGTCATCACCGGCACTTGTGTGGTGCGAAGGTTACTTCATATCTTTTGTGCATCCCTGAATCCATTTAGGAAACCTTCTGCAACCTCGCTGAACCTCTCTATTCCACTCTCCTCTTTTAAGACACCTCTTGGCTAAAGCTGTAGTCATTCCTTCTAACATGTCACCGTCAATGTTTGATCACATTTTTGTGAAGTCCCTTGGGATGTTTCTGTGTATTAATGGTGCTGGTTGTTGCTGCTTTTGCCTCATTATGCTACAATTCTATGTTGCATGGCAAGAACTTTTACCATGATATGCACAAACTTGAAGCAGGAACTTTTGGTGTGTGAGATGTGTGGGGTATGTCAGTGCTTGCCATTTCCTATTGCTGTTGCTGCGCCATGTTACAGAGCTTGCTTGCATATATTATAGACAGACTCCATTTGAGATGTCACTTCTAGGACAAACATAGCTGGGAACTTATCCTCAGGCCTTGAGAATTTCTGCTCTGTGACCTTTGGATGTGGCTGCTCTATGTATTCTGCCATGCTCTCTTTCCGCACATATATCAATCTAAGTATACCTCCCACTTGACTGAATTCTTCTTGAATGAGCAGCTTGTCCAACCACATTGTGCAATTAGACCCCTTAATTCAGGCTGATCACGTAGTGCTCAAGAGTACTGGAGGATTGCCAGAGCTGCTGAGATATATCTGAAGCCCTGTACGTTTAGGTGACTGGAAATGATTCAATGACTGCAGAAGACATGGGAGTTCTCCAGAAACCCTGGTCAGCGTTCATCACTCAGCCAATACCACTGGAAACAGACTAATCATATCTCATTTATATCTCATTTATTCGTGGAATGTGTGCCTATCCCCAGTCTTCCTGAGGGCATTTGATAGCATGGAACTGGAGCCATGTGTCGGCCAGCTTGGGTAGGGGTGTCATGGTCAATTTGTCAGATGGCAAATGAATTGTCAGGTATTTTGATTTTGGCTTCTCAATTTATTATGGAGGGATTTGGACTCATGATCTCTAGGATGCCAGTTCACTACCATAACCAGCAGGCGGCGGCACTCAGCAAATAACAATTTGGCTACACCTTACAAATGTAATTCATTGGCGCATCCTCATGATGTGATAAGATTCTATATAAACGCAAGTTTGTTTTTTCCAATGCTGCACTTTCCCCATTAGAATATCTAACATTTCGGTGTCAAAGCAGGCAGTTGGCCCCCTCCCACACCCACCCCTCCATATGTCAGTTTCTATCCCTGTTGTTCCATGCAGCCACAACAAATAACAGTGTCCAACCCCTTAAGAACTGCCACTTTCCTCATTCCCACCCATTTTGTTCATTGTACTCTATGCTCATGAGAAATGCATATAATTTAATAGAGCTGACTGCTCTGAATGTGGATACACAGTTTGTGCTTGCAATAGATGTGACAACTCAAATGGAGTCTGTTTATAATATATGCATGCAATCATGATGCAGCAACAGCAATAGAAAATGGCAAGCACTGACATTGCGCATACCAATAGTGTTCTGCATATCGTTCTGGACAGGAGAGAGACAAACTGAATTTCTTTTTCCTCTCCCCATTTGTCTGTAAGCAGAGGCATTTTTAAATTATTTTTAAAGTGGGCTGCGGTACATTTCCACAAACCCTCAATTTGTGTAGTCCAGTTTTATAAGTAAAACGCAGCAAACTCTCTTTATGATTAACTCAGAACGTTGGTTTATTTCACTTTCAAACCTGGGGTGGGGGGGGAGTGGTGGTGGGGGGTTCACAACTTCACACACACACACGCACACATATATATAGTAAAGGGGGAATGGAAAAGAGGGAGTTTTTACAACCATGGATAACAACAGTAGAAAAACCACAAAAAATTAATATTAGCTCATGTGATTTCCAGAGTCCAGAAAGTCAAATATCCATTCTTTTATGGCAGAGTTCACTCCAGAATGACGGAACTGATACAGTGCAGAAGAAAGCCATTCTGCCCATCGTGTCTGCACTGGCTGTCTGAGCATTTTAACTTAGTGCCAATATCCTGCCTTTAACCTTCCACATTATTTCAATTTAAATAATCATCCAGTGCCATCTTGAATGCCTCAATTGAACTTGTCTCCACCACAGTGCATTCCAAACCCTAACTACCTGCTGTGTGGAAAAGTTTTTTCTCACCTCAAATTTGCTTCTTTTGCAAAACACTAAAACTGTGCCCTCTGGTTCTCAATCCGTTTATGAGCGGGAACAGTTTCTCTCTATCTACTCTGTCCAGACTCCTTATGATTTTGAAAACTTCTATCAAAACTTCTCCTCTCCATAGGAAACAGTCCCAACTTCTCCAATCTTTCCTCAGAACTGAAATGTCCCATCCCTGGAACCATTCTCGTAAACCTCTCCAATGTATTCACATCCTCCCTATACTGTGGTGCCCAGAACTATACACAATATTCCAGCTGAGGCCTAACTAGTGTCTTATATAAGTTCATCAATACCTCCTTGCTCTTATAATCTATACTCCTATTAATGAAGCCTAGAATACTGTATGCTTTAGAAACAGTTCTCTCTACCTGTCCTGCCACCTTTAGTGACTTACGTATGTATACACCCAGGCCTCCTTGCTCCTGCACACTCTTTAGAATAGTATCTTTTACTTTATATGTTTCACCATGTTCTTTGTACCAAAATGCATCACCTGACACTTCTCCACATTGAACTTCAAATGCCACCTATCTGCCCAACCCACCAATGTGTCAATGTCCTTTTGAAGTTCTACACTGCCCTCCTCAATTCGCCCAAGTTTTGTGTCGATAGCAAACTTTGAAATTGTTCTTTACACACCAAGATTTAGCTCATTTATATATATCAGGAAAGCAAGGGCCCTGGGGAACTCCACTACAAACCTTCCAGCCCAAACAATGCCTACTACTGTCTGTTTCATATCCCTTAGCTAATTTTGTATCCACATTGCTACTGTCCCTTTTATTCCATGATCTATAACTTTCCTCAAAAGTCATTTGTGTGGCACTGTATTGAACGCCTTTTGGAAGTCCATATACACCACTTCAAGGCCTTGCCCTCATCTATTACCTCTTCAAGAAACTCCAGCAAGTTAGACACGATTTTTCTTTAACAAATCTCCCAACCAGGGAGATTGAGAAGGTGACCCTAATGTTTGGGCAGCCCAGGCTGGGTTGTTTTTCTTTTGGACAGACAGTCTGAGGGGAGATTTAATCGAGGTGTATGAAATTATGAGGCCCTGGATAGAGTGGATAGGGAGGACCCAGTTCATTAACAAAGGTCAATGACCGGGGGACATACATTTAAATTAATTGGTTGAGGAGAAATCTCTTCACCTACATGATGGTGTGGATATGGAACTCACTGCCTGAAAGGTAGATACTCTCATCACATTTTCAAAAACATTTGGATATGCCCTTGAGGCACTGTAATCTATAGGACTATAGATCAAGAGCTGGAAGTTGGGATTAAACTGGATAATGCTTTTTCGGTTGGCGTAGACAGGATGGACTGAATGGTCTACTTCTGTGCTACAAACCTTTCTATGTTTGCATCACTAAAAGCTTTGCAAAAGAAGTAGTAGGTTTTAAGGAGTGTCTGAAAAGAAGAATGGGAGGTAGAGAAGTGGAGAAGTTTAAGGAGGGAATTCCAGAGCCTAGGGCCTTGGCAGCTGAGGGCACAGCCACCCATGGTGGAGTGATTAAATTTGGGGATGCTCAAGGGGTCAGAATTAGAGGAGTGCACATATCTCAGAGGGTTGTGGGGCTGGAGGAGATTACTGAGATAGGGAGCGGCGAGGCTATGAGGGGATTTGAAAAAAAAGTTGAGAATTTTAAATGCTTAATTGGGAGTCAGTGTAGGTAAGGGAACACAGAGGTGATGGGTGAACCCCTTGGTACGGGTTAGGACACAGGGAGCAGGGTTTTGGATCACCTTGAATTTATGGAGGGTAGAACATGGGGGCTGGCCAGGAGTGTGTTGGAATAGTTGCATTTAAGGGTAATAAAGGTGTGGGTGAGGGTTTCAGCAGCTGATGAGCTGAAGCAGGAGTGAAGTTGGGCATTGTTACAGAGGGGAGAATAGGTGGTATTAGTGATGGTGTGAATATGTGGTCAGAAGCTCATCTCAGGGTCAAATATGACCCCAAGATTGCAAACAGTTAGTTCAAACTCAGACAGTTGCAAGGGAGAGGGATGGAGGTCGTGGTGAGGGAGTGGAGTTCATGGGGCAGGGGAGGACTGAAGACAATGGTTGAAACTGGAAGAGATTGAAGTTCATCTATTACAGGATGTCAGCGAAGTAGAAGACAATTTAGAGAAGTGGAGGTGTCGAGAGAGATGGTGGTGAGGTTGAGCTGAGTGTCATCAATTGGTATAACAATGTGGTACAAGTACAACTGAATTGTAACCCAAATCCACCAATGGGAGACAAGAGACAAATAAGATTGAGGCCCCATGCTAGCCCAGTTAGGCCACAAGGATATGGAGGGAACTCAGACCCGAGACAGAAAAGAACATGCTGGAACCCACACATGCCATTCCCTCACAGACATGTATAGATATGTATAGATATAATAACTGAGGTAAAGGAAACGGGAGACCTGGATTACGAAACAGATTTGACAATAGGCCAAGATTCTTCCATTGTGGAGAGCAAAGGGGTAATTGCTAGGAATTATGCAGCCCTAAACCCCCAGTGTGAAGTTAAAAATCTTCAGGAAGACAGAGTAAGCTTTGGTGGACATTGGAGCCTACCTCACTATAACCTGTCCTGGACAGTTCAGGGATGAATTGAAGGAAACTCCTTCAACAGGGGAAATCCATGTAGGAAAAATAAGAAGTGAAATAGGAATGAAACATCAAATCAGAATAGAAATCACAAAATTTGAATTTGTTGGAGATCTCAAAGTCAGCATTAAAAATAAAAATGAAAAATCTTAAGGTGATTCTCAGCACAATATCATCCAGTATCTACTTATCCATGTATCTACATGAGCATAGGGCCTGTTATGGCACAGCTAATGGTAAATGCTGAGTTGTTCAAATCCCAAAGGGAAACTTGAAACAACTGCCACAACTTGTTTTGCAATTTGTGTAAATTTCGAGATGCATGCCTTGAATTCAGTAGTAATAAGACCACCAAGCCTTATAGGTTTTTACAAAACTAGATTAAACATTTATTAATAAACAAAATGACTTTAAATACATACTTAGATCTACAAATTACTAGTATGGTAATTTCTAATCTCCCAATCAATCTAACTCCCAGTTACACTTTCGTTAAGGCAACAGTTAGACACATAGGGCAGAAATTTTTACTCGGCGGTCCAGCCCGCTTGAGCGTGAAATGACACACATTGACATTGGCCAAGCGTGCCAATGTCAATGCTCAGTCGCGCAATAGTTCAGTCAGCAGGTGCGCGCCAGAGTCAGCAGCGTATCCGCCAATAATTAAAAGGCCCATTAAGACCATTGATTAATCAATTAAATTAAAGCTTTCACTGCCTGTCCAACCTAACAGTTGGCAGGCAGGTGAAAAGGTCAAGCAGCCTTTGCATTTTTTGGAAACCTCATCCCCCACCCACCGCAGCCGAGCCCGCCCACCAAGAGCAAAATTCTACCCATAGATTTTAAAAGACCCAGGCAAAGAAACATGACACCCTGAGCAAGTCACATTCCAAGTGAGTTTTCTTAACTTCAGTCCTTTGAAGACAGCAGCTTGAGGCATAGATGCTGAAGGCTTTTTCACACATTTGAAAGATCTTAAAAATGCCTTCCCTTACACAAAGACCTTGCTCCTTCTTTATACTTATCTTTCTCATTAAATGCAAATACCCATTGTTTCACTATGTCTTTGGATAAAACCCTCTCATAGCACTAAGTTTTACCAGTAATCTTTGGGAAAAATAAACACACTGTTTCTAACCTTCACCTGGCTAGGTGGCACATTTCACCCCTCCTTTGAAAACAATCTAGTCTGGTTTATTTCAAAATGCGAAAGTTTCCTTGACACCTATGCTTCTAAACTTCCCCATGTTAACATTTCAAACTTAACCTCTCTTCTTAGATCAAAGCACCCAGACTAATTCAATTAAATCTCTCTCACACACACAAACACATATCGACACATATAGACATCCCACTATTACTCTATTTTACAATAAATTCCAATAATATTATGAGAATTATTATATCTTCTTGACAGGGTCTTGGCACCCGAAGGTCACCAATAATGGAGTGATCAAAACTAGGGGCTATTCAAGGGGCCAGAATTAGAGGAGCACAGATATCTCAGAGGGTTGTATCTTGCATGCAACCTTCCAGCGGAATCTGAAAATTCTCTTCATGAGGATTTTATTCTTTTGTTTACTTATTCATTCACAGGATGTGGGCATTGTTTGCGAGGCCAGTATTCATCACCCAGTCCTAATTGCTCTTTGAGGCAACATTGATCCAAAGGGATGCTTCTCACCTGTCATGGCATTAGGGCTGCATCCTGGGTCTCCAGATGTGTCAAAAGTGGAGCCAGGGCTCTCATAGCACCAGGGAGAGCGCTGATTGCGGGTAAGAAATGTTAGAGCAGATCCATCCTTTAAGTGGCATGGCAGCATCAGTCAACATTCGCTTCAACTGATACATTGAGAGATTGGATAGTTTGGGGTTATTTTCCCTGGAACAAAGAAGGCTGAGAGGTGACTTGATTGAGGTGTACAAAATTATGAGGGGAATAGAGTGGACAGGATAAAATTGTTTCCCTTGATGGAGAATTCTAGAACCAGGGGACATAGATTCAAGATAAGTGGCAGAAGGTGTAGGGGGGACATGAGGAAGAACTTTTTTACGCAGAGGGTAGTGGGTTTCTGAAATTCGCTGCCCAAGTTGGTGGTAGAGGCAGAAACTCTAAGCTCTTCTACGAAGTACCTGGATCTGCACCTAAAGTGCTGTAAGCTACAAGGCTAAAGGCCGGATGCAGGAAGGTGGGATTAGAAAGGGCACCTGGGTGTCCTCGGGCTGACATAGACAAGATGGGCTGAATGGCCTCCTTCTGTGCTTGAACTTTTCTATGGTTCTATTGGCTGAAAAGAACTCTAGCAGAATTGATAGCTCCAATCAATTTCAAATTTCTTCTTGTGAAGGTGAGGGAGGATGAGACTATCTATGAAGAATTACAGTCTCACTGTCTGACCACCCCCAAGGCCATAACTTACCAGCAGTTGGAGCAACAGTGATTGGAAAGGCAATTTCCCACTGCAGCTTTTAATCTTTTGACAACTGGGGAATTAATTAATTTTTAGTTATATTGCTTACTGGTTTTTAAAATTAATAGGAAACTGTCAAACTTGTTTCATGAAAATAATTCTTGACTCTCAACCTGAAGGTTAGAGAAATGCTTTTTGGTTATTATTTCAGATTTATCACCAATGACTCTCTCGGCTAGGCACCAGCTATGTTTCAATAAAGCCACAGCAAACATTTAAATGATTGGAAACACACTCCTCAGTGCTTTTACCTGTCAAATTGCCCCTGCTCTCACTCACCTGTCTCAGTCTGTCACTCAGCCTACCATTTTGTCATGTCTCTTGACTCTAGTTTTTCCTTTGCATTGTCTCCTCTATAGTAGCCATGCATTTGAAAGAATAGCTATCTTGACCCAGCATATACCCACACCTATGTAGCTTTAGTTTCTTCAGCTCCAGACTGGTAACCAAGGCATGTACATGAATGGACATGAGTCCATCGCCACTTTTCCTCTCCCTTTTCCCCTCTCTCCATCAAGCTTCTTTCCTTCTCTCCGCCCTTGGTACCCTACCCTCACAAAGTCCAATCCTTCAGCATTTACTGTGTTTCATACTCTCGTGCCATCATCATAGGCTAGACTTCCTCTTACATTTTCCTACAGCTTTCCCCTATGCCTCATTTGACATCCTCCACAAGGCCCACTGAAGCACTTGCCACTACCTCCTCGTGAGTACCAACAACAGTGGCCCATCTCCTTTCCCTTAATCCACAAATTGCTCTGTGTATACAATGCTTTTCAGACACAAAATTATTCCCTGAAAGCCATTCTTGTTCTTTTAACATATTGTCTACCATGTTGGGAAAAGTGAACTCCTTGAGCAATGGACCTATTTTTGGTGAATGTACAGTCAGATTCTGTGAGGTTATCTATGAATCTAGACTGTTGGCACAGAGTTTGCATGTTGGGAGTACATATCAGGAATACTGATGGTGTATGATTTCCTGTCTATAAAAATTACACATGCCTTTTGCTCTTCAATTTCTGAAATTGTTCCCACAGCTCTGTACTAGGAGCAAGGATTACTAAAATCTCCCTTTCTGTATTTTTTGTTGCACATTTATGCAGTGTGGAGTCTACACTGATACATAGAAACATAGAAAATAGGAGCAGAAGTAGGTCATTCGGCCCTTTAAGCTTGCTCTGCCATTCAATCTGATCATGGCTGATCCTCTATCTCAATGCTGTACCCCTGCGCTCTCCCTCATACCCCTTGATGCCTTTAGAGTCCAGAAATCTATTTCCTCCTTAAATATATTCAGTGATTTGGCTTCCACAGCCTTCTGTGATCGAGCATTCCATAGGTTCACCACCCTCTGAGTGAAGAAGTTTCTCCTCACCTCAGTCCTAAATGCTCTATCCTGTATGCTGAGACTATGTCCCCTTGTTCTAGATCCCCAGCCAGAGGAAACATCATCCCTGCATTCTATCTGTCCATCCCTGTCAGAGTTTTATATGTTTCAATGAGATCTCCTCTCATTCTTCTAAACTCCAGTGAATACAGGACTGGTTGGCCCAATCTCTCCTAATACAACAATTCTGCCATCCCAGTCTGGCAAATCTTCACTGCACTATCTTAATGGCAAGTATATCCTTCCTTTGGTAAGGAAAGCAAAACTGCACACAGTGTGGTCTCATCAATGCCCTGTGCACCAATGTCTTGTATTCAAATCCTCTTGAAATGAAGGCCAACATACCATTTGCTTTCTTAACTGCTTGCTGCACCTACATTCTTACTTTCCATGATTGGTGTACAAGGACACGCAGGTCCTTTTGTACATCAACATTTCCCAATCTATCGCCATTTAAGTAATACTCTGCCGTTCTGTTTTTCCTACCGAAGTGGAAAACTTCACACTTATCCACATTATATTGCATCTGCCATATATTTTCCCAATCACTCAACCTATCTAAATTGCCTTGAAGCCTCTTTCCACCTTCCTCATTGCTCACATTCCCACTGAGTTTCGTGTCATCGGTAAACTTAGAAATGTTATATTTGGTTCCCTCATCCAAATCATTGATATATATATTGTGAATAGCTGGGGCCTATGGACTGATCACTGTGGTACCCCACTAGTCACTGCCTGCCACTCCAAAAAAGACCCATTTATTCCTACTCTCGGTTTCCTGTCTGCTAACCAATTCTCAATCCATGCCAATATATTACCCCAATCCCATGTGCATTAATTTTACACACTCGCCTTTTATGTAAGACTTTATCAAAAGCTTTCTGAAAATCCACATCCACTGATTCTCCCTTATCTAGTCTGCTAGCTACATCCTCAAAAACCTCCAGTAGGTTTGTCAAGTATGATTTCCCTTTCATAAATCCATGTTGACTTTGTCTAATCCCGTTGATATTTTCTAAGTGTCATGTTATCACATCCTTTATAATAGACACAACTGATGTTAGGCTAACCAGTCTGTAATTTGCTGTGTTTTCCCTCTTTTTAAAAGTGGGTTACATTTGTCATTCCAATCTGCTGGGATTGTTCCAGAATCTACAGAATTTTAGAAGATGGCAACCAACGCATCCACTATTTCCATGGCCACCTTTAGTACCCTGCGATGTAGATTATTGGGCCCTGGGGATTTATTGGCTTTCAGTCTCATTAATTTCTCCTGCATTATTGTTTTAGTAATACTAATTCCTTCAATTCCTCCTCACTAGGCCCTTGGTTCTCTAGTATGTCTGGAAGTTATTTGTGTCCCTCCGTGAAGTCATAACTGAAGTTTAAATGTTCTGCCATTTCCTTGTTCTCTATTATACATTCCCCTGTTTCAGACTATAAGGGACCTACATTTGTCTTCAGCAATTTTTTTTTAACATACTTTTAGAAGCTTTTACAGTCTGCTTTTATGTCCCTTGCAAATTTACTCTATCATTTTATTTTTCCCCACTTAATACGGTTTATCTAACCATCACTACAAGTGGAAAGGATGCAGGTGAATCAGTTGTGCTAGAGTGGTCTCCGACAGCTTTTCTCACCCTTTGATCACCATTCAGTCAGGGGCCATTCAAGCACAATCCCATTGTACCCTCTACTGAAGGGGTCTAACTAGCCTATCAGTTATGGATACTATCAGTTCACCCACGTGACCCAGTCTTCATATGAGTCAAAACTGAACTTTGCAAATTTACTCAATTATGGCATGCTCCAATCCTCAGACAACCTTCACATTAGAATCACAGAATCACACAGTACAGAAGATGCCCTTCAGCCCATCGAATCTGCACCACACGTGAGAAACGCCTGACCTACCTACCTAATGCCATTTACCAGCACTTGGCCCATAGCCTTGAATGTTATGACGTGCCAAGTGCTCATCCAGGTACTTTTTAAAGGATGTGAGGCAACCTGCCTCCACCACCCTCCCAGACAGTGCATTCCAGACCGTCACCACCCTCTGGGAAAAAAAGTTTTTCCTCACATCCACCTTAAACCTCCTCACCTTGAACTTATGCCCCCTGGTGACTGACCCTTCAACTAAGGGGAACAGCTGCTCCCTATCCACCCTGTCCATGCCCCTCATAATCTTGTACACCTCGATCAGTCGCCCTTCAGTCTTCTCTGCTCCAACGAAAACAACCCAAGTCTATCCAACCTCTCTTCATAACTTAATTGTTTCATCCCAGGCTACATCCTGGTGAATCTCCTCTGCACCCCCTCCAGTGCAATCATATCCTTCCTATAATATGGCGATCAGAACTGCACACAGTACTCCAGCTGTGGCCTCACCAAGGTTCTATACAACTCCAACATGACCTCCCTACTTTTGTAATTACTGCCTCGATTGATAAAGGCAAACATCCCATATGCCTTTTTCACCACCCCACTAACATGCCCCTCCGCCTTCAGAGATCTATGAATACACACGCCAAGGTCCCTTTGTTCCTCAGAACTTCCTAGTGTCATGCCGATCATTGAATACTTCCTTGTCAAATTATTCTTTCTAAAGTGTATCACCTCACACTTCTCAGGGTTAAATTCCATCCACCACTTATCTGCCCATTTGATCATCCCATCTATATCTTCTTCTGCCCAAGACAGTCAGCCTCACTGTTAACCACCCGACCAATCTTTGTGTCATCCGCAAACTTACTAATCCTACCCTCTCACATAGTCATCTATGTTGTTCATATAAATGACGAATAATAGGGGAGCCCGCACAGGTCACTGTGGTATGCCACTGGACACTGGCTTCCAGTCACTAAAGCAGCCTTCTGTCATCACCCTCTGTCTCCTAAAACGAAGCCAATTTTGAATCCACCTTATCAAATTACCCTGTATCCCATGTGCATTTGCCTTCTTTATAAGTCTCACATGTGGGACCTTGTCAAAGGCTTTGTTGAAATCCATATAAACTACATCAACTGCACTACCATTAGCTACACACCTGGTCACCTCCTCAAAAAATTCAATCAAATTTGTTAGGCATGATCTCCCTCTGACAAAGCCATGCTGACTATCCCTGATCAAACCTTGCCTCTCCAAGCGGAGATAGATTCTCTCCTTCAGAATTTTCTCCAATAGTTTCCCTGCCACTGACGTGAGACTCACTGGTCTGTAGTTCCCTGGCTTATCTCTACAGCCCTTCTTAAATAGCGGAAACACATTAGCTGTTCTCCAGTCCTCTGGCACCACCCCTGTGGCCAGAGAGGAATTAAAAATTTGGATCAGAGCCCCTGCGATCTCTTCCCTTGCCTCCCTCAGCAGTCTGGGACACAAATCATCTGAACCTGGAGATTTGTCCACTTTTAAGGCTGCCAACACCTCCAACACCTTGTCACTCCCTATATCAATATTAGTGCATTATTTTGCTTGAAGTATTTCTTGGGTTGTCCAGTATTTATTACAGTGTGTCTCATGCCATCCAGTATTTCATGTTTTGGTGGACAGAAGTTCCTAGAATGCTGATCATCAGAGAGGCATTTGCAGAGGTACATTCACCCTGTAGTTTAGGAATGCTGTGATGCCCCAGGTTCACCCATGTCTATCTTACTTCCAGACTTCCAACACTGTCTAGGTAGGCCTCCCATCTTACATCCTCCATAAACTTAGCTGATCCAAAAAACTGTGCTGCCTGTGCCCTAACTTACACTAAGATGCGTTCATCCATCATCCTTGTATTCACTGACTTTCATTGGCTCTTGCTCTGGCAACACCTTGATTTTAAAATTTTCATCCTTGTGTTCAAATCCGTCTGTGATCTCACCCCTTTGTAACCGGCAGCACTACAATCATTTGCTATCCCTGCAGTCTTCCAATTCTTGCCTTTTGTATATGTCTGATTTCTATCATTTCACCATCGGTTACCATACTTTCAGCTGCCTGGTTCCTAAATTCAGGAATTCTCTCCCTAAAACATTTTGCATCTCTAATTTTTTTTCTTTCAGACATGGCTTAAATTTTTTCTCTGACCAAGCTTTTAGTTTTCTTACCGAATACCTCATTGTATGACTTGGTGTCTGTGAAGTGCCTTGGGATATTTTATTATGTTAATGGTGCTATGTAAATGTAGGTTGTTGAGTTTGGGCCGAATATTGTACTGCTTTCACACAAAGCAGTCATGTGAGTTGGGTTAGTGACAACCAAAATGGTTGGGGACTTTGGAAGAATGCTGTAAATTTCAGCAGATGGTTCTGCTGGATAAACTGTTGTATTTGTTTGCCAGTATTGATCTTGGGCATGAATGAGATTGAGTAACTTTCAGTCGACTGATCCTTTGGAACCTCTCCAGTTGGATTGAGGCTTTGGATCTCACTTCCAAGTTCATTGTCCTTGGGCAGTCTTCCTGCTCTGCTTTCACTCACTTTAAAAGGAACAGCTTTTATAGTTTCCCCCTTGTCCTCTCTCCCACCCAGAACCATGATAGGGTCCACCTTGTCCTCACTCAGCTCCTCACACCCTGCATCCTGGAAGGACTCCATCCCATTCTCTCAGTTCCTTTGCCTCCGTTGCATCTGTTCCGATGATGCCACTTTCCAAAACAATTCTTCTGACATGTCTTCCTTCTTCCTTACCGAGGTTTTCCACCCACAGTGGTTGACAGGGCCCTCAACCGCGCATCCGCCCTTACACCTTCCTCTCCCTCCCAGAACCATGATAGGGTCCCCCTTGTCCTCACTTATCACCCCACCAGCCTCCACATTCAAAGGATCATCCTCCGCCATTTCCACCAACTCCAGCATGATGTCACCACCAAACACATCTTCCCTTCAATCCCCCTGTCAGCATTCCGTAGGAACCGTTCCCTCCAGGACACCCTGGTCCACTCCTCCATCACCCCCTACACCTCAACCCCCTCCCACGGCACCTTCGCATGCAACCTCAGAAGGTGCAACACCTGCCCTTTTACTTCCCCCCTCCTCACCATCCAAGGACCCAAACACTTCTTTCAAGTGAAGCAGCACTTCACTTGCACTTCCCTCAATTTCGTCTACTGCATTCGCTGCTCCCAATGCGGTTTCCTCTACACTGGAGAGACCAAACGCAGACCGGGTGACCGCTTTGCAGAACACCCTTGGTCTGTCCACAAGCATGACCCAGACCTCCCTGTCGCTTGCCATTTTAACACTCCACCCTGCTCTCATGCCCACATGTCCATCCTTGGCCTGCTGCATTGTTCCAGTGAAGCTCAACGCAAACTGGAGGAACAGCTCCTCATCTTCCGACTAGGCACTTTACAGCCTTCCGGACTTAATATTGTGTTCAACAACTTCAGATCATGAACTCTCTCCTCCATCCTCACCCCATTTTTGTTCCCCTTTTTTCTAATTATTATATAATTTTTACATATATTTTTTTCTTTTCCTGTCCATTTCTATTATTATTTTAAAAATTTATTCCCATCCATTGTTTTATCTCCACCTTTTAGCTTATCTTGATCCCTTCCCCCCACCCCACCCCCACTAGGGCTATCTGTACCTTGCTCATCCTGTTTTCTACCCTTAATATCACCATTAGCACAGCCTTTAGCTAATATCATCACCGTCAACACCCCTTTGACCTTTTGTTTATGACATCTTTGGCAATCTCTCCTTTGCCTCTACCTATCACTGGCCCTCTATCCAGCTCCACCTGTCCCACTCCCCCTTAAACAGCTTTTATTTCACCACATTTCTATTTCTCTTTAGTTCTGATGAAGAGTCATATGGACTCGAAACATTAACTCTTGTCTTCCTCTCCACAGATGCTGTCAGACCCGCTGAGTTTTTCCAGCTGACCATACTGTTTCAGATTTCCAGCATCCGCAGTATTTTGCTTTTAGCTTTCATAGTTTTCTCAGTTTAATTTTTGAAGTAGTTGGTAAAATTTAATTTCTTCACAAGATAATCTAGCATCGAGTGGCCCATTGGTAGCAGTGCTGCTGGGCTCATTGCTTTTGACAGGTGAGTTTATGTTGAGAGGAGCCTCTCAAAACACCACAGTAATCAATTCCTTCATTTCTTTCTCTCACACTTGTTACAATCCCCATATAGACCAATAACCTAAAAGAACTGAACTTCCCAAATGAGCCCAAAGGAAGAAACTGATGGACAAGATTTCATTTTTATAACTTTAACAAATCAAACCAAAATCAACGCAAATTGAACGTGAACTAACAGGCAAATTGTATTTAAAAGAAACTATAAATTACATGTTAAATAGCTGATACAACAAAGATAGATGTCATGGATTTACTGGCAGCTCCCTTAGCACGTGCAGTCCCAAAGACTGGTAAAATTTAAGTCTTCAACACGCAGGATTTAGGTGCCAAGTCTCCTCTGACGACAGCTTTATTCTGAATTCTACAGATATGGCTATCAACAAAAGAGCACACTTATGCAGAACCAGTTCATGACAGTCCTGATGGTGTAGATTCTCCAGAGTCATCTTTATCCAACCGCTCAATACTACCTCAGTGCACAGTATGGTCATCTGTGGTAAAAGCTGAAGCAGGGGAGCTAATTTTATTTCACTATGCCAGCTGCCAAACCTAGGCTTCAGTTTTCATTTGTTCTTAGCTGTCTCAATCATGTCTCCTCAGCCTGTCTGTATTGTTCTGACCTCTGCTAAAAACTGATCTCTCAGTTTTGAGTCTGTTTTCCCAATCAGTTTCTGTTTCCCTAGCAACCTACGGTTACAGGCTAATTTCTCAGGAGTCTGACATCACAGCCAGGAACCCAGGGCTAAAACCTCCCTCTAAACCCCTCCCCCTGCCTCACCCTACCACCCCCCCCCAGAAATCTGGAGTTTTGGTTTCTTTTTCTGTTAAGGACTGTCTCAAAAATACAAGCTTTGAAACCAGTCAGCGAAGACAATATCACGCAAACTAGGGATTTCATCACATGCTTGCTGATCATTTCTTTAATGATTCCTGCTTTCATATTCCTTTGTGTAAATGTTGGAATTCATTGGCCATTTGCTTTCATTTCTGCTTTTGTCATTTCCGCAACAACTTTATTTAAGATCTGAGTGTTTTTTGACCCAAAAAGAAAAATAAATGGCATCTAACAAAAGCAAACCAAGCACTAGTATTAATTTCTGAAGGATAAAATTGGAAAACAGAGAAGTTACTTTGACTGGTATGGAATCTTAGTTTGACCACACTCTGCCAATGTGTAGAGTTCAGCTCTCCATTTTATAAAAATTATAAAACATTGGAGAAGGTGCTAAAAAGGTTCAACAACAAGTTGTGTTTGTGTAGTGCTTTTAACATGGTAAATGTTCCAAGCATTGTTCAGGAGGATATAATAATGTTATTGGAATTTATTGTAAAATAGTGGTATCTATGTCTATATGTGTGTGGGTGTGTGAGACTTAATTGGATTAAAGGCAGCTGGCCTGAAGGCTTTGATGCATTAGAAGATGAGCTAGGTTTGAAATGTTAAGTAGGTAAACATGGGGGCAGTTTAGAATGTAAGGTGTAAAAGGACATTTACTTTTTGAAATAAACCAGACTGGATTGTTTTCAAAGGAGAGATGAAATGAGTCACCTAGCCAGGTGAAGTTCAGAAACAAAGGCCAAGATTTTGCCGTCGCTGGGCGGGCTGGGTGGGGGTGAGCAGGAGCGGCCGGGAAGCCAACCACCCCCCAGGATCAGGGTCCGACAGCGATTTCACGCTGGTGGGCCAATGAAGGCCTGCCCAGCATGAAATGCATGCTGCAGTGCTGCCTGTGTGGGGGTGGGGGTGCGCAAGGGAGAGCGCGTAGGTTCACGTGGGTGCGCTCAGGGAAAGCTGAGAAGGTGAGATTTTAAAATTTAAAAATAAAGAATTATAACATGTTAAAAAACATGTCTCTTGATGTGACTCTGTCACATGAACAGGGACATGTTATTAATGAAATGTTAACATTTTTATTTAATTTTTAATAGCTGTTGAACATCTCCTCCCGTCCATGGATGTAGTTTCCTAAAAAATCCAAAGGCCACTTGGCCTTTTCACCTGGGAAGGGCAGCAGAAAATTTAATTCGATTGGGACTTTAATGGCCTTAGTAGGTCTGTTAATTGTCAGCGGGCACACTGCCTACTCCCGCCTGCTAACCAAAATATCACGCAAGGCGTGATGACGCCAGGACACTTGCCCGATGTCATCAAATGCCACTTTACGCTTGTTCAGGTCGGGAGCCCATCTGCCCGACAAGCATAATGTTCTGGCCAGTGTATTTATTTTTCCCAAAGGATACTGGTAAAATTAGTACTATGATAATTTTTATACTCAGGATCACAGAATCACAGTGCAGAAGAGCCCCTTCGGCCCATCGAGTCTGCACCAACACGTGAGAAACACCTGACCTACCTACCTAATCCCATTTACCAGCACTTGGCCCATAGACATGAATGTTATGACATGCCAAGTGCTCATCCAGGTACTTTTTAAAGGATGTGAGGCAACCCACCTCCACCACACCCCCAGGCAGTGCATTCCAGACCGTCACCACCCTCTGGGAAAAAAAGTTTTCCTCACATCCCTCCTAAACCTCCTGCCCCTCACCTTGAACTTATGCCCCCTGGTGGCTGATCCTTCAACTAAGGGGAACAGCTGCTCCCTATCCACCCTGTCCATGCCCCTCATAATCTTGTACACCTCGATCAGGTCATCCCTCAGTCTTCTCTGCTCCAACGAAAACAACCCAAGTCTATCCAACCTCTCTTCATAACTTAAATGTTTCATCCCAGGCAACATCCTGGTGAATCTCCTCTGCACCCCCTCCAGTGCAATCATATCCTTCCTATAATGTGGCGACCAGAACTCCACACACTATTCCAGCTGTGGCTTCACCAAGGTTCTATACAACTCCAACACAACCTCCCTACTTTTGTAATCTATGCCTCGATTGATAAAGGCAAGTGTCCCATAGACCTTTTCCACCACCCCACTAACATGCCCCTCCGCCTTCAGAGATCTATGGACACACATGCCAAGGTCCCTTTGTTCCTCAGAACTTCCTAGCGCCATGCCGTTCATTGAATACTTTCTTGTCAAATTACTCCTTCCAAAGTGTATCACCTCACACTTTTCAGGGTTAAATACCATCTGCCACTTATCTGCCCATTTGACCATTCCACCTATATCTTCCTGTAGCCCAAGACACTCAGCCTCACTGTTAACCACCCGGCCAATCTTTGTGTCATCCGCAAACTTACTAATCTTACCCCCCACATAGTCATCTATGTTGTTTATATAAATGACAAATAATAGGGGACCAAGCACAGATCCCTGTGGTACACCACTGGACACTGGCTTCCAGTCACTAAAGCATCTTTCTGTCATCACCCTCTGTCTCCTACAACTAAGCCAATTTTGAATTCACCCTATCATATTATCCTGTATCCCATATGCCTTTGCCTTCTTTATAAGTCTCCCATGTGGGACCTTGTCAAAGGCTTTGCTGAGGGACATAAAATCCAAAGACATAGTGAAAACAATGGGAATTTGCATTCAAAGGGGAAAATATGGATAAAGGAGCGAAGGCTGTGTGTAAAGGTAGGCATTCTAAGATCTAACAAGTATGAAATGCCTTCAACCTCAAGCCTCAAGCTGCTGTCTATTGAGGACTGAAGTTAAGGAAACTCACTTTGGTTTGGATTATTCAGGGTATCATGTTTATTTTCTTGGGTCATTTAAAATCTGTGTCTTACTGTTGCCTTAACAAAAGTATAACTGGGAGTTAGATTAATTAGGGGATTTAGAAGTTATCATAGTAGTAATTTGTAGATCTATGTATGTATTTAAAATCACTTCTACTAATAAAGGTTTAATTTAGTTTTGTAAGAAACCTATAAGACTTGGTGGTCTTATTATTACTGAATTCAAGGCACACATCTCAAAATTCATACAAATTGCAAAACAAGTTGTGGCAGCTGTTTCAAGTTTCCCTTTGGGATTTGAGCAGCTCAGCATTTAGCTTTGGCTGTGCCATAACATTATAAAATAAATTTAACACCTGACCACATAAGGAGTTAGATAAATGACCAAAAGCTTGCCAAAAAGGTAGATTTTAAGGCGTGTTTGAAGGTGGTGGAGGAGGCAGAGAGGTTTAGAGAGAGAATTCCAGAGCTCAGGGAATAGACAACTGAAAGCACAGCTGCCAGCCATGGAGCAATGAAAATAGGGGATGCTCAAGAGGCCAGAATTGGAGGAATACAGATATCTCAAAGGATTGGAGGAGGTTACAGAGATAGGGAGGGATGAGACTATAGAGGGATTTGCACATGAGGATAAGACTTATAAAATCAAGGCATTGCTTAACCAGGGGCCAATGTAGGTCAGTGAGCATAGGAGTGATGAATGGACAGGAGTTGGTGCCAGTTAGGACACGGGCAGCAAAGTTTTGAATGAACTCAAGTTAATGGAGGGTGGAAAATAGACCAGTCTAGAAGTAACAAAGGCATGGATGAGTGTTTCAACAGCAGTTGAGGTGGGCAGAGTGGGGCAATGTTAGAGGTGGAAGTAGGTAGTTTTAGTGATGTTGGGAATATGTGGTCAGAAGTATATCTCCAATCAAATCCAACACCAAGATCATTAACTATCTGGTTCAGAGAGTTGGGAGGGCAAGAGATGGAGTCCGTGGTTAGGAAATAGAATTTGTAGTGGGTACCAAAAATTTAGTCTTTAGTGTTAGTCTTCTGAATATTTAGTTGGAGGCAATTTGCTTTGTACTGGATAATAGACAGCTAACGTGACAACTTAGAGACAGTGGAGGGGTTGAGAAAGGTGGTGGTGAAGTACAGCTGGATGGTGTTAGCATACAACTAGCGATGAGCGCTGTGTTTTGGATAATGTTGCTGAGAGGCAGATGTGGATGAGAAATAGGAGGTGACCAAGGATTGATGAAGTAATGATGCAGCATCTCAAGGATGATGCCAGAACTGAAAAGTTATCTATCAGGAACAAGATTGATCAAGATTAGAAGAGACGCTCTTGGGTGACCTAATAGAGGTATTTAAAATTCTGAAAAGTTTTGAGAGGTTAGACATAGATCTATTTTTACTTGTGGGGAGACCAAAAGTAGGAGCCATAAACATGAGAAAGCCACCAATAAATCTAATAGTTAATGTAGGGGAAACCTCTTTACCCTGGGAGTGGTGAGAACGTGGAACTCACTACCAGATGAAGCAGTTGAAGCAAATAGTTACACTTAAAGGGAAACAGGGTAAAAACATAAGGGAGAAAGGGATAGAAGGGTAATCCGACAGGATCAGGAATCATTCTTTCCCACATTTAGAATCTTAATCCCATTCCATTTATTAGTGTTAGAACAGTTATATCTTATAATTTCACCATTATAATTTTAAATTCACTGACAGGAAAATACATCTGAATATAAACCCTCCCACCAATTCCTTGCCACACACTGGAGTGTTGCTATCTGAGATCCATCTTCCTCTTCAGTCTTATTAATGTTTTTTCTAAAGCTACACAACATTAATTAAAGTCCTCAATTCATTGCTTTAGCCCTTTATTGACTTGTTTCTTTATGTAACAGCTGTTACAACCTCATTTCAAAATATCCCTACAATGGCTTCAATAGCTTTGGGTTACAGCGAGGGGTTTGTGTGGATGTGCCACTTGGTATGGTAATGAGTCAGAGACCAAGGGGTAATCATGGGTCCCAGCCTGCACTGATCTCAGCCAGGAGATTTGGAGCACAGCGATTGAACTCAGCGCTCTTGAGTTAGGAAGGAGAGAAATCAGCGTTGGTTAACATTGCTGATCACTTCTCAATGGCTGTGCTGGAAAGGTTGTGTGCGTGTATGAGAGCACTGTACTATATGTTAGAATTTGGAAGGAGGCCATGTGGCCTCTTGTGCCAGGCCATTGAGCTGAAACATTAACACTGTTTCTCTCTCCCAGACCTAATGCCAGACATGCTGAGTTTATCCAGCATTTTCTTTTACCATTTAGTTTATATTGTCTTTCCTCATCCTGCCTACCATGTGTCTACCCATTTCACCAGTCTGTCCATATCCTTCTGAAGTCTGCCACAATCCTACACTCAGGATCCAGGTAGAAGCATTTCGCAATGCTTCTCACAGTTTAATTATCAAAATGTTTTGATCTGCGAGGAACAGAGTTTGGTTAAGAATGATGAGATATTCCAATAGCTATTATGTCAAATCTGTAGATTAATGTGCCAGCTTATAGCGCCCTTATTGGCCCAGTGGTAATATTCTCATCTTCTAAATCAGGCAGGTTATTGATTCAATCCCCACTTCAGAGACATGAGCATATCCAGGCTGACACTTAAACTAAGAGAGTGTTGCACTGTTGGAGACAACATCTTTTGATGAGGCATTAAATTGGTGCCCCATCAGCCTTCTTGGGTGAGTTTATAAGTTCCTTGACACTATTGGAAGAAGACCATTGCATTCTCCTTGTATTCTGGTCAATATTTATCCCTCTGCCAACATCACTAAAACATATATCTGATCATTTTCACATTGCTGTATCTGGGACCTTCCACTGTGCAAATTGGCTGCTGCATTTCCTGCATTACAATAGTGACTACACTTAAAAGTGTATCCTTGGTTGTAAAACATTTTGGGGTGCCCTTAAATAATGAAAAGTACTGTATAAGCTCTTGCTTTCAGTAGGGGAAGTGGTGGTGTAGAGGTAGTTTCACTTACTTAATTAATTCTCACATCTCAGCTAATTCTCTGGGGATGTGGGTTCAAATCCCACCAAGGCAACTAGTGGAATTTAAGCTGTTAATAAATCTGGAAATTTTTTTTAAAAAAGCTAGTCACGGCAAAGGTGAAACCATTGTTGATGATCATTAAAAACCCATCTGGTTCACTAATGCCCTTTAGGGAAGGAAATCTGCCACCCTTACCTGGTCTGGCCTACATGTGACTCACAGCAATGTGGTTGATTCTCATGCCCTCTGAAATGGCCTAGCAAGCCACTCAGTTGTATCAAACCACTATGAAGTTGACAAAAAGGAATGAAACCAGACAGATCACCCAGCATCGACTTAGGCACCATGAAGTACAATAGCAAACCCTGCAAAGTGGAAAATGCAAAGTCCTCCTTAGTAACACCTGGGGGCTAGTGTCAAATTTGGGAGAGCTGTCTCACAGACTTGTGAAGCAACAGCCTGACATGGTCTTACTCGCAGAATCATATCTTATAGATTATGCCCCAGACACCTCCATCCCTTGGTGTGTCCTCACCCACAGGCAGGACAGACCCAGCAGAAGTGGCGACACAGTGGTATACAGTCAGATGGACTTGCCCTGGGAATTCTGGATCCCATGAAGTCTCATGGCATCAGGTCAAACATGGGCAAGGAAACCTCCTGCTGATTATCACGTACCACCCTCCCTCAGCTGATGAATGAGTGCACCTCCATGTTGAGCACCACATGGAGGAGGCACTGAGGGTGGCAAGGGCGCAGAATATACTCTGGATGAGGGACTTCAATGTCCATCACCAAGAGTGGCTCGGTAGCATCACTATTGACCGAGGACATAGCTGCTAGACTGGGTCTGTGCAGGTCTTGCGAGATGAGGGAAAAAAATTCTTGACTCATCCTCATCAACCTGCCTGCCGCAGATGCATCTGTCCACAACAGTATCGGTAAGAGTGACCACCGCACAGTCATTGTGGAGACAAAGTCCTGCCTTCACATTGAGGATACCCTACATCGTGTTGTGTGGTACTACCACTGTGCTAAATGGGATAGATATTGAACAGATCTAGCAACGCAAGACTGGGCATCCATGAGGCGCTGTGGGCCATCAGCAGCAGCAGAATTAAATATAACAACAATCTGTAACCTCATGGCCCAGAATATCCCCCACTCTATCATTACCATCAAGCCAGGGGATCAATCCTGATACAATGAAGAGTGCAAGAGGGCATGCCAGGAGCAGCACCAGGCATACCTAAAAATGAGGTGTTAGCTTGGTGAAGCTACAACACAGGACTACTTGCATGCCAAACAACATAAGCAGCAAGTGGTAGACAGAGCTAAGCGATCCCAAAACCAACAGATCAGATCTAAGCTCTGCAGTCCTGCCATATCCAGTTATGAATGGTGGTGGACAATTAAACAATTCACTGGAGGAGGGGGCTCCATTCTCAATGATGGGGGATCCCAGCACATGAGTGCAAAAGACGAGACTGAAGCATTTGCAACAATCTTCAGCCAAAAGGGCTGAGTGAATGATCCATCTCGACCTTCTCCTGAGGTCCCCAGCATCACAGTTGCCAGTCTTCAGCCAATTCTGGCTGGGGGAGTCTAGAACAAGGAGTCACAGTCTCAGGATACAGGGCAGACCATTTAGGGCTGAGATGAGGAGTAACTTCACTCAGAGGGTGGTGAACCTATGGAATTCTCTACCACAAAGGGCAGTGGAGGCTGAGTCACTGAGAATATTTACGAAAGAAATACTTAGATTTCTGGACTCTAAAGACATCAAGGAGTATGGGGAGAGTGTGGGAGTATGGTATTGAGATGGAGGATCAGTCATGATCGTATTGAATGGCGGAGCAGGCTTGAAGGGCCAAATGACCTACTCCTGCTCCTATTTTCTACGTTTCTATATTACTTCGATTCAGGCTATGTGGTATCAGAAAACAGCTGAAGGTACTGGATACTGCAAAGGCTATGGGCCATGACAATATTCCGGCAATAGTACTGAAGACTTGTGCTCCAGAACTAGCTGCACCCTTAACCACATCCACCTGGCAATATGGAAAATTACCTAGGTATGTCCTGTGCACAAAAATCATGACAAATCCAACCCAGCCAATTACCACCCCATTAGTCTACTCTCAATCATCAGTAAAGTGATGGAAGGGATCATCAACAGTGTTACCAAGTGCCACTTGCTTAGCAATAAACTCCTCACTGATGCTCAGTTTGGGTTCCGCCAGGGCCGCTCAGCTCCTGACCTCATTACAGGTCATTACTTTGTTCAAGCACGGACAAAAGAGCTGAAATCAAGAGGTGAGGTGCAAGTGATTGCCCTTGACATCAAGGCCACATTTGATGGAGCGTGGCATCAAGGAGCCCTACCAAAACTGGAGTCAATGGGAATCAGGGGGAAAACTCTCCGCTGTTTGGAGTCATACCTAGCACAAAGGAAGACGGTTGTGGTTGTTGGAAGTCAGTCATCTCAGCTCCAGGACATCACTCCAGGAGTTCCTCAGGGTAGTGTCCTCGGCCCAACCATTTTCAGCTGCTTCATCAAAGACCTTCCTTCCATCGTAAAGTCAAAAGTGGGATGTTCGTTGATGATTACACAATGTTCAGCACCATTCACTTCTCCTTGGATACTGAAGCAGTCCACGTCCAAATGCAGGAAGACCTGGACAATATCCAGGCATGGGCTTGTCATGAAGAGATATTAATGTTGTACCAGTACAGCTACAACACAGGCATCTACCCGGCAATCTGGAAAATTATCCAGGTATGTCCTGTGCACAAAAAGCAGGACAAAGTAATGTTATTGGAAATTATTGTTACATTGGAATTGTAGCAGGGTCTGTGTCTATGTGCGTGTCTTAACTGGATTAAAGCCAGCTAGTCTGGGTGCTTTGATGTTTGAGATGTTAATTGGATAAACATAAGCAGTAAAAGGTAAAGTGAAATTTGCATTTGTTGAATAAACCATTCAAAAGAATGGGTAAAAATCTTGCACCTAGCTGGGAGACACCAAGCAATGTGCTTATATTATTAATAACATTGGTGGAATGAAAGGATTATTGTTTGGAGAGGTAAAATTTAAAACAGCCTAGTAATACAATGGAAAATTTACATTCAAAGGGGAAGCTAGGTATAAACCGAAAGGAGCTTGTGTGTCAGTCAGAGGCATTTAAGATCTAACCAGCCTGTAAGCCAAGAACTGTGCCTGCAAAGGAACCAAATTGCAAAGGAACCTCATTTTGAATTTGTAAGGTCAAATGTGCTTTGCCTGGTGTCTGGTTAAAGTCTATAGGTTATTGTCGCCTTGGAAGATTTACCTGGGAGTGATCAATTTGGAGATTTGTTTAAAAATTATTATGGTAGTAATTTGTTGACATGTTTGTGTTTAATATGTTGTTAAGTTAATAAATGTATAACTTAGTTTTAAATAAAAAACCTCTTGAGGCTTGGCGGTTTTATTCCTGAATTCAGAGCTGCATCTCAAACATACCAGTTGAAAATATAGGTTATGACAGTTGTTCAAGATTTCCTCTGGGATGAAAACAACTCAGCCTTTACCAACTGCTGTCTCATAACATGATAAATGGCAAGTAACATTCATGCCACACAAGTGCCCCCAGGCAATAACTATCTCCAACAAGAGAGAATCTAACCATCTTCCCTTGGCATTCAATGGCATTACCAACACTGAATCCCCACTATCAAAATCCTGGGAGTTACCATTGACCAGAAACTGAACTGGACTAGCCATATAAATTCTGTGTCTACAAGAACAGATCAGAGGCTAGGAATCCTGCGGCAAGTAATTCACCTCTTGACTCCCCAAAGCCTGTCCACCATCTACAAGGCTCAAGTCAGGAGTGTGATGGAATACTCTCCACTTGTCTGGATGTGTTGTTGATGGAGCTCATCAAAACTCAAGAAGCTTTACACCATCCAGGACAAGGCAGTCCGCTTGATTGGCACCACAAACATTCACTCACCATCCTGACTTGGAAATATATCACCGTTCCTTCACTGTTGCTGGGTCAAAATTCTGGAACTCCCTTCCTAACAGCACTGTGGGTGTACCTACACCATATGGACTGCAACGGTTCAAGAAGGCAGCTCACCAGCACCTTCTCAAGGACAATTAAGGATGGGTAATAAATGCTGGCCTAGCCAGCAAAGCCCACATCCATGAAAGAATTTTTAAAAAGTAAGTAACACTCGCAATAACAATAGGCTCTTCCTGAGTTGGAGCTGAAATATGGGCACAGTTCAGTTGCATTTTAATTCACATGGTAATTTAGGGACACATGATGCTCAGATCATTTAAATGTAAGAGATAGAGGAATGTGGCAGGAATGGAGGAAGCCAATTTAAAGGAGCTTGTTTCATAAAAGTTAGTAAGAAAAGCATTGAACTTAGCACCATTGTCATCTCTGCAGTGACTCAAAAGGGCTTTGACCTCTTCCAACTGCTAAATCTGCCGTCCTAGATTTGGGATATAGAAGCCCAGGAAATCACCAATGTTGAATGTTGAACGTGAGGCCAGAAAAAAATCAAGACTGCCTGTTGCACATGACATACCCACATGACAGACAGAGACAGAAGCAGGTCACAGATGCAACAACACTATTCACAGCATCCCTTTAGTCTGTAAATTCCATTTCTCAGATCATTGGGTAAGCCCTGCGCTATCCTTCCAGTCTCTTGCACCTACCCCCTCCGCACTCACCCAGCTTTTGGCAAAGTGATGTCAGAGTAAGTGGGTAACAGTGTCTGTGAGGAAATAGCAGTGGTATTACAGCTAGGGAGACATGAAGCATGCATCAATTCTTCATACCTTGTGAGGCGTGTCACTATGACACCGTTCATTAAAGGGGAAAACCACATACCTTTGCCCCACAGTCCAGCAATTGGCAAAAGTTTTCAACTACACATCTCAGGCCCATAACCTCTACCCTCTGGTAGGACCAGAAGTGATGGTAATGCATGTGTAACCCACCACCTCCATGTTCTCCTCCACCACACACATCCTGCTTTGGGAATATATTCATTGTTGCTGGGTCAAAATCCTGGAATCTTCAACCTAACGAAGTTGTGGATGTAGCTTCACCAACATGGACTGCAGTAGTTCAAGAAGAAGGTTCACCACCACCTTCTCAAGAATGACAAGGGATGTAAATAAATGCTCATGATGCCCATTTCCTAAGAGTGAATTAAGAACGACCCTACATGCTTGTAAAGAAATGGCCCTAAAATGAGATCAAAAAATTGCTGAACTCTGGGGGAAACAGAACTTGACGATGCAAACCTCTTTTCCAGTGAAAAGGACCTCGTGCCTTTATGCCTGCAGGATATGAATTCTAGTAGCTTAATCATATTTAATCAAGTATCTCATATATTTTTTGATGCTGAATCTTAACATGCTGTTAAATGTATGACCAGCAGAGTAATAAATTGTTAGTTGCTGATTTGACTTTGGTAAGAGGCTCAATCTGACAATCTGTTACATAAGAACATAAGAAATAGGAGCAGGAGTAGGCCATTCGGCCCCTCAAGCCTGCCCTGCCATTCAATAAGATCATAGCTGATCTGCCCCAGGCCTCAACTCCTCTTTTGTGCCAGCTCCTCATAGCCCACAACACTCCGATATTTCAAAATCTATCTACCTCCTCTTTAACTACTTTCAGTGATCTAGCCTCCACAACTCTCTGGGTTAGAGAATTCCAGACATTCACCAACCTCTGAGAGGAAAAATTCCTTTGCATCTCAGTTTTAAATGAGTGTCCCCTTATCTGTAACTATGTCCCCTAGTTTGAGATTCCCCCTCTAGTGGAAACATCTTCTCAACATCTACCCTGTCAAGCCCCCTCAGAATCTTGTACTTTTCAATAAGATCACCCCTCATTCCTCTAAACTCTAATGAATAAAGACCTAACCTGTTTAGCTGTTCTTGATAAGTCAACCCCTTCATCCCAGGAATCAGCCTAGTGAATCTCTTTTGAACAGCCTCCAATATCAGTATATCCTTTCTTAAATGCGGGGACCAAAACTGTACACAGTACTCCAGGTGCGGCCTCACCAACACCCTGTACAGCTGTAACAAGACTTCCTTATTTTTAAACTCCAACACCCTAGCAATACAGGGCAAAATTCCATTTGTCTTCTTAATTACTTGCTGCACCTGCATGCTAACTCTTTGTGTTTCATGCATAAGAACACCCAGATCCCTCTGTGCTGCACTTTTTTGCAGTCGCTCTTCATTTAATTAATCATCTGCCTTTTGATTCTTCCTACCAAAGTGCATGCCCTCACACTTTCCTACATTAAACTCCATCTGTCAAGTTTTTGCCCAGTCACTCAACCTATCTATATCCCCTTGCAGATTCCTTACGTCCTCATGACAACATGCCTGCCCACCTATTTTAGTATCGTCAGTAAATTTGGATACGTTACACTCTGCCCCCTCCTCCAAGTCATTAATATAGATAATAAATAACTGAGGCCCTAGGGCTGACCCTTATGGCACTTCAATCTAGAAAAGACCCATTAATCTCGACTCTCTGTCTTCTGTGTGTTAACCAATCCTCAATCCATGCTAGTACATTACCCCCCAGTACCGTGAGCTATCTTGTGCAATAACCTTTTATGCGGCACCTTATCGAATGCCTTCTGGAAATCCAAATACACTACATTTGCCAGTTCCCCTTTATTAACTCTGCTTGTTATATCCTCAAAGAACTCTAGCAAATTTATCAAACACGATTTCCCTTTCACAAAACCATGTTGACTGTTTAATTGCTTTAAGCTTTTTTAAATGTCCTGCTATTTCTTCCTTACTAATGGACCCTAACATTTTCCCAACGACAGATATTAGGCTAACTAATGCACTAATGCACTACATAGACATATGATTCATATCACTGGTGATATTTTGCACTGGTTAATGCTAGACAGTTCCACAGAGCTACATTTGGGCATCTAAATGTTAAATTACCAGCCAATTCTTTGACATGGAATTATGGTGAAAGGATTAACCATTATCCAGTTCCCCTTGAGTAATATTCCGTACAAGTTTTACAGGTTCAGTGACCCTACATTGATGGGAACTCATGGCCCAGACCTGATCCTTCTAAGATTTACGAAGGAATTCTTAAGCTTTCAAAACACAATTAGTTTTGGTATTGTGTTGTAGGTAGTAAACAAGCGGTCAAGGTATAACTGACTAAATTAAAAGTCCTGGAACTCCCTCCCTAACAGCTTTTGGGTGTACCTACACCACATGGACTGCAGCGGTTTAAGAAGGCAGCTCACCACCACCTTCTCAAGGGCAACTAGGGATGGGCAATAAATGCTGGCCCAGCCACTAATACCCACATCCTGTAAATGAATTAGTAAAAAAATAAACTCTTGCTGAAAAATCAAAGGTTGCAGTGATTGTACAAAATGTAAAGTTTGTGGCTGAAAATCCGATCAGGCCCGTTAGTGGGCGGGGGGATCTTGATACACGATTAACCCATCGGGTCGAGTTGTGGCAGGCAACCTACAAACTTCCTGCTGCCCACTCGTCAACATGATTGCAGCATGCAGCCCAACACAAAGTGTAATGCTGCATGCTCAGCAGGGAGCCCAGGAGCAAGCGCGGCTAGTATAATGTGGAGAGACGGTTGTGTTGTGGTAAGGTCACTGGGCTAGTAATCCAGAGACCCATAGGCAAATGCTCTGGGGGCATGGGTTCAAATCCCACCAGGACAGCTGGTGGAATTTAAATTCAATTACTAAAACCTGGAATATAAAGCTAGTCTCAGTAACGGTGACCATTCAACTATAGTCAGTTGCTGTAAAAACCCATCTGATTCATTAATGGTCCTTTAGGAAAGGAAATCTGCTGTCCTTACCTGGCCTGGTGGACATGTGACCCCAGGCCCCAGCAATGTAGTTGACTCTTAACTGCCCTCTGAAATGACTGAGCAAGCAACCCATTTCAAGGGCAATTAGGGAGAGACAGATGGCGCAGGGCTTGGAGCCATCCTTTCCAGTCTGAAAGCGGTGATCAACTCCATAACAACACTTGTAGACCTGGCCATAACGGGACGTCTGGTAGCTAATGTCGGAATTTCCATTGCAGCAGAAGCAGAAGTTACCCAGCATCTGAGTGCTACAGTGGAAACTCAGCTGGCCCTGCCAGTGCTGCCCACATCCCAAAGAATAAAGGAAAACAAAGTACACTTCTTAAAGCCAGCCAGTCCCTCTTAAAGGGGAGGTGCATCTGGCGCAACAGTCTCAGAAAAGCTTTGGTAGAAGGATGAAGACTACATATGGAGAAACAGGCCAGAGAAAAGGCTCCCAAATTCTCCGACATGGCGCTAGGTGCCTAGTCCAGGAGGTAAAAAGATGGAGAAAGATGATGTTTCCACAGGAAGCCCTTCAAGGCGTAGCCCCAATGAAAGTCACAGCTTTCCATCAGCTGTGCTGTAGCTGCTGTGATAGCACTGTGTAGGAACACTCAGACTGACAAAGATACATGGAAGACAGACACTATGGAACGGCACAAGGGAGAATACTTCAGTTTTGTATGTATTATTGAAAGTGTTATTGAATAAAGATGTTACAGTTTTCTTTTGTTGTGTCTTTATTTGCAGGGTTTACCTGGGATGACACTGCGATGGCCCATAGCTAAAGAATAGAAAGGTGGGTGATAGTAATAGAAATAAAACATCAGTGAACAAGGTCTCTTAATCTCAATGCATGAAGTATCCACAATAAGATGGATGAACTAGTGGCACATATAGAGATAAATGCTTTTGATCTAATTGTCATTACAGAGACATAATGACAAGGTGACTGAGGTTGGGAAATAAATATTCCAGCCACACGATATTTTGAAATGACGGATTGAATAGAAAGCGTGAGGGAGAGCCCTGATAATGAAGGATGACATGAGGACAGTAGCGAGAAAGGATCTTGACTCAGAAGATCAGGAGGTCGAATCAGTATGACTGAATCAGTATTTGGAATAGCAAGGGTCAGAAAACTGGTGGAGGTGCGGTTATAAGCCTCCTAACAGTAGTTATACTGTTGGACAGAGCATTAAACAAAAAATAATTGGAGAATGTAACAAAGGTAATGTAATAATTGTGAGGAGCTTTAATCTTCATATAGACTGGACCAATCAAATTTGCAAGAGTGATCTGGAAGATGAATTAGTAGATTGCTACCAGGACAGTTTCCTGGAGCAATATGTTGTGGAATCAACTAGAGATTAAGCTAGGCAGTGTAATGTGGCAGAGTGTGAGATTATTCACTTTGGTTGCAAAGATAGAAAAACAGAATAGTTTTAAAAGGCATGAAACATATAAACGTTGATGTTCAGAGAGATTTGAGTGTGCTCTTACAGGGAATGCAGAAAGTTAACATGCAGGTACAGCAAGCAAATAGGGAAGCAAATGGTAAATTGGCCTTTATTGCAAGGGGATTAGAGTACAGGAAGAAGCAAGTCTTGCTACAATTGTACAGGGCTTTGGTGAGACCACACCTGGGAAACTGTGTACAGTTTTGGTCTCCATATTTAAGGAAGGATATATTGCATTGGAGGTGGTACAGCAAAGGTTCACTAAATTGGTGCCTGAGATGAAGGGATTATCCTATGGTGAAAGGCTGTGTAGTGCTATCTTTGTGCTATCTAGATGTAACACTGATGAGGTACGTGGATTCTATTTGCTTGAGGATCTCTGATGTGGTTTATTTACAGCTAGATCTGTGCAAGCAGTAGAATAATCTCTAGACACATCCTGGTATCTCAGGTACAACAGTGCAGTTAGAGAGACCTGGTCACATGATGACATCCACGTACCTGGATCATCTGCATGTTGAGCTTCTTCAAGGGACATCACTCTTAAAACATTATCACAACAGGCTGAGTAAATTGGAGCTTAGAAGGATTTCTCATTGAAACATTCAAAATTGTAAAAGGGCTTTGACAGGGTAGATACTAAGAGACTGTTTCCCCTGGCTGGGGAATCTGGAACATGGGGACACGGTCTCAGGACAAGGGGCCGATCATTTAGGACTGAGGTGAGGAGAAATTTCTTCGAAGGGTTGTGAATCTTTGGAACTCTCCACCCCGGAGGGTTGTAGATGCTCCATCGTTGAATATATTTAAAGTTGAGATAGTCAGATTCTTGGTCTCTTAAAATAAAAGCAAAATACTACAGATGCTGAAAATCTGAAATAAAACAGAAAATGTTGGAAAATCTCAGCAGGTCTGGCAGCATCTGTGGAGAGAGAAACAGAGTTCACGTTTTGAGTCCAATATGACTCTTCTTCAGGACTGGGCTTTTAGGTCTCTCAAGGAATCAATGGATATGGGGAGAGGGTGGGAAATGTGGAGTTGGGACTAAAGATCAGCAGTTATCTAATTGAATGATGGAGCAGGCTCTGACGTAGAAATTGAGGGTGATGGTGATCGTCATCGCAACTGGCAATGCTGTCTTCATCTTACTGTGCGGCTGTAGAACTCGTCATAGGAGGTGGCACAGTTCAGCGACCACCTCCTTTGTGAAACTTGGCTACCTCAGACACTACTCATCCCAGAGGTGGCAATAGGAGAGGTGCTGTCTGACAACCCTTGTGAGTATGGCCTTCTATTGAGAGCCCTCCTCCTCCTCCCTCTGTGTACAGCCTCCCCTCTCTGCTGCCTATGCTCCATGTCCCTGTCATGCTGCAGCCCAAGACACACTACAACTACAGCTGGCATTAGTGGGGAAGTTTTCTCCTAACTGGCCTTCCAACTCATCTAACCTCCTGGTCAAAGTTCACTGCCACACCCTTGTGAATCCAAAAACCTTTCCAAACTTCACTCAACTCACAGCAAAAGGAGGTCAAAAGCACTTCACCTGGGGGTGTGGCAGTCCTTCATACAAGTCAATTCAGTTGGAAGTGATTCAGAGAGGGTGTTCACAGGACCTGCAAAGTCCAGAATTGCAGTTTGTGCCCTTAATCAGACCTTGATACTGTTTGACATCATGGTCTGTCCACTCTATGTGGTTCCAGTGCACATGTTGAGCTCCGGCACTGGCAACACAATGCAGCCGAATTTGAGGCCTGCGTTTGCTGATGTGACATATGAGCAATGAGGGACCAGAAAAGATCCTGCTCCATCCCATTCTACACACACAACTTATTGCATCACAGTATATACACTCAGCACCCAACCAGAACCATGCGATCTCCCGGGAAAAATGGGAAAAGGAGCTAAAACCCAGGCTAACTAGAACAAAAAATCTGGAAAATTTCTCTCTCAACCCTTCAGCAATTGAAACTATTCCAGGAGATCACATTGACTTGATTAATATCATGAAGTACCTGGGTCTTGTACAATGTGATCTTCACTGCAACCAGAAACCAGCCCAGTTCTCCCTGGACAGAATACAGAGAATCAGCATCCACGAGATGAGCCAACAGCATATTCTACAGACAAAAAACTGAGGATGCTGGAAATCCAAAACAAAAACAGAATTACCTGGAAAAACTCAGCAGGTCTGGCAGCATCAGCGGAGAAGAAAAGAGTTGACGTTTCGAGTCCTCATGAGAAGGGTCATGAGGACTCGAAACGTCAACTCTTTTCTTCTCCGCCGATGCTGCCAGACCTACTGAGTTTTTCCAGGTAATTCTGTTTCTGTTTTGCATATTCTACAGGTTCAATATTATCTTACATAAAACCACCTCTAGGTTGGATATTAGGTAACTTATAATTGAGCGCCCTGGTCCTCCCTAACTTATTTAGCTGAAACAGACTGTGTAAAAGCATAAATCTATGCTTCCCTAAAGGTTAGCAACCCAGCTCTTTGAGCCTATCTTGGTAACTAAGATGCTTTAAACTGATGTGTTAGCAAAGTCCAAGGCTCCAAGTTAAAGGTGAAGGGGTTAATTACAGACAGCAGCCTGCAGAATGGCCTCTGAGAAAGGGACAAAGCTAGTCGCAGCACAACGTGTCCAGAGAGCACAAGAGACAGAATTTTTCATTCTGGAGAATAAGGCCGGGATTGTCCATGCCAGCACAGCATCGGGCGTGTCCGGTGGCATGAGCAGACAATGTGGCGCGATTGGTTTCACGATGGCGAGAAACCGGTTTGCGATCATCTGCTCAGCCCGCCGATGGTGGGCCACGTCCTCCGTCATTGGATATGGTGAACCTCAAAGTAATAACTCTGCATATTATTATTAGGCTAGCCTGCTGCAATCTTTGCCCCCCACCCCCCCTCGCTGGATCATCCGCACACCCAATGTGTTTCACAATAGCACATGAGTGACATGCGCCTGGCGAGCTGCACTTCGTTTGCGATTTCAAGGTTTGTTTGCCTACCTTGTCTCGGGCAGCAGTCACAACCATCAGCACCAAGCTTCACAGGCAGCACCACAGCACTTTTAGGGGGACTCACAGGCAGGTCTCTACCTACCAGATCAGCCATTTGTTTTCAATGCCTGCAGAGCTAGGTCTTGCTTGGGTAAGGGAGAGAAGTGGCCTCAGGAAAGAGAAGAGGCTGCAGGGAAGGGGAAGGGGGCTATCCCAGGGTGTGTGTGGGGGCACATGTTGATTTGTGCAAGTGGCCTCAAGATGGTGTGGGCTGAGGGGGCAGTCTCCAGAGGAGTTGAGGCCAGATGGACATGTGAGCGAGTGTGTGAGGAGGGGTGGTGATTACCCTGGTGGAAAAGTCCCAGATTTGCACTAAGTGCAGTAGCGGACGTGAAAAGAGACATTTCACCCGCCAGCTGTGATGGCAGGTTTTCATGCTGTAGCATCCCCTTTCTGCCTCATTAAGTATGCAGTCACGGGAAATATGCTGCCTTGATGGTGAGTGACCTCCGTTTTTCCCACCACGCCGTTACTTCACCGCTTCCTCACGCTGGGCTAAACTGCAGCTGTGTGCACAGTTCTTAATGCTTACAGCTAAGTATTGCTCCGGTGAAGACAAGGCACCAAAAGACAAGAAGAGTGCAGCCCCCCCAATTCAGTGACACATCCTGATACACCTTCTGGCTGCCGTGGAGGCCCATCGCGATGTCCTGTACCCCTGCTCTGACCGCACAAGTCCCGTCAGCCTCACCACTCTGGCTTGGGAGGCGGTGGCAGAGATGGTCAGTGCCAATGCTGCACACAAAAGGTCGGCCATGAAATCTCTTATCTGTACTGCCAGGATAAGGCAACCATCTCATCGTTCTAAATTCACCCACTCAAACAGCCATCACACATTCACTGGCATCTCACTCACTGCCAGCTCATGGGACATCACCATTCTCTCACACACACCCTTACACCCTGGCCTCTCTTCCTCTGCAGATCGCCTCCTCATCCTGTCCATGGCTATACTCAGCACACATGCGCACCTGGTATCCTTCTCATTTGACCTGCCTTACTCACACTCTCTCCATCTGTCTTTATGCAGGACAAGATCATGCACAATCGCCGGGAAAGGTCCCAGACTGGGGTTGGTGTGCTGGACATCAAGCCTTCACTCCATTTGAGAGTCACACGTTGGAGTTGGCCGGAAAGGACGTGAGACGTTCCTGTGGCGATGGTGAGGTCGGCGGTGAACACCCACATGAGGATCCTGCACCACATCATCCCTCTCCCAACGCTACTCTGAGTCCACTGCTCTGTGTTCAACGCGACTGCCAAGCATGAATAATCTCCATCTTCTGTTCTGGGCACATCTGACATGAACATATGAACAAGGGGCAGAGGTAGGCCATTCAGCCCCTCAAGGCTGCTCTGCCATTTAATAAGATCTGATAGTAACCTGAAATCTGCATCCCACCTACCCCCGATAACCTATCACCCCCATGCTTACCAAGAATCTATCCACCTCTGCCTTAAAAATATTCAAAGACTCTGCTTCCACCACCTTTTCAGGAAGAGGGTTCCAAAGACTCACAACCCTCTGAGAGAAAACATTTCACCTAATCTCTGTTTTAAATGAGCGACACCTTATTTTTAATCAGTGACCCCTAGTTCTAGATTCTTCCATGAGAGGAAACATCCTCCCTCTGACCTCAGCACCAAGAGCACCTCGGACGAGGACCCTGAGGTAGCACCTTTGACGACCCATCACGCGCTCACCCACACCCTCCACCAGCGCAGTGACACACACCTCGGTGGGGCCTTAGGCACCTTCGACAGCACCTTCCAAACCCACGACCACTGCCATCTAGAAGGACAAGCTCAGCAGATACATGGGAACACCACCACGTGGAAGTTCCCCTCCCAAGTCACTCATCATCCTGACTTGGAAATATATTGCTGTTCCTTCACTGTCACTGGGTCAAAATCCTGGAACTCCCTCCCTAACAGCACTGTGGGTGTACCTACACCACACGGACTGCAGCAGTTCAAGAAAGCAGCTCACCACCACCTTCTCAAGGGCAATTAGGGATGGGCAATAAATGCTGGCCCAGCCAGCGACGCCTATATCCCGTGAATGAATAAAAACGGTAGAGTAGCCTTGGCATCACAATCTGGTTAGCACAGCCCACAATCTGTGCCTAAGCAAGCGGATCCTTGGTGACTGGCACTCAGAGGACTGCTGGAGGCAAGGAACCTGCTGAGTCTGAGTCAGATGATGAGCCTCTGGACTCGGTCCTCAATCAGTTGGTGGGACTGTAAAGGCAATCACAGCAACATCAGGAAGGGACGTCTGGTGCACTCCTCAGATTGCAAGGGACGATGGAGGAGTCCGTCCATCTTCAGTCCGAGGTTGTAGTGCCAGTATGCTGACGCACTGAGGTCAATGCTGGCAGGATGGTGGCTGCCATGGAGACCTTGGTCCAGGACATTGCTCCTGCCCTGCTGCGCTGGCTCAACTCCATCACTGACACCATAGTTGGTGGTGCAGCTCGATCTCACTCCAGCTTCCCCTTCTCCTCAAGGATTTGCCCAAAGGCCATCGGGCACCCATGGGAAGGAGAACCAGCAGCTCGACACCCCGGGGCCATTCACCCAGGTGACTCCAGAAATGTCCGCCCGATCCAAATCCCCTCTTCTTGTGACCCCCACAGATCCAGGTCCCCAGGCTGAGGCGGGTGCAGCTGGCCCAGAGCAGAGCCCTGAAAGCAGGCCGGGGCCCTCCACGTCTTGGCCCTCCAGAGGACACTCGCCAAAGTCATCACAGACAAGGTGTCACAGTCAGCAGGCTGCCTCCACCTCCGCTGTGGATGTCCATGGAGCACCAAGATGGTAGCAGCAGGGTTAGGAAGGTTAAGAAGATGTAACTCTTTCGAGTACAAACACGTTTCCATCTGTTCCTATTCAGATGAAGTTACCTTGTTTCATAGTTTTGCCATTGTGAGATTTGAACTCTTGATAATCTTTTAAAATGAAAACAATTAAACTAAATCAACAAAATTGGGATAAATCAGGCACAGCCCCTAATTCAGGTCAGCTGTAAAACCAAGGACAAAGTTTAAAGGAACCTTACAAACTTTAAATCAAAATGTGATTAAAGGGGTCATGAAGTTACATTGTTTTGCCATTGTGAGATTTGAACACTTGATAATCTTTTAAATGAAAACCAAATCAACAAAATCGGGATAAATCAGGCACAGCCCCTAATTCAGGTCAGCTGTAAAACCAAAAACAAAGTTTAAAGGAAACTTACAAACTTTAAATCAAAATGTGATTAAAGGGGTCAACAAAACACCCCAGTCCCCGCGGTGTCCACCGAGCACGGAAGGCCTCGAGAGTGCCAGCAGACACCGCGTGCTCCCTCTCCAGGGACATCCGGCAGCGAACGTAGCCGCGGTAGAGGGACAAACAATCGGGCGGGACTCCCCCATCGATCGCCCGCTGCTTGGACCTGTTAATGGCCAACTTGGCCAGGCCCAGGAGCAGGTTCACGAGGAGGTCCTCCTCCTTCCCGACCCCCTTCTGCACCGGGTGCCCATAGACCAGGAGCGTGGGGCTGAAGTGCAAACAAAACATCAATAAAAGGTTTTCAAATAACTAAAAAGGGAGTGCAGCCTGCAACACCCTATGTATACATGGTCCACGGACTCCACAAGACCGCAAAAAGGGCACGTGTCCTGAGAGTCCGTGAACCTATGCATCCTCTTATTATAGGGGACTGCTGCATGCAACACCCTCCAACCCAGGTCCCCGATAGAAAGGGGGAGGACACCTCCGTAGAGGGCCTCCCATCGGGGGCCTCCGCCGCCGGACGGCAACAAGGCACGCCAGGGCGTGTCCGGGCGGCAGACAAGGGCGAGAAAATGGAAGGTGTACAGCAGCAGTCCGTACAAAAAGCCCCTCTTTGCTGTGCCAAAAGGCACGGAGGGCATGTCCCCGAGGCGGCTCATATTGCGGGACACCAGCACCCGAGGGAGGGTTCGGGGCTTGGGGTCAATGTGGAATTCCGTCCGAACAGGGGAACGTTCAGACAGAAGACCACCGCGCACCTGGGCCACCTCAAGACCCAAAATACCGTCGGGTCTGAGCACGACCGTTCTCAGGTCTTGGATGGCATCGGCTGCGACCTGGACACACAGACGCGCGTCTGGCCAACTCCTGCGGGAGCATCCAGTCCAGTCCTCCGCCACCCAGCACGTACCCGATCCTGGTCACCCCTGCGGCCACAGCCCTCCTCTCCGCCAACCACTGAAAGGGACGGAGGGGCGGATTCCTGAGCAGCGGCTCTCTGACGATAGCCGCTACTCCTGACGGGGGAGAGCTGCGTCGCGAGGCGACCATGTTCCAGACTTTGATCAGGTCCTGGTAAAAGACGGGCAACGCCTGCAAGGAGCCACCGAGGCCCAGCTGTTCTATAAACAGGAGCTGCACGTCATAATTCAGGCCGTGCACCTGACGGAAGAAATACGTCGTCAGGGCACACCATCTAGGAGGAGGCTCGACATAGAGGTATCGCTGCAGGGTCTGAAGGCGGAAAGTCGCCACCTGTGTGCGTAGGCACACTAGCGCCTGACCGCCCTCCCTAAGCGGGAGACTCAGAATCTCGGCAGCGACCCAGTGCAATCTTTTGTCCCAGAAGAAGTCGACTAACAATCTCTGGATTCTTGTGATAAAGTCCGGGGGAGGGGTCAAAGTGACCAGCCGATACCAGACATGGCGGCAATCAGCTGGTTTATGACCAGAACTCGACCTTGGTAAGATAGCACTCGGAGCAGTCCTGTCCAGCGCCGCAGGCGAGCGGTGACTTTCGTCTCCAGTTCCTGCCAGTTTGCCAGCCAGGATTCCTCAGCGGGGCAGAGATGGACCCCCAGGTAGAGGAGACTGGTCCTGCTCCAGGTGAAAGGCCTGAGCTCCTCGGGTAGGGGATCCATCTGCCACTGACCGACCAGGAGTCCAGAACATTTACCCCAGTTGATCCTGGCAGAAGAAGCGGCAGAGTAGACCTCCTGGCACTCGCGCATCCTCCGCAGGTCAGCCGGGTCACTAAACATAAGGAGCACGTCATCGGCGTAAGCCGAAAGGACCACCCCGATGCCCGGCCCGCGCAGGACCAATCCCGACAACCTCCTCCGCAAGAGGCGCAGGAAAGGCTCCACGCAAAAAGAATACAACTGGCCAGACAGGGGGCAGCCCTGACGTACCCCTCTCCCAAATCGAAGGTGCGCCGTTAGGGACCCGTTAACCTTCACTAGACACTCCGCGGCGGTGTACAGAAGTCAGATCCGGGCGACAAATAGCGTCCCGAACCCGAACGCTCGCAGAGTTCCAAGTAAGTATCCGTGATCCACCCTGTCGAACGCCTTCTCCTGATCGAGAGACAGGAAGGCGCTCGACAGACCAGCCCTCTGGGAATAGTGGATGATGTCCCGGACCAGATGGATGTTATCATAAATGGTTCGGTCCAGGACGGTGTAGGACTGGTCAGGGTGGATCATGTGGTCCAGCACGGTGCCAAGCCGAGAAGACATGGCTCGGGCAAAGATTTTGTAGTCCGTGCTGAGGAGGGAGAACGGGCGCCAGTTTTTAAGAAGGCGGAGATCCCCCTTCTTCGGCAGTAGAGCAATCACGGACCTGCGCCACGAAAGGGGCATCTCCCCGGTAGCAATGCTTTCCCCCAGGACCCCCGCGAAGTCGCTCCCCAAGACATCCCAGAACGCCCTGAAGAACTCCACGGTCAGCCCGTCTAGTCCCGGGGATTTGCCCCTAGAAAGACCGTCGAGTGCACCGATCAGCTCCCCCAGACTTATAGGGGAGTCAAGCTTTCCGGCACACTCCAGGCCGACCTGCGGCAGGTCCTCCCACAAAACTCTGCAAGCGTCCTCGCTGGACGGATCCGGAGAGAACAGGGTAGTGTAGTAATCTCGGGCGATGGCCCTGATGCCCTCCGGATCCGAGACAAGGGATCCGTCGTCGGCCAGCAGCGTAAAGAGCTGCTGACGGACCCCGTGCCTTTTTTCCAGCCAGTAGAAGAAGGGGGAGCCACGGTCCATCTCCCTGAGGAACCGGATCCGCGACCTCACGAACGCACCCCTAGACCCGACCAGTTGCAGGTCCCGCAGCGCACCCTTCTTCTCATCGTACACCGACCGCAGGGCTGGGTCCGCATCAGGCTGATGGAGACGTGCCTCCAGGTCAAGCACCTCCTTCTCCAACTCCTCGACCCTGGATTTGCGTCTCTTTGTCGACCCCTTCGCGTACTCCTGACAGAAAACTCGGACGTGAGTCTTGCCCACGTCCCACCATAGCCTCAAGGAGGGGAAGCCTCCCCTCTTCCTTCTCCAGCCGGCCCAGAAGCGACGGAACGAGTCCTGGAACCGCTGGTCTTCCAACAACAGGTTATTAAAATGCCAGTACACGGACCCATTCCGAGCGCAGAACGACCTGAGCTCCGCCCACACCAGACGGTGGTCCGTGCACGGAACCTGCCATATAGAAGCAGCCGGAACGCAGGACACGTACGCCTTTGAAATGTAAAGGCGGTCGAGTCTAGACGCTCCGCCTCCAGGTGACACAAAGGTGAACACGCTGGAGTCAGGATGGAGATTTCGCCAGACGTCCACTAAGTGGAAGGACCTGACCAGGTCCCGCAACTTACTCACACCTCGCGTGCAGTGCGGGGTACCGTGACGGTCCCGCACCCCGAGGGTGCAATTGAAATCCCCCCCCGAGGACGATGCACTCGCCAGCGTCGATGGAGCCGAGATCAGTGGACACTTCTTCAAAGAAGCTCGCTTGCTGCTGCGTGCCCAGGGGAGCGTATACATTCACAAAGTGAAGCACCGCCCCCCCCAGACGCACAGTCAGGTGCAGCAACCGGCCTGGCACCAGCTCCTTGACCCCCAAGATCTCCGGCTGAAAATGCGGGGCCAACAAGATAGCCACCCCGCCAGAATTGGAGGCTAGGTGACTCATGCAGAATCCCCCCTCGCCACTCCAGGAGCCACGTGGCTTCGTCTCCCGGAACGGTATGGGTTTCTTGCAGGAGGCACAACGCATACTTCCCGTCCCTGAGGACCGAGAAGTTCTGGATCCTGCGCTGTGCGCCCCTGCTGCCGCGGATGCTGAGGCTGGCTATAGTCATCTTCATTGTCAAAGGTACATCAAACCTTCACCACTGTAAGTAATTAAAAAAAAGAAGAGGACTTTTTAGTCCTTCCTCTCCTTCAGGAGCCCAGCGAGAAACGTTTGGACCCTCCGCCGCGCGTTTCTATCCAACTCGGGAGACTTGAGTGCCTCGCGATTGGACCAGAACACCAGCGGAAATGAATGCCACCGGTCCAAGGCCAACTGAACCCTGTCTCGGCGACCGCAGTGCCCCGACAAAAAGTCCCGGAGTTCCCTTGGGGGGATGAGGGGGGAGTCAGTGGTGGGCACCAGGGGATCCACCGCCTCGCCTGAGAGCGACTCCACGTAATCCCCAACGCTTACCACCGACACCCCGTCCTCCTCCGGGTCGTCGCCTCCAGCTTCCGACCCCTCCCCCGCATTGAGTACGGGGGCTGATTCGGAGCTGCCAGCTGGCTCTATCTCTGCCTCGATCCCACCCCCAGGATCAAGGCCAGAGTCCTCCTCTCTGGTCTCCTCTAAACTTTTTGGGCCAGAGGGCAGCGGCAGTTCTGATGCCCGCTCTCCTCCCGGCACCGGGTCGTCCGGGGAGCTCAGGACAAGCTCCTGACTGAAACATAGGACGCCCGGTGTCAAGGTTTGGGAGGGAGCGGGAAGGCTCTCCTTATCGCCGCCACCCAATGACCCATTTATATTCTTTAAAATTTCAAAGCTGCAATCCCCCGACGAGCTAGAAAGTACCTCGGGGGTATTAAGTGCCCTGGAGTCGGACACCACCTCAAGGGAGGTGCCCTCAGTGACCCCCGAGGGGCCCTGTTCAGGGGACTGCAGCAGAGTGTTAGGGGGAACAGTGGTAGGGGTAGGTGTTTCGGGTTCTCCCAGAGGGCAGGGCGAGGTTTTACTGGGTGGAGACGCCACCACCTCTTCATCAGGGGAAGGGACACACCCAACTTCTTCAGTTTGGGCGTTGCCCACTTCCTCCTCCGAAGCGTGACGTCTCTTCCGGGTCAGGCTGGGGGCTAGGGAGACCTCCATTTCCGAGGCCCCCTCCTCCTTTCCCAGCCCTCCCGGACACTCTACCCTCTGGGTTTTCAATCTTTCTTTCGGCTGGGGGTCCCGCGTCTTTTCCCCGCCGGCCCCGGGAGCACGCGCAGGGACGACGCCGGGCCCAGCACCCGGCGCCTTAGCGCCCACGGACCCGGGAGCACACGCGGACACGACGCCGGGGCCGGATGATGTTTTCTCCCCCGAGCCGGTTTTTCCATGTGTTTGAGGGGTTTGGGGCGTCTCAGGGACCGCCTCCAAATTTCGGGTCTTCCTCCGCGCCTTCTTACGGCGCAGGGGCTCTCCCCCTGCCTCACCAGCAACCAAGATGGCAGCTGCTGCTGGGGAGGGAGATGGAGTGGTGGCGGGTGGAGGAGGGGCGATGCCAGCCGCGGCCGCTTGGGTGGGGCTCGTGGCCTTGGAGGCGGGGCAGTTCTTTATGTGCCCCGCCTCCTTACAGGCATGGCACCACACGCCCTCCGTGGTCCAGAAGACCCGATAGGCAGTCCCCTCAAAATTAACACTGAAGGCCCCCTCCAGGCACTCCTCCCGGGCCAAGCGGATGAAAACCTCGTGCCGGAAGGAGTACACGTGGCGGAGGGTCGAGTCTCTGAGGCCGAGCGGGACTGGCGCAACCCCCGACCTGACCTCCCCCAGCTTATTAAGGTGGGGGAGGAGGAGCCCACATGGTATAAAGGGCGGGACGTTCGAAATAACAATCCTCTGGGCGGTGGCCTCAAGGGGGTCCACCGCCAGAAAAGTCCCGCCCACAGTGAGCCCCTTCTGCAGGGCGAGCTGCACCGCCCTCTCGGACCTCAAGAAAAAGACGGCCCTCCCATACATTTTTGAGGCCGCTACAACGGCTGAGGGGCCGACAACCCCAGCCATAGCCTTCACGCAGGCCTCAAGAGTCATCTCCGGGTGGGCGTAGCATTTAACCCCGAGGGCCCTGGTAAGGAGGTGGAAATGGTGACAGGGCAGCGGGAGCAGCAGGAGCTGCAGAAGCAACCACCCCCGCATAGGTTTTCTTTTTTTGAGGCCCTGCCACCGGTGTCAAAACCACCTCCACATTAGCCCTCGAGGGCCCGGCCACAGTGTATATATATACACTTTTTTTTTAAAAATATATACGTAGTGTTCCTCCCTAGGGAGGAAAGGGGGTGGGGGAGAGAGGTAGAAACAACCTCCCCTCTTTTAGGCAGGAGAGGAGAGGAGGGAGAGGAGTAAAAGACAGGGAGGCACAGGAGGGAAAGAGGTAAATGTCCAGGTGGGTGTCCTCGATGGTGGATGGACGGTGGGTGGGGGCCTAATGTTCTTCAGGCAGGGGGAGGCGATGTCTTCACCAGCTACTGCTGGCCTTACCGGGAAGGGCTGGGTTGGGGGAGGGGTGGCAGAAAGATGGTTTCAGCACACACACACACCCTCCCTCTCTTCCTTCCCCAACCCCTCTGGCAGTCTTCTTGCCTCCCCCTACAAAACACAGTCCTTAATTGCCCCCACCTTAAACAAAAATACACAGTTCAGACACCCACCTAGGATGTTGTTTTTCAACTCAGTCCTGGCCTCCTGGCCTTCCTGTCCTGTAGCAACAGCAGCAACTGTTCTCTTCTCTCCCTCTCTCTCCTTTTACACCACAAGGGCAAGGGAGCAGCAGCAGCAGCACTGGAGGAGCAGCAGCAGAAGCAACAACCCCAAAGCAGCAGCAGCAGTTGTTCCTCTCTCCCTTGGCTCAAACAGGGGCAAGGCAGCAGCAGAAGCAACAACCCCAAAAGCAGCAGCAGAAACAGTTGAAACACTGAAGAGGAGCAGCAACACCAACACCACACACCTTCTCTCCTCAGTATCAGGGAACAAACTGAATCCACAATTGCCTCAACGAGATCGTTAAGAAGATGAACTCTTGATAATCTTTTAAATGAAAACCAAATCAACAAAATTGGGACAAATCAGGCACAGCCCCTAATTCAGGTCAGCTGTAAAACCAAGAACAAAGTTTAAAGGAAACTTACAAACTTTAAATCAAAATGTGATTAAAGGGGTCAACAAAACACCCCAGTCCCCGCGGTGCCCACCGAGCACGGAAGGCTTCGAGAGTGCCAGCAGACACCGCGTGCTCCCTCTCCAGGGACATCCGGCAGCGAACGTAGCCGCGGAAGAGGGACAAACAATCAGGCGGGACTCCCCCGTCGATCGCCCGCTGCCTGGACCTGTTAATGGCCAACTTGGCCAGGCCCAGGAGCAGGAGCAGGTTCACGAGGAGGTCCTCCTCCTTCCCAACCCCCTTCCGCACCGGGTGCCCATAGATCAGGAGTGTGGGGCTGAAGTGCAAACAAAACATCAATAAAAGATTTTCAAATAACTAAAAAGGGAGTGCAGCCTACAACACCCTATGTATACATGGTCCACGAGCTCCACAAGACCGCAAAAAGGGCACGTGTCCTGAGAGTCCGTGAACCTATGCATTCTCTTATTATAGGGGACTGCTGCATGCAACACCCTCCAACCCAGGTCCCCGATAGAAAGGGGGAGGACACCTCCGTAGAGGGCCTCCCATCGGGGGCCACCACTGCCGGACGGCAACAAGGCACGCCAGGGTGTGTCCGGTCGACGGACAAGGGCGAGAAAATGGAAGGTGTGCAGCAGCAGTCCATACAAAAAGCCTCTCTTTGCTGTGCTAAAAGGCACGGAGGGCATGTCCGCGAGGCGGCTCATATTGCGGGGCACCAGCACCCGAGGGAGGGTTCGGGGCTTGGGGCCAATGTGGAATTCTGTCCAAACAGGGGAACGTTCAGACGGAAGACCACCGCGCACCTGGGCCACCTCAAGACCCAAAATAATGTTGGGTCCGAGCACGACCGTTCTCAGGTCTTGGATGGCATCAGCTGCGACCTGGACACTCACAGACGCGCATCGCGCCAACTCCTGCGGGAGCATCCAGCCCAGCCCTCCGCCACCCAGCACGTCCCCGATCCTGGTCACCCCTACGGCCACAGCCCTCCCCTCCGCCAACCACTGAAAGAGACGGAGGGGCGGATTCCTGAGCAGCAGCTCTCTGACGATAGCCGCTACTCCTGACGGGGGAGAGCTGCGTCGCGAGGCGACCACTTTCCAGACTTTGATCAGGTCCTGGTAAAAGAAGGGCAACTCCTGCAAGGAGCCACCGAGGCCCAGTTGTTCTATAAACAGGAGCTGCACGTCATAATTCAGGCCATGCACCTGACGGAAGAAATACGTCGTCAGGGCACACCATCTAGGAGGAGGCTTGACGTAGAGGTATCGCTGCAGGGTCTGAAGGCGGAAAGTCGCCACCTGTGTGCGTAGGCACACTAGCGCCTGACCGCCCTCCCTAAGCGGGAGACTCAGAACCTCGGCAGCGACCCAGTGCAATCTTTTGTCCCGAAGAAGTCAACTAACAGTCTCTGGATTCTTGTGACAAAGTCTGGGGGAGGGGTCAAAGTGACCAGCCGATACCAGACATGGCGGCAATCAGCTGGTTTATGACCAGAACTCGACCTCGGTAAGATAGCACTCGGAGCAGTCCTGTCCAGCGCCACAGGCGAGCGGTGACTTTCGTCTCCAGTTCCTGCCAGTTTGCCAGCCAGGATTCCTCAGTGGGGCAGAGATGGACCCCCAGGTAGAGGAGGCTGGTCCTGCTCCAGGTGAAAGGCCTGAGCACCTCGGGTAGGGAATCCATCTGCCACTGACCGACCAGGAGTCCAGAACATTTACCCCAGTTGATCCTGGCAGAAGAAGCGGCAGAGTAGACCTCCTGGCACTCGCGCATCCTCCACAGGTCAGCCGGGTCACTAAACATAAGGAGCACGTCATCGGCGTAAGCCGAAAGGACCACCCCGATGCACGGCCCGCGCAGGACCAATCCCGACAACCTCCTCCGCAAGAGGCGCAGGAAAGGCTCCACGCAAATAGAATACAACTGGCCAGACAGGGGGCAGCCCTGACGTACCCCTCTCCCAAAGTGAAGGGGCGCCGTTAGGGACCCGTTAACCTTCACTAGACACTCCGCGGCAGTGTACAGAAGTCAGATCCGGGCGACAAAATGCGTCCCGAACCCGAACGCTCGCAGAGTTCCAAGTAAGTATCCGTGATCCACCCTGTCGAACGCCTTCTCCTGATCGAGAGACAGGAAGGCGCTCGACAGACCAGCCCTCTGGGAATAGTGGATGATGTCCCGGACCAGATGGATGTTATCATAAATGGTTCGGGCCGGGACGGTGTAGGACTGGTCAGGGTGGATTATGTGGTCCAGCATGGTGCCAAGCCGAGAAGACATGGCTCGGGCAAAGATTTTGTAGTCCGTGCTGAGGAGGGAGACCGGGCGCTAGTTTTTCAGAAGGCGGAGATCCCCCTTCTTCGGCAGCAGAGCAATCATGGCCCTGCGCCACAAAAGGGGCATCTCCCCGGTAGCGATACTCTCCCCCAGGACCCCCGCGAAGTCGCTCCCCAAGACATCCCAGAACGCCCTGAAGAACTCCACGGTCAGCCCGTCTAGTCCCGGGGTTTTGCCCCTAGAAAGACCGTCGAGTGCGCCGGTCAGCTCCCCCAGACTTATAGGGGAGTCAAGCTTTCCGGCGCACTCCGGGCCGACCTGCGGCAGGTCCTCCCACAAAGCTCTGCAAGCTTCCTCGCTGGACGGATCCGGAGAGAACAGGGCAGTGTAGTAATCTCGGGCGATGGCCCTGATGCCCTCCGGGTCCGAGACAAGGGATCCGTTGTCGGCCAGCAGCGTAAGAAGCTGCTTATGGACCCTGTGCCTTTTTTCCAGCGAGTAGAAGAAGGGGGAGCCGCGGTCCATCACCTTAAGGAAACAGATCCGCGACCTCAAGAATGCGCCCCGAGACCTGATCAGTTGCAGGTCCCGCAGCGCGCCCTTCTTCTCAGCGTACACCGACAGCAGGGCCGGGTCCGCGTCGGGCTGACGGAGATGTGCCTCCAGGTTGAGCACCTCCTTCTCCAACTCCTCGACCCTGGATTTGCGTCTCTTTGTCGACCCCTTCACGTACTCTTGACAGAAAACTCGGACGTGAGTCTTGCCCACATCCCACCATAGCCTCAAGGAGGGGAAGCCTCCCTGCTTCCTTCTCCAGCCGGCCCAGAAACGACGGAACGAGTCCAGGAACCGCTGGTCCTCCAACAACAGGTTGTTAAAATGCCAGTACGCGGACCCATTCCGAGCGCAGAACGACGTGAGCTCCACCCACACCAGACGGTGGTCCGTGCACGGAACCTGCCGTATAGAAGCAGCCGGAACACAGGACACGTACGCCTTTGAAACGTAAAGGCGGTCGAGTCTAGACGCTCCGCCTCCAGGTGACACAAAGGTGAACACGCTGGAGTCAGGATGGAGATTTCGCCAGATGTCCACCTGACCAGGTCCCGCAACTTACTCACACTTCGCGTGCAGTGCGGGGTACCGTGACGGTCCCGGACCCCGAGGGTGCAATTGAAATCCCCCCCGAGGACGATGCACTCGCCAGCGTCGATGGAGCTGAGATGAGTGGACACTTCTTCAAAGAAGCTCGCTTGCTGCTGCGTGCCCAGGGGAGCGTATACATTCACAAAGTGAAGCACCGCCCCCCCCAGACGCACAGTCAGGTGCAGCAACCGGCCTGGCACCGGCTCCTTGACCCACAAGATCTCTGGCTGAAAATGTGGGGCCAACAAGATAGCCACCCCGCCAGAATTGGAGGCTAAGTGACTCATGTAGACCCCCCCCTCACCACTCCAGGAGCCACGTGGCTTCGTCTCCCGGAACGGTATGGGTTTCTTGCAGGAAGCACAACGCATACTTCCCGTCCCTGAGGACCGAGAAGTTCTGGAACCTGCGCTGTGCGCCCCTGCTGCGTTGATAATCTTTTAAATGAAAACCAAATCAACAAAATCGGGATAAATCAGGCACAGCCCCTAATTCAGGTCAGCCGTAAAACCAAGAACAAAGTTTAAAGGAAACTTACAAACTTTAAATCAAAATGTGATTAAAGGGGTCAACAAAACAGCCCAGTCCCCGCGGTGCCCACTGAACACGGAAGGCCTCGAGAGTGCCAGCAGACACTGCGTGCTCCCTCTCCAGGGACATCCGGCAGCGAACATAGCCGCGGTAGAGGGACAAACAATAGGGCGGGACACCCCCGTCGATCGCCCGCTGCCTGGACCTGTTAATGGCCAACTTGGCCAGGCCCAGGAGCAGGTTCACGAGGAGGTCCTCCTGCTTCCCGACCCCCTTCCGCACCGGGTGCCCATAGATCAGGAGCGTGGGGCTGAAGTGCAAACAAAACATCAATAAAAGGTTTTTCAAATAACTAAAAAGGGAGTGCAGCCTACAACACCCTATGTATACATGGTCCACGGACTCCACAAGACCGCAAAAAGGGCACGTGTCCTGAGAGTTCGTGAACCTATGCATCCTCTTATTATAGGGGACTGCTGCATGCAACACCCTCCAACCCAGGTCCCCGATAGAAAGGGGGAGGACACCTCCGTAGAGGGCCTCCCATCGGGGGCCTCCGCCGCCGGATGGCAATACGGCACGCCAGGGCGTGTCTGGGCGGTGGACAAGGGCGAGAAAATGGAAGGTGTGCAGCAGTAGTCCATACAAAAAGCCCCTCTTTGCCGTGCCTAAAGGCACAGAGGGCATGTCCCCGAGGCAGCTCATATTGCGGGGCACCAGCACCCGAGGGAGGGTTCGGGGCTTGGGGCCAATGTGGAATTCTGTCCGAACAGGGGAATGTTCAGACAGAAGACCACCACGCACCTGGGCCACCTCAAGACCTAAAATTACATCGGGTCCGAGCACGACCGTCCTTAGGTCTTGGATGGCATCGGTTGCGACCTGGACACTCACAGACGCGCGACACGCCAACTCCTGCGGGAGCATCCAGCCCAGTCCTCCGCCACCCAGCACGTCCCCGATCCTGGTCACCCCTACGGCCACAGCCCTCCTCTCCGCCAACCACTGAAAAGGACGAAGGGGCGGATTCCTGAGCAGCGGCTCTCTGACGATAGCCACTACTCCTGATGGGGTAGAGCTGCGTCGCGAGGCGACCACTTTCCAGACTTTGATCAGGTCCTGGTAAAAGACGGGCAATTCCTGCAAGGAGTCACCGAGGCCCATCTGTTCTATAAACAGGAGCTGCACCTGACGGAAGAAATACGTCGTCAGGGCACACCATCTAGGAGGAGGCTCGACGTAGAGGTATCGCTGCAGGGTCTGAAGGCGGAAAGTCGCCACCTGTGTGCGTAGGCACACTAGCGCCTGACCGCCCTCCCTAAGCGGGAGACTCAGAACCTCGGCAGCGACCCAGTGCAATCTTTTGTCCCAGAAGAAGTCGACTAACAATCTCTGGATTCTTGTGACAAAGTCCGGGGGAGGGGTCAAAGTGACCAGCCGATACCACAACATGACGGCGATCATGGTTTATGACCAGAACTCGACCTTGGTAAGATAGCACTCGGAGCAGTCCTGTCCAGCGCCGCAGGAGAGCGATGACTTTCGTCTCCAGTTCCTGCCAGTTTGCCGGCCAGGATTCCTCAGCGGGGCAGAGATGGACCCCCAGGTAGGGGAGACTGGTCCTGCTCCAGGTGAAAGGCCTGAACTCCTCGGGTAGGGGTTCCATCTGCCACTGACCGACCAGGAGTCCAGAACATTTACCCCAGTTGATCCTGGCAGAAGAAGCGGCAGAGTAGACCTCCTGGCACTCGCGCATCCTCCGCAGGTCAGCCGGGTCACTAAACATAAGGAGCACGTCATCGGCGTAAGCCGAAAGGACCACCCCGATGCCCGGCCCGCGCAGAACCAGTCCCGACAACCTCCTCCGCAAGAGGCACAGGAAAGGCTCCACGCAATCCGAGTACAAACATGTTTCCATCTGTTCCTATTCAGATGAAGTTACATAGTTTCATAGTTTGCCATTGTGAGATTTGAACTCTTGTTCTTGGGGTTATGAACCCAGTACCATAACCACTTAGCTATTTAGGCCAAGCTGAAATATTATTGGATTTGACCCTACAACCTTCAGTTCTATTGTGTACTACGTGGTTGCATAGCACTAACCTACTGAGCTAGTACAGAACAGCCTGGACACAGGTATTGATCATTTGTACATAATGTTCACTATTGTCAATAAACTGCCAAGAATGTTTCCCTGCCTCTGGCTCCTTGTTCTGATGAGCAGTGTTCATGTCACTCAGATGTGAAACCTTGGTTCCTGCACAAGATAAAGGCAGGTGTCTCAGTCCAGGGCCTCTTCCCTGTGCAGCCTTCAGATCAAAATCATCCTCACACTTCCTGGACACATTAGTGATGCCTGCGCCTCGATGGTGCAAATCATTGCTGCCAGAATGTCGTGGGCAGGCTTCACAGAATTCTGTCATTCTCTCTGTGTGCTATGAGGTGGGACTGGCCCCCCATCTTTTCAGCATCTCATAGTCATAGAGTTTTACAGCACAGAAACAGGCCCTTCAGCCCATTGTGCCAGCCATCAAGCACCTATCTATTCTAATCCTATTTTCCAGCACTTGGCCCGTAGCCCTGTATGCTATGGTGTTTCAAGTGCTCATCTAAATACTTCTTAAATGTTGTGAGGTTTCCTGCTTCTATTACCCCCTCAGGCAGTGTGTTCCAGATTCCTACCACCCTCTGGGTGAAAAGATGTTTCCTCAAATCCCCTCTAAACCTCCTGCCCCTTATCTTAAATCTATGTCCCCTGGTTATTGACACTTCTGCTAAAGGGAAAAGCTTCTTCCTATCTACCCTGTCTATGCCCCTCATAATTTTGTAGACCTCTATCAGGTACCCCTTGAGCCTTCTCTGCTCTAAGGAAAACACCCCTAGCCTATCCAATCTCTCTTCATAGCTGAAACGCTCCAGCCCAGGCAACATTCTGATGAATCTCCTCTGCACTCCCTCCAGTGCAATCATATCCTTCCTACAGAGTTGTGACCAGTACTGCACACAGTACTCCAGCTGTGGCCTCACTAACGTTATTGACAGCTCCATCAAAACCTCCCTGCTCTTACACTCTATGCCTCGACTAATAAAGGCAAGTACCCCATATGCCTTCTTAACCATCTTATCTACCTGTGCTGCTGCCTTCAAGGATCTATGGACACGCACACCAAGGTCCCCTTGATCCTCTGTACTTCCTAGGTCTTTGTTACTCCTCCCAAAACGCATCATCTCACACTTCAAGATTAAATTCCATTTACCACTGTTCTGCCCATCTGACCAGCCTGTCTATATCATCCAGTAGTCTAAGGCTTTCCTCCTCACTTTTTACCACACCATCGATTTTCATATCATCTGCGAACTTACTGATCATACCTCGTAGAATCATGTCTAGATCATTAATGTACACCTCAAACAGCAAGGGACCCAGCTCCGAACCCTGTGGTATGCCATTGGTCACAGGCTTCCAGTCACAAAAACAACTTTCGACCGTCACCCCTTGCTTCCTGCCACTAAGCCAATTTTGGATCCAATTCGCTAGATTTCCCTGGATCCTATGAGCTCTTACCTTTTTGACTATTCTCCCACTCCAGACCTTGTCAAAAGCCCTCCTGAAGCCCATGTAGACTACATCAACTGCACTACCCTCATCTACACAACTAGTCACCTCCTCAAAAAATTCAATCAGATTTGTTAGACATGACCTCCCCATGACAAAGCCATGCTGAGTATCCATGATTAATCCCTGCCTCTCCAAGTGGAGATTAATCCTGTCCCTCAGAATTTTTTCCAAAAGTTTCCCTATCACTGATGTTAGACTTACTGGCCTAAAGTTCCCTGGTTTATCCCCACCACCCTTCTTGACTAAAGGTACCATATTCGCTGTCCTCCAGTCCTCTGACATCTCTCCTGTGGCCAGAGAGGATTTGAAAATTAGTGTCAGAGCCCCTGCAATCTCCTCCCTTGCCTCCCATAGCAGCCTGGGATACATCTCATCTGGGCCTGGGCATTTATCCACTTTTAAGCTGGCTAAAACCACTAATAACCTCATCCCTCTCAATGCTAATTTGTTCAAGTATATACAGTCCCCCTCCCTGATTTCTTTATCTACATCATCCTTCTCTATAGTGAATAGAGATGAAAAGTACTCATTTAAAACCTCACCTACGTCTTCCAGCTCCTCACACAGATTGTCACTTTGGTCCTTAATGGTCCCTACTCTTTCCTTGGTTATCCTCTTGCCCCTAATATACTTATAAAATGCCTTTGGAATTGCCTTTATTTTATCTGCCAGCACTTTTTCATGTTTTTTTTTATTTTTTTGGGCACTACCAGACTTTGTTTTCTTACAATTTATGATCAGCCCTTTCTTCTCACTTTCATCCATTACTCTATTCAAAATCTTTTGCAGTTTCTCTTCAGAGTCGGCAATAAGAATGGTGACATCGGTGTATCGTACATTATTAAGGTTGTAACCTCCAACTAATACTGCAGGAAGGTTTTCAATCTCTCTCAGAATATTTTCAGTATACAAATTGAATAAATCTGGAGAGAAACGCATCGCTGTCTGACCCCTCTTTTAATCTTCACAAAACCACTTAGATCGTTCTCAACTTTTATGGCTGCAGTTTGTTCCCAGTAAAGGTTTCTTATTACTCTAAGATCTTTGCCATCAAGGTCAAGAGACTTGAACATGCTCATCAGTTCTTCAAGTTTCATCTTATCAAATGCCTTACTATAATCAATAAAATACAGGAATATATCTTTTTTCATCTCTCTGGCTCTTTCTGATAGCATTCATACCATAAAGATAGCATTCCTTGTTCCTCTATCTTCTACAAAACCAATGAAGAGCTGAAATTCCTGGCTTTATCTTACTCCTGGCCTTATTCACCAATGCTCGAAGAAGGATCTTAGTAATGTGACTCATCAGACTGATATTGTAATGGAGTAGAAGAAAGGTCAACAATTAAGAAAAACATGAGTGGTCAAAGATCATGAAGGATGAAACAAGAACAGCAATAAATATGATGAAAACCAATAAAGCTAAAGTCCCAGATGAAATAATCGCTGAGCAAATTAAAAGTTTAGAAGACTTTGGAATAGACGAACTAACTCTCTTTAATGAAATTTACAACATGGGAGAAATCCAAGAAGACTTAAGTAAATCAATATTTATTGTGCTCTCTAAAAAGCCCAGAGCAATTGAATGTGAACTTCCTCATATAGCCTAACCAGCAATCTTTAAAGGGAGAATTTTTGTAACAATGGACAGAATATTGTGGCCACAGTGGATCCTTTCTTCCAAGGCCTGAGCTGCTGGCTGGTTCAGACTGGGAGCTGGCTGATGTCTGGGGGCAAGTGCTGGATACCCTGAGAGGCAACTGCTGGGTGGGGAGGGGGGGGGAGGGGGCTTCAAGTGCTGCCCTGACACTGTATCCTGCACACAGGCAATCGAGGTGGGCGACAGGGTAAGTGAGGGAAGTGACCATGCATTAGGGACACCTGTATAAACTGACCATGCCTTTGCAACTGAGCCAGGTCAGGCGCAGCCACAGCGATATGATTGGGGTCAGGCTCCTAGCCTGCCCACCCACGCAAGCAATGCAGAGGCACCCCCAAAGGGCCACCAAGTGCCCAACACTGTGCCCCCAACACCTCCTCCCCCCATCCCGGGCACAGATTTCAAGTCCGCCACCACTTTATTGGACCGTGGATCAGTTGGACTGCACACGTTATACAATCTCCTCACCAATGCTGGCCACGTAGCAGTCACTGATAGAGGCACTCACAGCCCTTTGCAATCTCAGCATCCTGGTTTGGACCAGTGTCCCTCATGTCGCAGGTTGATAGGGCAGCCATGCAGTACACTCACCTCTGGCCGTCCGAGGGGTGACCAGCATTCTCTGAAAGCATTAAGGAGCGGTCACACAGGGCCAGGAAAGGTGCTAAGTACATGATAACCACATGTCTCTCTCTTTCATATTGCAGGGGGATGATGTCAGGATCACGGATCCTGGTGACCTAGCTGTATGCCTGGTAGCCCACAGAGACCATAGAAGATGGAGGAGAGAGTGACTGAGGCACCTGGCTGCACAAAGGCAGGAGCAGCAACCTCATGAAGAAGGGGCAGCACGGGCTCCTGCACACACTGCTTATGAGCGACAGTGAGCCGTGGCTGGTCAGTACGAAACGACACCCAGGATCTGTAGACGCCACCTACCATTCCTGCAGATGACTGAGAACCAGTGTCGCCGATAACTGCACATGTCTAGGGACCTGGTGGCTCACATCTGCCACATACTGCAGGACTTGGCACCAAGTGGAGGGCATCCACTGCCAGTGGCTGTGAGAGTGACCGTGGTGCTCAATTGCTTTACCAGTGGCTGCTTTCAGGGTTCCACAGGCGACCTCACAAGCCTTCACCCACAAATGCATCCATGAGGTCACGGATGCCATCTTCTCCATGGAACACAACTTTGTATATTTTGCCCAGCACCGGGACAGCCAGGATGCAAGGGCCTTTGGATTCACCCTGATCTCGGGATTCCCAGAGGTGCAGGGTGTGATTGACTGTGCTCATGTGGTGCTCAGGTCTCCATCGCTACACTCAGTGGACTTCACCAACCGCAAGGACTTCCACTCACTGAACGTGCAGCTGGTGTGCGCCAACCACAAACACATCCTGCAGGTGTGCGCATGGTTTCCAGGGAGTGTACAGGATGCCTACATCCTGAGTCAGCCACAGATCCCTGGGGTCTTCCTGGGTCCACAGAAGCTGCAGGGTTGGCTCCTTGGGGACAGGGGCTACCCACAGAGGCCATGGCTGATGACACCCGTGGTGGCCTCAGACAGCAGCAGAGCGATGCTATAATGAGGCTCACGCTGCAGCTCACAACTTGGTGGAGCAGACCATCGGGATGCTGAAGATGCAGTTCCGGTGCCTGGAACAGTCTGGTGGAGCCCTGCAAAACAGTCCACAGGGGGTGTCACACATTGTCATCATCTGCTGCATCCTTTACAACCTGGCACTGCAACAGGGAGAGGAACTGGCTGAGGAGGAGATGGAGGAGCTGCAAATCTCTTCCGATGAGGAGGAGGAAGCTGACAGGGATGAGGCTCTCGCACTGGCTGGACAAGGCAGGTGCACTCGGGAAGCCCTCATAGCTGCCAGATTTGTGGAGGATGATGATAACATGCCCATAGATAACAGACCCCATAGATCCTCACATTGCATCTGTGAATGTTTGTCTCCCAGTCTGACTTAGGCAGCATGAATAACCGTTGTGATAAGGCTCCTGTCATGGAGATGCAGTGGAGGCGCAAATAGCCACTCAATTGCAGGAGGATGATGACAACATGCAGTGAGGAAACTCCATAGATCTTCACATAGCCTCTGAGAATGCCTGACCCCTGTCTGGCCAAGGGCAGCTCACTTGCGCGCCATGATCACGGTCATTTCATAGAGACGCAGCCACGAAACATTAGAAGCATCTGGTGCTGTGTCCACCATCAGCACCTCAGCCCTTCAGGAGCTGGTGCACAGCATCACTGGTCGCAGTTGCTGGTGAGATGGGGGCCAGCCCATCCTTAAAGGTGCTGAGAGCACAGAGAGAGAATGAAAGAATTCTGTGTAGCCTGCCAATTACATTCTGGCAGCAATGACCAGCACTGTCGAGGTGCAGACATCAGCAATGTTTCCATGGCGTGCTGCAGCAGTAGAGGCTACAAGGGAAAGGAATTACTGGTGAGTAGGGTATTTACTACTTTAATCACTTATAGTTTAAGGTCTTTTGTGGTTTATAGTTTGAATACTCCACAGTAACGAGGATCAGGAAAGAAGGGCCCTAGAGTAATTGACTTAAAAAGTTTAATTTAAAGGAATAAGTCATGGCAGGAGCACTCAAAGCCGTGGTGTGCTCCTCATGCTCCATGTGGGAAGCCAGGGACATTTCCAGTGCCCGGGACCAGCATGTGTGCAGGAAGTGTGTCCAGCTGCAGCTCCTGGAAGCTCGGGTTTCAGAGCTGGAATGGCGGCTAGGGACACTGTGGAGCATCCGCGAGTCTGAAAGCATTGTGGATAACACGTATAGAGAGGTGGTCACACCGCAGAGGAAGGGTCTTGAGGAAGTAAGGGAATGGGTGACCACCAGGCAGTCCAAGAGAAACAGGCAGGTAGTTCAGGAGTCTCCTGGGATCCCGCTCGCAAATCGATATTCCATTTTGGAGGCTGATGAGGGTGCTGGTTCCTCCAGGGAATGCGGACAGAGCCAAGCTTCTGGCACCACAAGCAGCCTGTCTGTACAGGAGGGGAGGAAGAGAGGAAGAGCAAAAGTAATAGGGGATTCTATAGTCAGGGGAACAGATAGGCGCTACTGTGGCCGTCAACGTGACTCCAGGTTGGTATGTTGCCTCCCGAGTGCCAGGGCCTGGGATGTCACCGAACGGCTGCAGGGCAGCCTGAGGAGGAGGGTGATAAGGCAGAGGTCATGGTACATGTTGGTACCAATGACATAGGTAGAAAGAGGGATGAGGTCTTGCATCAAGATTTCAGGGAGTTAGGCAGTAGATTAAAAAGCAAGACCTCTCAGGTTGTAATCTCTGGATTACTCCCAGTGCCACGTGCTAGCGAGCTCAGAAATAGGAGAATAGCGCAGATGAATACGTGACTTAAGAGTTGGTGCAGAATGGAGGGTTTTAAATTCTTGGATCACTGGGACCGTTTCTGGGGAAGGTGGGACCTGTACAAGCGAGACAGTCTACATCTGAACCAGAGCGGGACTAACATCCTTGCACGCAGGTTTGCTAGTGCTGTTGGGAGGAGTTTAAACTAATTCGGCAAAGAGAGGGGACACAGAATGTTAGCAGAAAAGGGACACATCATAACACAGTAAAACAATCAAGTCAGAGGGAGTACAGCTGCATTAAGCTTCAAGGGAGTAAGGCAAGGCTGGATGGCCTCTAATTTAATGCCAGGAGCATTACAGGTAAAATGGATGAGTTAAGGGTGACATGTTGAATTGTGATATAGTAGCCATCACTGAGACATGGTTGAGGAAGGGGCAGTATTGGCAGCTCAACCTTCCAGGATATAGAATCTTCAGGCGAGACAGGGGAGGGGGTAAAAGAGGAGGAGGCATTGCATTATTAGTTAAGGAGTCAGTTACTGCAGTAAGGAGAGATGATATCTTGGAGGGGGCATCGAATGAAGCTTTGTGGGTGGAGCTTAGGAATAAAAAAGGGGCAACCACATTATTAGGTGTTTATTATAGACCCTCAGATAGTCAGCAGGACATTGAGGAGCAAATATGTGCACAATTTGTAGAGGTGTTCAAAAACAATAACAATAGGGTAATTATATTAGGTGATTTCAACTTTCCCAACATTATTTGGGATAGACATAGTGTTAAGGGCTTGGATGGAGTGGATTTCTTGAAATGTGTACAGGAGAACTTTTTAGGTCAATATGTAGAAGGTCCAACAGGGGACGGTGCAGTGCTGGACATAATTCTGGGGAATGAAGCCAGACAGGTGGCTGAGGTGGTGGTGGGGGAACATTTTAGTGATGGTGACCACAACATGGTACAGTTTAAGTTTGTTATGGACAAAGAAATCAACAAGTTGCAAAAAAATGTTTTGGATTGGGGCAGAGTGGATTTTAGTAAAATAAAGCAGGATCTGGCCAAGGTAGACTGGAAACAGCTACTTGTGGGGAAATCTACAGAGGAACAGTGGGGGGGTGGGGGCATTCAAAAAGGAAATGGGGAGGGTACAGGCTCAACATGTTCCCTCTTGGGTGATAGGAAGGAGTAACAAGCCCAGAGAACCATGGATGACCAGAGATATTCAGGATACGATGAGAAGGAAAAGAGGCTTTTAGCAGGTACAAGGGAAGCAAATCAGCAGAAGCATTAGTGGAGGACAGAAAGTGCAGGGTGGAGCTTAAGAAAGCAATTAGGAGAGCAAAGAGGGGATATGAGAAAGCTCTGGCTGGTAAAAGTAGGGAAAATCCCAAGATATTCTATCAGTATATCAATGGGAAGAGGATAACCAGGGAATGAGTAGGGCCCATTAGGGACCAAGGGGGCAATCTATGGGTGGAACTAGAGGACATCACTAGAGTGTTGAATGAATACTTCACATCCGTCTTCACCCAAGAGAATGAGGATGAAGGTATGGAACTTGAGGAGAGAGACTGTGAGGTTCTTAAGCAAATTGATATAGGGAGTGACAAGATATTGGAGGTGTTGGCAGGTTTAAAAGTGGACAAATCTCCAGGTCCAGATGATTTGTGTCCCAAACTGCTGAGGGAGGCAAGGGAGGAGATCGCAAGGGCTCTGACCCGATTTTTAATTCCTCTCTGACCACGGGGGAGGTGCCAGAGGACTGGAGAACAGCTAATGTGGTTCCGCTATTTAAGAAGGGTTGTAGAGATAAGCCAGGGAACAACAGGCCAGTGAGTCTCATGTCAGTGGTAGGGAAACTATTGGAGAAATTTTTGAAGGGAGACATTCTTGGGAGTTTATTGCCAATAGTGAACATTATGTACAAGTGATTAACACCCATACCCAGGCTGTACAACTAATTCTCCTTAACTGTCCTGACCCTGCCTCTATGTCTTGGTGCTCCTTGGACATCCACAGTGGAGGTGGAGGCAGCCTGCTGACTGCAACGCCCTGTCTGTGATGACTCTGGCAGGCGTCCTCTGGAGGGCTGAGACTTGGAGGGCCCTGGCCTGCTTTCGGGGTCCTGCTGTGTGGCAGTGGCACCCTCCTCGGCTTGTGGAGCTGGAACTGCTGAGGTCATAGGAAGAAGGGACTTGGACGGGCCAGTCACTCCAACAGTCACCTAGGCAGATGGCCCTGGATCCTGCTGTTCCTCCTCTGTATTGGTGCCCGAGGGCCCCTGGGTGACACCATGAACGGAAGGGGTAACTGGAGTGAGATCAGGCTGCCCAGCACCCTCTCTCTCATACACACTGTTGGAGGCCAACTATGGCATCAGTGATGGAGTTCAGCCCGCACAGCAGTGCAGGAGCGACATCTTGGACCAAGGTCTCCATAGCAGCTGCCATCCTGCCAGTGTTGACCTCAGTGCATTGCAATGCCAGCACTATCACCTCAGCCTGAAGGCGGGCAGACTCCTCCATCGTGCCTTGCAATCGGAGGAGTGCAGCTGATCCCTTCCTGATGTTCCCGAGCTTGCCTTTGCAGCTCCAGCAAAAGTGAAGTTCTGGCCTCCAGCAGTCCTTCGAGTGCCAAGGACCTGGGAAATCCCTGCCTCCATCTGCTGTGGATCAGACAGTGCGACATGCTCACCAGATTGTGATCCCGAGGCTACTCTAAAGCTAGATCCCACCGAGGCGTGTGTGAGCACTGCGATGGGACTTCAGGGAGGGTGCCTTCAAATTCCTCTTCGGAGGTTTCTTCAGAGCTTACTTGGAGGCTCTAGGTCGTGGACTCTGTTGGCTGCTTCCCAGATGTGCCTGCAAAAACAAGGAGAGATAATTAGTGCATGGCAGTGTCCTGTGAAAGAGGACACATCACTCATGACATGGTTGTCTGATGGATGTTGCACTGCTGGATCCTTACTTGGTGGAGCACTGCCAACCTCCCCATCAGCACAGGAATGGTCTAGATCCTCGCCGGCCAGCTGGATGGCTCTGTTTTCAAATTCAGTGAGAACTTTGATTTCTGGCATTCCTCCACCTGCCTGCGACCTCTCCCTCCTGTTATGAGCCAGTTTGTTCTGCATGGATAGAGAGTGTACAGGACGCCTGCCGGGCCAGATGATAAATGTCTGTGTGGATGGTGAGTGGTCCCATGGACGGGATCAGGACATTGACGGTGAGTGTGAGAGAGTGAATGGGGATGTCCCTTGCACTGGCAGTGAGTGAGGGCCCTGTGGGTGTGTGCTGGGTTTGTGAGCGTGTGAGTTGGGAGTGATGAGAAGAGTGACTTACACTGGCAGAACGGAAGAGATCATTCATCCTTTTGCGGCACTGGGTGGCTGTCCTCCTCTGCAGGGCGTTCAGGCTGACCACCACCTCCCAAGCCGGGTTGGATGACGTTGCTGCCCATCCTGCGGCCAGAGCGGGAGTAGAGCACATCCCGTTGGGCCTCCACGACATCCAGCAGTCGCTCGAGGGACCTGCCATTGAAGCAGGGGGCTGCAGTCTTTTTGCCTTTGCAGGCCATGTCTCCCAGGCAGCGGTGGTGAGCTGGTGACGATGAGCGCTTTGCTGGCAGCTGGACTTTAAACATGGCACTGGTGTGATGCGGTGGCAGGGTGATGGCCAGTATGAGTGGTGAGTGGTCCCATGGACGGGATCAGGACAATGACGGTGAGTGTGAGAGAGTGAATGGGGATGTCCCTTGCACTGGCAGTGAGTAAGGGCCCTGTGGGTGTGTGCTGGGTTTGTGAACATGTGAGTTGGGAGTGATGAGAAGAGTGACTTACCCTGACAGAACAGAGGAAATCATTCATCGTCTTGAGGCACCGAGTGGCTGTCCTCTTCTAAAAGGTATTGGTGCTGACCACCACTGCCACTGCCTCCCAAGCCGGGTTGGGTGACGTTGCTGCCCATCCTGCGGCCAGAGCGAGGGTAGAGCACATCCCGTCGGGCCTCCACGACATCCAGCAGTCGCTCGAGGGACCTGCCATTGAAGCAGGGGGCTGCATTCTTTTTGTCTTTGCAGGCCATGTCTCCCAGGCAGCGGTGGTAAGCTGGTGGCGATGAGCACTTTGCTGGCAGCTGGACTTTAAACATGGCATTGGTGTGATGCAACAGTGGGGTGATGGCGAGTAGGCGAATGGGAGCCTACCGTCCATGGAAACGGCGTGTTTTGTGGGAGTGCACTTATAATGAGGCAGGCTTGGGAAGAGACAGTGTGAAAACCTGCCATTTTCATCAGTGGGTTGGACTCCATCTTACCTGACCGCTACTGTGTAATTCTGGGAAAATTCAGCCCGATAGCTGAAAGCATTTAACTTATTAAATTACATTTTCCTTTTTAGTTCAACTCATAATCTTCACTGTACTTCAAAATGCTGAGACTCCAATGCAAAATTACAATCTAGGGAAGAAAACACCTTGAAGCTCCCAGATATACACAATATCCACAGATTCTTTATCACACAATATATTAAACTTCTGAATACTGCACCATTCCTGCAACATTTATCTTAACTTCAAACTCAAGTCAAAACAACAAAATAACAGCTGCTTTAAAAAAAAGAAAACAAATGAAATTAATTACGTCAGTGGCCTCAATTCTTCTTTCTTCAAATAAAACTGTAATTGAAACTAAATTTTAACAATATAACTTTCAGTTCCTCAAAACATACTCCAAATAGAACTTCAAGCAGGAGTAGGAGTGGGGAGGGGTGGTGTTTAGGGATCTTTGAGGTTTTCACCTACAGGAACAATCGGAGTGACCAAAGCTGACAGTTCCTCTGCCCCTGAGTGTCACTGCTTGCTACTCTACTAGGGGCATCCCCTCCCTCTCTCCAAAACAAAAATGCTTTAAGTAACTAAAATATCCATTCTTTTTCACATACACCAATTTAAAATACAGCCACTTAAGTGACATGCAGAACCAGAACACAGAACACTAACAAAATTCACAAAAACTTACATAAAAGTATTCCCTTTTTTCATTGTCTTTCCAGCAGCATTGTAATACTCTGGAGCTTACAATTTAATTCCTTCTAACCCTTCTCTGGCTTCTTGCTGAGGTCCTCACCTGACTTTTCCAAAGTTCTCTACTTTCCACATGCCTCTACATAATGGCTTTTAATGTATTCCACCTCTCCGGAGACGATTTCTCAATGAGATGAACCTATCCTTCTTTCAAGGAGAATATATCCCTAAGATATTGCTCTATAGCCTCATCCATGTTCCTCTTCAGGCTCCCGGTTCAGGCGCACCAGAAATCTGTAAGGGGTTGAGAGTCCCTCGCGGAATTTCACTTAGGTTTGGAGCCAAACTATGCATGAACTGGAATGAATGACTCGATTCCAAGCAACTTATGAAAACAGCAATCTTTATTAGATGACTTTTAAACAATTATTAATTATTAAAAGAAAAGGAAAGAAAGATAACTTTATGTACATATTATATTACAAATCTTAAAATCCTAAATTGGTCTGTTTACGACAGATTCCCAAAATGGTGAAATTCCCCTTGATCCATACATCACCAAGTCTCCAGATAACCATACGCAGGGGTGGACATTCTGGTCAGTCACTCTGTTGATGGTCCTTGGCCTCCTGTAGTCTTGGGTGGTTGGCTAATACACTCCGGCTGCAACCATGAATGATGGATGCTGTGGCCCTTTAAGTCCAATTTCTGGCTCCATTCCAGCCTTTCAAGGCTCCACTCAGACTTTCCCAAAACAAGGGTCTGCTAAGCATAATTCCTTATCAATTCTCCTCACAGGCACTCCAAGGCTTCGCACATTTTGCAATATTCAAGTCGTTTATGCAACTTTTAATGGTATCTCCCATCTGCCATCAATCAGGTTGTGTGTCCATCAATCGAACTCCATCTCCTGATTCCACACCATAGTCGACCACCCCACATGCAAGGCTGTTCATTGTCCTGGTTTCTAGTTCAAGGGCCATTCATTCAATACAGTAAGAAAAATGATAAACAAAGACAACTTTTATTTCAGTAAGTCTAGCTTGAAAAAGGAAAACAATTGATGTAGACGAAATACCAGCTGTGAATGGCCAGTATGATAAACAAGGGATGAATTTTCTGTGCCCATTGGCAGTGGGTGTGTTTGGTGGCATAAGCTGACATTGTGGCGAGAAGGCCAAAATTGGTTTCATGATGTGAAACCAACTTGCAATCGTCCACTCTGCCCATCAATAGCAGGCCACGTTTCCCACCGCCACACATCAGGAGCTTCATTGTAATACATCTACATATCATTATAAACCAGCTCACAGAAAACATTCCCCCATACTGGATCATCTGAGCACGTCGGTGTGATTGCACACCAACGTGTTTCATAACATAACATAAGTGACGTGCACCTGGCAAGCTGCACTTCGCTCAGGACTTCAAGGTTTGTTTGCTTGCCTTGCTTCGGGCAGCACTCGCAGTCATCTGCGCCAGGCTTCACAGACAGAACCACATCACTTTGAGGGGGGCTCACGGACAAGTCTCTATCTACCAGATCAGCCATAAGGCTGCTCATCGGCTGCAAACCTCGGCTTGCTTGGGGAAGGGGGAGAAGTGGCCTCAGGCAAGGGAAGAGGCTGCAGGGTGAAGGCTGTACTGTGGAAGTGGGGTATCTGGGGGCACATGTTGAACTATGCAAGTGGCCTCAAGATGGTGAGGGCTGAGGAGCAGTCTCTAGAGTAGATGAGGCCAGATGCAGATGTGACGATGTGTGTGAGAATGGGTGGTGATGTCCCTCAAGCTGGCAGTGAGTGAGATACCAGTGAATGTGTGATGGGCTTGAGTTTAGAGTGATGAGATAGTTGCCATACCCTGGCTGCATGGATGAGATGATTCATCCTCTTCCTGCACTGGATGGCCAACCTCTTCTGTGCAGCATTGGCACTGATCACCACTGCCATCGCCTACCAAGCTGGAGTAGTGAGATTTCTGGGTCTACTGCAGCCAGAGTGGGGGTAGAGACATCACGGCAGGCCTCCACAGTGTTCAAAAGGCATTTCAGAGATGTGTCATTGAATCGGGGGGCTGCAGTCTTCTTATCTTTCAGGGTCCTGTCTTCTGTTCAGCAGTCCTGGGCTGGAAGGTAAGAGGTGTGCATACGGCTGCACTTTAAATGTGGCGCCTGGCATGAGGAAGTGGTGAGGTGATGGCGTGGTGGGCAAATGAGAGTCCACCTGCCATCGAAACAGTGTGTTCCCGGGAATTCTTGATTAAGGAGGTGGGTTTGGGACAATACAATGTGAAAAGCCACCACTGCGGCTCGTTACCGCACTTAGTGCACATCTGGGATGATTCCATCTAAGGTCTTGGAGAAACACATCTACTGTTAATAGTATCACTATTAATTAATATTGATTAATTATTTGACTTAATCAAAGCACAATCACACTTAAGTTTAAATCAAGGTCTACAAAGTAACTTTACAAATATTCAATACAGCCTTAAAATTAAGGAAGAAGCAGAAAAAATGCAAAAATACAAAACTGCAAAAATTAGTGGCTGCAGGCGTCAGGCCTACAAATGTTGGGAACCCATTTGCATGTATCAGCATCTCATGCATGTTCATTAAAAGGCCACCTTGCCAGAATTAAGCTCCCCTCCAAATTAACTTCCCCGCCAGCAAGAATTTAGAACAATCAGTTTTATGACTGTATATATGCGGCGTTCTATGGCGAGCTTCATTGTTTTTATCTCTTCCATGACTTTGAGGTCTGTAGATGTTGCTTTCACCTTCTTGGGGACTGGGCATAACTTCACTTGTACTGAGTGCTGTCAGCAAACACTGCACCGAGGCTGGACAAGGGACGCAGGCGAAGGCTGGGCAGGGGAGGCAGACTTGCAGGGAAGGCTGTGGAGAATGTCCAGGGAAGCGGGGTTGGGTGGGGATGAGGGGTGATGAGAGTGTCTGAGGTAGGGGGAGTGAGAATGTATGGGGAAGTAGTGGCTGGGGGAGTGTCCAAGGAAAGGGGAGTGAGAGTATCTGGAGAATTGGGGGAGTGAGAGTGGCTGAGGAAAGATGGGGGGTAAGAGTGTCCAGGGAAGGGGGACAGGGAGTGCCTTAGTGGGCAGGGTGGGTGGTGCCAACAGTGGGGTCCTGACAAGAGAACTCACGGTACTGATGAAAGTAGAGAACAGTCACAGTCAGAGAGGGGATTGGGGTGCAGTAGGGTTGAAAGTCCAGAGTAAGAGTCTCATAGGTGAAGGTCTCATTGGTAGGTCAATGAGGGGAACAAGACAGGTGGCTAAGATAATGGGAGGAGGTGGGATCGGGATGGGCATGTGGATGGTTAATGCATGTAGGCTCTGAGGGGAGGAAAGGCATATGGAGGTGGACCATGATAGGATCCAGGGTAACAGGGGGGAAGTTCAAGGGTGACAGAGGAGAGAGGAATGGTGATATTAGGTGCATCTGTGGTGATGAGAGGGAAGTTGGTGGGTGACACAGGGAGGGTAAAAGGTGATGGAGTGAGTTTGAAAGGTGACATGCACCATTTTTCCAAACTGACCTAGGCCACGTGGTTAGTCAGTCAGTGTGATCCCTCAAAGTGGGAGGAGGCTCTTTTCGGGTGGGTGGAGTTCAAGGTCAGCACAATTGGCTGACTAAAGGGACACCCCAATAATTATGAGGCAACTGGATGTCAACCATGCTCTGTTGTGTTCTCCTCTCTGTGATGTCTCATAACATCGAGATCCCAGCAAGGTGTGGAGCTGCTGTTCACTCTGTGCCATTTGTCATCTGCTGATGTCAGAGGCAGGGATAAAGGGAGGGAAGTGGGTAGATGCCACCAAGGGACACGGCTGGTGAACGGCAACCAACTCGTGACTCCAAACTTCCATCTTCCTGGGTGTATAGTCACATCTGACCAGGGATCATGCGGTTAGCCTTTCTATGATGTTAAGGCAATGGTTTCTCTTTAGCGTCTTCAGGGTTGTGGAGGCAAGCAGAAAGGAGTCAGAAAGGGGCTTCTCACTCATGGCTCTCATCACCCTAGTCAAAGCACATGTGCAATCATGTATGAACAGGAGGAACACCCATCTCCTCCAGGTTGTCCATCACCGGGAAGGGGTGGGATGGGGATGCCATGTCTAGTTGGAGGCCAGGCTTAGCACAGGCTTCCTGACTCTGAGATGGAGGCAAACCTGTAAAGAATATGCTCACTCAATTTATCACAGAATCACAGATTCACAGGATCACACAGTGCAGAAGAGGCCTTTTGGCCCATCAAATCTGCTTTGACATGTGAGAAACACCTGACCTACCTACCTAATCCCATTTACCAGCACTTGGCCCATAGCCTTGAATGTTATGACGTGCCAAGTGCTCATCCAGGTACTTTTGAAAGGATGTGAGGCAACCCACCTCCACCACCCTCCCAGGCAGTGCATTCCAGACCGTCACCACCCTTTGGGTAAAAAGGTTTTTCCTCACATCCCCCCTAAACCTCCTGCCCCTCACCTTGAACTTATGTCCCCTTGTGACTGACACTTCAACTGAAGGGAACAGCTGCTCCCTGTCCACCCTGTCCAATCCCACATAATCTTGTACACCTCAATCAGGTCCCCCCTCAGTCTTCTCTGCTCCCACGAAAACAACCCAAGTCTATCCAATCTCTCTTCATAACTTAAATGTTTCATCCCAGGCAACATCCTGGTGAATCTCCTCTGCATCCCCTCCAGTGCAATCACATCCTTCCTATAATGTGGTGACCAGAACAGCACACAGTACTCCAGCTGTGACCTCACCAAGGTTCTATACAACTCCAACACAACCTCCCTACGTTTGTAATGTTTATGACTTCAATTCATTCACAGATCCACTGAGGAGTGATGATGCAGGCTGTAGGCAACCCTGCCTTGGTATTGACTCTGATCCAGATGAAGAGATGGAGGTCCATCACTGGTTGGCATGGGATAGGAGGAACAAGAGGCAGCATGGCCTCTATAAGGCCAAGAGGCTGGCAAGCATGGACCACTGCAAAAGGGAGCATTGGCCTGAGCATGGGTCTCTCACCAGTGGTACTCTCATCTAGAGGTGAGTGAAAGGCAATGACAGAGGCAGCCTCATATGTCCCTGGATGTGATGCTCATATCTGCCAGCTTCTGCAGTACGAGCTGCAGCCATAAAGACTCTGAAGGAGTAATGTGGAGCTCACTGGGAAGCGGCCACATACTTGGAAAAGCTTGTCAAGAGTGAGCATTCTTTTGCAGCTGAGACTGTTCAGCAGCAGCTCCATTGACATGCTTGGAGTCAGGCCTCTGAAACTTTTCTGCCTACTCCAGCAATACAAAGGCATGAAAGTGCCACCCAATGTTCCAGAACTTTTCACCCCTCGAGCAGAGACTGCAAATTAATGTGCATTTTGTGGAGCAACAGAACAATAGGATGACTGGGCAAGTTGGACAATCTCCTTGCTAAAGCTGGCCATGGAACAGTCACTGGTGGAGGCATACTCAGAGCCTTTTGCAATGTCATCTTCCCGGTTTGGACCAGTCTTCCCCATGGTTCAAGCTAACAGTGCAGCCTTGTAGTGCGGGTTAGGAGAATGCCTGTGCCTGAGCTGAGAACACAGCTTGCAGTCTAATGGGCAAAGCTGCTGCCAATCGGTCGGGTGGAGTGGGGCGAGTTGGGTGGGGTTTCAGACAGCCAATGAGTGCACTACACACTGGCCATTCAAGCGGTGGTCATTACTCTCCAGGAAGTGTGAAGTGGCCTTCAGACTTAACCAACAGAGGTCCTTAGGACACCTATGCTAACCCTCTTTGAGCCTGCAGGAGGAGAACATCAGCGTCATGAATCCTGGTTATTTAGCGGTATGCCTCATGGCTTACTGGGAGCAGAGAAGAAGGAGTGGAGCAGAGGTGCCTGGTTCAGCAAACGGAGGAGCATCTCCCTCAAAATGAAAGGGTGGTCGGGCCTGCTGCACATGCAGCTGAAGATCCACAGGGAGCCGTTGCTCATAGGCTCTTTGCTAGACCCAGGGTCTATAGACGGCAGTTGTCATTCCTGCAGATGACTGAGAACCAGTGTCACTGAAAACTGCGCATGTGCCAGGGAACTGGCCGGTCACATATGCTGCCTGCTGCATGATTTGGCGCCGTGGGAACAAGGAGGGCATCCATTGCTAGTGGCCATGAACGTTCAGTTTTTACACCAGTGGCTCCTTCTAGGGCCTCGCAGGTGACTTGTGCAGGATCTTGCAAGCCTCCATGCACAATTGTATCCAGGAGGCCAAGGACGTTATCTTTGCGAAGGCACAGAATTGCCCAAAATCAGAAAAGCCAGGAAGCAAGAGCGCTGGGTTTTGCATAGATCTCCGGTTTCCCACAGGTGCAGGGTGCCATCAACTACACTCACATGGCACTTAGGTCTCCGTGGAAACAAGCAGTCAACTATGTCGATCGCATGGGCTTCCACTCACTGAATATACAGCTGCTCTGCGACCACCACAAACGCACCCTACCATTCTGTATATGATTCCCAGGGAGCATCCACGACCCTACATCCTTAGCTGGTCTCAGATCCCTGACATTTTCCAGGGTCCAGGGAGGCTGTAGGGTTGGCTGCTTGGGGCAATGGCTACCCACAGATAACGTGGCTGATGCCACCCTTAGGGCAGCCTCAGACTGCTGCAGAGTGATGGTATAACAAGACTCATGCTGCAACCCAGACTTTGGTGGAGCAAACGATAGGCATCTTGAAGATGAGGTTCCAGTGCCTCGACAGGTCCAGTAGAGCATTGCGACACGGTCCCCATAGGGTGTTGTGCATCATCGTCACTTGCTGCATGCTCCACAACCTGGCGCTGCAATGGGGGGAGGACCTGGCTGAGGAGGACATGGAAGAGCTGCATGTATCCACAAATGAGGAGGAGGACATCAAAGGGGATGACAGTGATCATCATCTTGAAGGCGATGATGCCGGTGATGAGGCCATCGTGCTGGCCAGACGAGGCAGGCGCCTTGGGGAGGCCTTCATAACCGCAAGATTCATGGAGGATGATGATGAGATGCAGTGAGAACTGTCCTGACATCCTCACCTTGCATCTGTGAATGTTTGACTCCTGTGTGGCTGATGGCAGTGCACATACCCTCAGTGCTCAGGCTCATGTCATGGAGATGGAGCAGAGGCCCTAATAATCACTAGATTCCAGAAGGATGATGGCAACATGCAGTGAGAACATTCCATAGATCTTCACACAGACTCTGTGAATGTCTGACTCATGTCGGGCCGAGGACAGCTCACTGCTGCTCGTGATCAGGGTCATATCATGGAGACACAGCATGAAACTTTAAGTGCACCTGATCTTTTGTCAGCCTTTAGCACCTGAGCCCTTTAGGAGCACAGCGTCACTGGTCACAGAGGAGAGTGTGAGAGGAGGGCCTGAACAGCGGGAGGTTACCTGTGAGGGAGCGAAGCGAGAGCGGAGTTTACCTGTGAGGGAGTAGAGCGGGAGCGGAGTTTACCTGTGAGGGAGCAGAGTGGGAGCGGAGTTTACCTCTGAGGGAGTGGAGCAGGAGCGGAATTTACCTGTGAGGGAACAGAGTTTACCTGTGAGGGTGTGGAGCAGGAGCGGAGTTTACCTGTGAGGGAGCAGAGTTTACCTGTGAGGGAGTGGAGCAGGAGCGGAGTTTACCTGTGAGGGAGCAGAGTTTACCTGTGAGGGAGTGGAGCAGGAGCGGAGTTTACCTGTGAGGGAGTGGAGCAGGAGCGGAGTTTACCTGTGAGGGAGTGGAGCAGGAGCGGAGTTTACCAGTGAGGGACCGGAGTTTAGCTGTGAGGAAGTGGAGTTTAGCTGTGAGGGAGCAGAGTTTACCTGTGAGGGAGCGGAGCAGGAGTGGAGTTTACCTGCGAAGGAGTGGAGTTTAGCTGTGAGGGAGCGGAGCAGGAGTGGAGTTTACCTGTGAGGGAGTGGAGTTTAGCTGTGAGGGAGTGGAGTTTAGCTGTGAGGGAGTGGAGTTTAGCTGTGAGGGAGCGGAGCAGGAGCGGAGTTTACCTGTGAGGGAGCAGAGCAAGAGTGGAGTTTACCTGTAAGGAAGCCAGTTCTCACCCAGACATTGGGTAGCGCTGGAATTCGAAAGAAATGACATCAGGACAAGGGAGAGAGCTGATTGGTAGGTAGTGGGTAAGTTGTTTTTTTTCACTTTAAAGCAACATTACAGAAGGTAAAAGTCTCAGCATTTGTTTTTTTATTAGGAAAATTAAATAGTTTTCTATTTGGCTTAAATTTAAGGAAATAGTCTTTTAATTAAAAACAAACAAAAAGTATGACAAAGGAGCTCAGTCCCGTGTGCTGAAGGGCCTGCAGCATGTGAGAATTCTTAGACACTCCTTGCAGTCTGGATGACAACATGTGCAGGAAGTGCCACTGGCTTGACCAGCCTGAGCAACGGGTTTCAGAGCTTGAGCGTCAGCTGGAGACACAGCGTAACATCCATGAGGCTGAGGGTTACGTGGATAGCATGTTTTTAGATGTAGTCACTCTGCAGCTTAAGGAAGTGCAGTGAGCGAGGGAATGGGTGACTATTAGTCAGAAGAAGGGAGGCAGGCAGGTAGTCAGGAAAGCCCCAGAGTGCGTCTCACTCAAGAACCGTTTATCTGTATTGGAAAACGAAGAGGGTGAATGTTCCTCTGGAGAGTGTAGCCAGAGCCAAGTTCACGGCACTGTGTGTGGCTCAGTTGCACAAGGGGGAGGAGTAAGAGTGCAAGAGCTATAGTGGTCAGAGACTCAATAGTGAGGGGTGCAGACAGGTGCTTCTGCAGCTGTAGATGTGACTCCAGGATGGTGTGTTGCCTCCCTGGTGCCAGGGTCAAGGATGTCACAGAACAGCTGCAGTGCATTCTGAAGGGGGAGGGCAAACAGGCAGAGGCCGTGATTCATATCGGTATCAACAACGTAGGTACAAAGAGGGATGAGTCCTGCAATAAGAATTTAGGGAGCTAGGTAGAAGATTAAAAAGCAGGCCCTCAAAGGTTGTAACCTCTGGATTACTCCCTGTGCCATATGCTAGTGAGTATAGGAATAGGATGATAGAGAGGGTGAATGTGTGGCAGAAGAGATGGTGCAGGAGGGAGGACTTTAGTTTCCTGGATCACTGTCTGTTTCTGGCGAAGGTGGGGCCTGAACAAGTCGGATGGGTTGCACCTGAACTGGAACGGTACCAACATCCTTGTGGGGAGGTTTGCTAGTTGTGTTGGAGGAGGGGGTTAAACTAATTTGACAGGAGGATGGGATACAAAGTGGAGATACAGCAAGGGGTGATGCACAGCCAAATATAGAAGAGAAACTAAGTCAGTCTGGAAGGCAAAGCAAATATAGACCTGTTAAGGCACAAGGGAGTGACGTAAGGCTGGATTGCATCTATTTTAATGCAAGGAGTCTCACAAGCAAGGCAGATGAATTGAGGGCATTGATTAACACATGGGAATATGATATTGTTGCTATCACAAAGACATGGTTGAGGGAAGGGCAGGACTGGCAGCTCAATATTCCAGGATATAGAATCTTCAGGTGTGACAAGGGAGGTGTAAAAGAGGAGATGGCATTGCACTATTGATCAAGGAGTCAGTTACTGCAGTAAGGAAGGATGATGTCTTAGAAGGTTCCTCAAATGAGGCCATATGGGTAGAACTTAAAAACAAAAAGGGGGCGATCACTTTGCTGGGATTGTACTATAAACTGCCAAACAGTCAGGAGGAGATAGAAGAGCAGATATGTAGGCAAATCTCAGAGAAGTGTAAAAATAATAGGGTAATAATAGTACGAGATTTCAACATCCCCAATATTAACTGGGATAGTCTTTGTGTGAAAGGCTTAGAGGGGGCAGAATTATTAAAGTGCATCCAGGAGAGCTTTTTGAGCCAGCATGTAGAAAGTCCTACAAGAGAAGGGAATGTACTTGACCTAATCTTAGGGAATGAAGCCGGGCAAGTGGTAGAAGTGTCAATGGGGGAGCATTTCGGGGATAGTGACCATAACTGAAAGATTTAAGGTAGTTATGGAAAAGGACAAAGATGGACAGGAAATAAAGGTCCTGAATTGGGGGAAGGCTGATTTCAATATGATAAGACAGGATCTGGCCAAAGTAGACTGGGAGCAGCTACTTGTAGGAAAGTCTACATCAGAGCAGTGTAGGTCATTCCAAAAGGAAAGAGTGAGAGTTCAGGGCCAACATGTTCCTGTAAAGGTGAATGGTAGGACCAACAAGTCCAGGAAACCCTGGATGTCAAGGGATACAGAGGAATGGATAAGGGGAAAAAAAGAAGGCTTATGGCAGATACAGAGGGCATGAAAACAGTGGAAGCCCTAGAGGAGTATAAAAAGTGTAGGGGGGTACTTAAAGTAATTAGGAGAGCGAAGAGGGGGCATGAAAAAACACTGGTGGGCAAGATAAAGGAAAATCCCAAGGCATTTTATAAGTATGTTAAGGGCAAGAGGCAACCAGAGAAAGATTAGGGCCCATTAGAGACAAAAGTGGCAATCTGTGCATGGAGCTGAAGGGCGTAGTTGAGGCTTTAAACTTTTCATCTGTGTTCACTATGGAGAAGGACAATGTAGGTGGCGAAATCAGGGAGGGAGACTGTGATATACTTGAACAAATTAGCATTGAAAGGAAGGAGGTATTAGCGGTTTTAGTAGGTTTAAAAGTGGATAAATCCCCAGGCCCAGATGAGATGTACAGGCTGCTATGTGAGGCAAGGGAGGAGATTACAGGGGCCCTGACACTAATTTTCAAATCCTCCCTGGCCACAGGAGAGGTGCCAGAGGATTGGAGGACAGTGAATGTGATACTATTAGTCAAGAAAGGCAGTAGGGATAAACCAAATAATTACAGGCTAGTGAGTCTAACATCAGTGGTGGGAAAATTATTGGAAAAAATTCTGAGGAACAGGATTAATCTCCACTTGGAGTGGCAGAAATTAATCAGGGATAGTCAGCATGGCTTTGTCAGGGGGAGATCATGTCTAACAAATTTGACTGATTTTTTCGTGGAGGCGACTAGGTGTGCAGATGAGGGTAGTGCAGTTGATGTAGTCTACATGGGCTTCAGTAAGGCTTTTGACAAGATCTCGCATGGGATCCAGGACAATTTGACAAATTGGATCCAAAACTGGCTTAAAGGCAGGAAGCAGAGGGTGATGGTTGAAGGTTGTTTTTGCAATTGGAAGCCTGTGACGAGTTGCGTACCACAGGGATAGGTGCTGGGAGCCTTGCTGCTTGTAGTGTACATTAATGATTAAGACGTGAATATAGTGATCAGTAAGTTCGCAGATGACACGAAAATTGGTGGTGGCGTAAATAGTGAGGAGGAAAGTCTTAGATTACAGGATGATGTAAATGGGCTGGTAAGATGGGCACAGCAGTGGTAAATGAATTTAATCCTGAGAAGTGTGAAGTGATGTATTTTGGGAAGACTGACACAGCAAGGGAATCCACAATGATTGGTAGGACTCTAGGAAGTACATAGGATCAGAGGGACCTTGGTGTACATGTTCATAGATCCCTGAAGGCAGCAGCACAGGTAGATAAGTTGGGATACTTGCCTTTATTAGCCGAGGCATAGAATATAAGAGCAGGGAGGTTATGTTGGAGTGTATAAACGTTAATTCGGCCACAGCTGGAGTACTGTGTACATTTCTGGTCGCTACTCTATAGGAAGGATGTGATTGCACTGGAGGGAGTGCAGAGGAGATTCATCAGAATGTTGCCTGGGCTGGAGCGTTTCAGCTATGAAGAGAGACTGGATAGGCTATGGTTGTTTTCCTTAGAGCAGAGAAGGCTGAAGGGGTACCTGATAGAGGTCTACAAAATTATGAGGGGCATAGACAGGGTAGATAGGAAGAAGCTTTTCCCTTTAGCAGAAGTGTCAATAACCAGGGGACATAGATTTAAGATAAGGGGTAGGAAGATTAGAGGGGATTTGAGGAAAAATCTTTTCACCCAGAGGGTGGTAGGAATCTGGAACACACTGCCTGAGGGGGTAATAGAAGCAGGAACCCTCACAACATTTAAGAAGTATTTAGATGAGCACTTGAAACACCATAGCATACAGGGCTACGGGCCAAGTGCTAGAAAATAGGATTAGAATAGATAGGTGCTTGATGGCTGGCACAATGGGCTGAAGGGCCTGTTTCTGTGCTGTAAAACTCTATGACTATGAGATACTGAAAAGATGGGGGGCCAGTCCCACCTCATAGCACACAGAGAGAATGACAGAATTCTGTGAAGCCTGCCCACGACATTCTGGCAGCAATGATTTGCACCATCGAGGCGCAGGCATCACTAATGTGTCCAGGAAGTGTGAGGATGATTTTGATCTGAAGGCTGCACAGGGAAGAGGCCCTGGACTGAGACACCTGCCTTTATCTTGTGCAGGAACCAAGGTTTCACATCTGAGTGACATGAACACTGCTCATCAGAACAAAGAGCCAGAGGCAGGGAAACATTCTTGGCAGTTTATTGACAATAGTGAACATTATGTACAAATGATCAATACCTGTGTCCAGGCTGGGCAACTACATTTCTTAACGGCTTGGCCTAAATAGCCAAGTGGTTATGGTACTGGGTTTGTAACCCCAAAATCAAGAGTTCAAATCTCACAATGGCAAACTATGAATCAGTGTAACTTCATCTGAAACAGATAGAAACGGGTTTGTACTCGAAAGAGTTAGATCCCCTCTTGGCTTGCCTTAAATAGCCAAGTGGTTATGGTACTGGGTTTGTAACCCCAAGATCAAGAGTTCAACTCTCACAATGGGAAACAATGTAACTTCATCTGAAACAGATGGAAACGGCTTTGTACTCAAAAGAGTTACACCTTTAGGTCCCGTTCACCTGAATAGCAAGTGGTTATGGTACTGGGTTTGTAACCCCAAGATCAAGAGTTCAAATCTCACAATGGCAAACTATGAAACAATGTAACTTCATCTGTATAAACAGATGGAAACGTGTTTGTACTCGAAAGAGTTACTTAATTCATTGCTTGGCCTAAATAGCCAAGTGGTTATGGTACTGGGTTTGTAACCTCAAGAGTTCAAATCTCACAATGGCAAACTATGAAACAATTTGTGATCAAGTGTTCAAATCTCACAATGGCAAAACTATGAAACAATGTAACTTCATCTGAAACGGGTTTGTACTCGAAAAAGTTACATCTTCTTAATGGCTTGGCCTAAATAGCCAAGTGGTTATGGTACTGGGTTGGTAACCCCAAAATCAAGAGTTCAAATCTCACAATGGCAAACTATGAATCAGTGTAACTTCATCTGAAACAGATGGAAATGTGTTTGTACTTGAAAGAGTTACAAAATAAGGCCCTCTACAGAGGTGTCCTCCCCCTTTCTATCGGGGACCTGGGTTGGAGGGTGTTGCATGCAGCAGTCCCCTATAATAGGAGAATGCATAGGTTCACGGACTCTCAGGACACATGCCCTTTTTGCGGTCTTGTGGAGTCCGTGGACCATGCATAAATAGGGTGTTGTAGGCTGCACTCCCTTTTTAGTTATTTGAAAAACCTTTTATTGATGTTTTGTTTGCACTTCAGCCCCACGCTCCTGATCTATGGGCACCCGGTGCGGAAGGGGGTCGGGAAGGAGGAGGACCTCCTCGTGAACCTGCTCCTGGGCCTGGCCAAGTTGGCCATTAACAGGTCCAGGCAGCAGGCGATCGACGGGGGAGTCCCGCCCGATTGTTTATCCCTCTTCCGCGGCTATGTTCGCGGCCAGATGTCCCTGGAGAGGGAGCACGCGGTGTCTGCTGGCACTCTCGAGGCCTTCCGTGCCTGGTGGGCACCACGGGGACTGGGGTGTTTTGTTGACCCCTTTAATCACATTTTGATTTAAAGTTTGTAAGTTTCCTTTAAACTTTGTTCTTGGTTTTACGGCTGACCTGAATTAGGGGCTGTGCCTGATTTATCCCGATTTTGTTAATTTGGTTTTATTGGTTTTAACTTGAAAGAGTTACATCTTCTTAATGGCTTGGCCTAAATAGCCAAGTGGTTATGGTACTGGGTTTGTAACCCCAAGATCAAGAATTCAAATCTCACACTGGCAAACTATGAAACAATGTAACTTCATCTGAAACAGATGGAAACATGTTTGTACTTGAAAGAGTTACAAAAGAAGGTATGGCTTGGCCTAAATAGCCAAGTGGTTATGGTACTGGGTTTATAACCCCAAGATCAAGAGTTCAAATCTCACAATGGCAAAGCAATGTAACTTCATGACCCCTTTAATCACATTTTGATTTAAAGTTTGTAAGGTTCCTTTAAACTTTGTCCTTGGTTTTACAGCTGACCTGAATTAGGGGCTGTGCCTGATTTATCCCAATTTTGTTGATTTAGTTTAATTGTTTTCATTTTAAAAGATTATCAAGAGTTCAAATCTCACAATGGCAAAACTATGAAACAAGGTAACTTCATCTGAATAGGAACAGATGGAAACGTGTTTGTACTCGAAAGAGTTACATCTTCTTAACCTTCCTAACCCTGCTGCTACCATCTTGGTGCTCCATGGACATCCACAGCGGAGGTGGAGGCAGCCTGCTGACTGTGACACCTTGTCTGTGATGACTTTGGCGAGTGTCCTCTGGAGGGCCAAGACGTGGAGGGCCCCGGCCTGCTTTCAGGGCTCTGCTCTGGGCCAGCTGCACCCGCCTCAGCCTGGGGACCTGGATCTGTGGGGGTCACAAGAAGAGGGGATTTGGATCGGGCGGACATTTCTGGAGTCACCTGGGTGAATGGCCCCGGGGTGTCGAGCTGCTGGTTCTCCTTCCCATGGGTGCCCGATGGCCTTTGGGCAAATCCTTGAGGAGAAGGGGAAGCTGGAGTGAGATCGAGCTGCACCACCAACTATGGTGTCAGTGATGGAGTTGAGCCAGCGCAGCAGGGCAGGAGCAATGTCCTGGACCAAGGTCTCCATGGCAGCCACCATCCTGCCAGCATTGACCTCAGTGCGTCAGCATACTGGCACTACAACCTCGGACTGAAGATGGACGGACTCCTCCATCGTCCCTTGCAATCTGAGGAGTGCACCAGACGTCCCTTCCTGATGTTGCTGTGATTGCCTTTACAGTCCCACCAACTGATTGAGGACCGAGTCCAGAGGCTCATCATCTGACTCAGACTCAGCAGGTTCCTTGCCTCCAGCAGTCCTCTGAGTGCCAGTCACCAAGGATCCGCTTGCTTAGGCACAGATTGTGGGCTGTGCTAACCAGATTGTGATGCCAAGGCTACTCTACCGTTTTTATTCATTCACGGGATATAGGCGTCGCTGGCTGGGCCAGCATTTATTGCCCATCCCTAATTGCCCTTGAGAAGGTGGTGGTGAGCTGCTTTCTTGAACTGCTGCAGTCCGTGTGGTGTAGGTACACCCACAGTGCTGTTAGGGAGGGAGTTCCAGGATTTTGACCCAGTGACAGTGAAGGAACAGCAATATATTTCCAAGTCAGGATGATGAGTGACTTGGGAGGGGAACTTCCAGGTGGTGGTGTTCCCATGTATCTGCTGAGCTTGTCCTTCTAGATGGCAGTGGTCGTGGGTTTGGAAGGTGCTGTCGAAGGTGCCTAAGGCCCCACCGAGGTGTGTGTCACTGCGCTGGTGGAGGGTGTGGGTGAGCGCGTGATGGGTCGTCAAAGGTGCTACCTCAGGGTCCTCGTCCGAGGTGCTCTTGGTGCTGAGGTCAGAGGGAGGATGTTTCCTCTCATGGAAGAATCTAGAACTAGGGGTCACTGATTTAAAATAAGGTGTCGCTCATTTAAAACAGAGATTAGGTGAAATGTTTTCTCTCAGAGGGTTGTGAGTCTTTGGAACCCTCTTCCTGAAAAGGTGGTGGAAGCAGAGTCTTTGAATATTTTTAAGGCAGAGGTGGATAGATTCTTGGTAAGCATGGGGGGTGATAGGTTATCGGGGGTAGGTGGGATGCAGATTTCAGGTTACTATCAGATCTTATTAAATGGCAGAGCAGCCTTGAGGGGCTGAATGGCCTACCTCTGCCCCTTGTTCATATGTTCATGTCAGATGTGCCCAGAACAGAAGATGGAGATTATTCATGCTTGGCAGTCGCGTTGAACACAGAGCAGTGGACTCAGAGTAGCGTTGGGAGAGGGATGATGTGGTGCAGGATCCTCATGTGGGTGTTCACCGCCGACCTCACCATCGCCACAGGAACGTCTCACGTCCTTTCCGGCCAACTCCAACGTGTGACTCTCAAATGGAGTGAAGGCTTGATGTCCAGCACACCAACCCCAGTCTGGGACCTTTCCCGGCGATTGTGCATGATCTTGTCCTGCATAAAGACAGATGGAGAGAGTGTGAGTAAGGCAGGTCAAATGAGAAGGATACCAGGTGCGCATGTGTGCTGAGTATAGCCATGGACAGGATGAGGAGGCGATCTGCAGAGGAGGAGAGGCCAGGGTGTAAGGGTGTGTGTGAGAGAGTGGTGATGTCCCATGAGCTGGCAGTGAGTGAGATGCCAGTGAATGTGTGATGGCTGTTTGAGTGGGTGAATTTAGAACGATGAGATGGTTGCCTTATCCTGGCAGTACAGATAAGAGATTTCATGGCCGACCTTTTGTGTGCAGCATTGGCACTGACCATCTCTGCCACCGCCTCCCAAGCCAGAGTGGTGAGGCTGACGGGACTTGTGCGGTCAGAGCAGGGGTACAGGACATCGCGATGGGCCTCCACGGCAGCCAGAAGGTGTATCAGGATGTGTCACTGAATTGGGGGGGCTGCACTCTTCTTGTCTTTTGGTGCCTTGTCTTCACCGGAGCAATACTTAGCTGTAAGCATTAAGAACTGTGCACACAGCTGCAGTTTAGCCCAGCGTGAGGAAGCGGTGAAGTAACGGCGTGGTGGGAAAAACGGAGGTCACTCACCATCAAGGCAGCATAATTAATGAGGCAGAAAGGGGATGCTACAGCATGAAAACCTGCCATCACAGCTGGCGGGTGAAATGTCTCTTTTCACGTCCGCTACTGCACTTAGTGCAAATCTGGGACTTTTCCACCAGGGTAATCACCACCCCTCCTCACACACTCGCTCACATGTCCATCTGGCCTCAACTCCTCTGGAGACTGCCCCCTCAGCCCACACCATCTTGAGGCCACTTGCACAAATCAACATGTGCCCCCACACACACCCTGGGATAGCCCCCTTCCCCTTCCCTGCAGCCTCTTCTCTTTCCTGAGGCCACTTCTCTCCCTTACCCAAGCAAGACCTAGCTCTGCAGGCATTGAAAACAAATGGCTGATCTGGTAGGTAGAGACCTGCCTGTGAGTCCCCCTAAAAGTGCTGTGGTGCTGCCTGTGAAGCTTGGTGCTGATGGTTGTGACTGCTGCCCGAGACAAGGTAGGCAAACAAACCTTGAAATCGCAAACGAAGTGCAGCTCGCCAGGCGCATGTCACTCATGTGCTATTGTGAAACACATTGGGTGTGCGGATGATCCAGCGAGGGGGGGTGGGGGGCAAAGATTGCAGCAGGCTAGCCTAATAATAATATGCAGAGTTATTACTTTGAGGTTCACCATATCCAATGACGGAGGACGTGGCCCACCATCGGCGGGCTGAGCAGATGATCGCAAACCGGTTTCTCGCCATCGTGAAACCAATCGCGCCACATTGTCTGCTCATGCCACCGGACACGCCCGATGCTGTGCTGGCATGGACAATCCCGGCCTTATTCTCCAGAATGAAAAATTCTGTCTCTTGTGCTCTCTGGACACGTTATGCTGCGACTAGCTTTGTCCCTTTCTCAGAGGCCATTCTGCAGGCTGCTGTCTGTAATTAACCCCTTCACCTTTAACTTGGAGCCTTGGACTTTGCTAACACATCAGTTTAAAGCATCTTAGTTACCAAGATAGGCTCAAAGAGCTGGGTTGCTAACCTTTAGGGAAGCATAGATTTATGCTTTTACACAGTCTGTTTCAGCTAAATAAGTTAGGGAGGACCAGGGCGCTCAATTATAAGTTACCTAATATCCAACCTAGAGGTGGTTTTATGTAAGATAATATTGAACCTGTAGAATATGCAAAACAGAAACAGAATTACCTGGAAAAACTCAGTAGGTCTGGCAGCATCGGCGGAGAAGAAAAGAGTTGACATTTCGAGTCCTCATGACCCTTCTCATGAGGACTCGAAACGTCAACTCTTTTCTTCTCCGCTGATGCTGCCAGACCTGCTGAGTTTTTCCAGGTAATTCTGTTTTTGTTTTGGATTTCCAGCATCCTCAGTTTTTTGTCTGTAGAATATGCTGTTGGCTCATCTCGTGGATGCTGATTCTCTGTATTCTGTCCAGGGAGAACTGGGCTGGTTTCTGGTTGCAGTGAAGATCACATTGTACAAGACCCAGGTACTTCATGATATTAATCAAGTCAATGTGATCTCCTGGAATAGTTTCAATTGCTGAAGGGTTGAGAGAGAAATTTTCCAGATTTTTTGTTCTAGTTAGCCTGGGTTTTAGCTCCTTTTCCCATTTTTCCCGGGAGATCGCATGGTTCTGGTTGGGTGCTGAGTGTATATACTGTGATGCAATAAGTTGTGTGTGTAGAATGGGATGGAGCAGGACCTTTTCTGGTCCCTCATTGCTCATATGTCACATCAGCAAACGCAGGCCTCAAATTCGGCTGCATTGTGTTGCCAGTGCCGGAGCTCAACATGTGCACTGGAACCACATAGAGTGGACAGACCATGATGTCAAACAGTATCAAGGTCTGATTAAGGGCACAAACTGCAATTCTGGACTTTGCAGGTCCTGTGAACACCCTCTCTGAATCACTTCCAACTGAATTGACTTGTATGAAGGACTGCCACACCCCCAGGTGAAGTGCTTTTGACCTCCTTTTGCTGTGAGTTGAGTGAAGTTTGGAAAGGTTTTTGGATTCACAAGGGTGTGGCAGTGAACTTTGACCAGGAGGTTAGATGAGTTGGAAGGCCAGTTAGGAGAAAACTTCCCCACTAATGCCAGCTGTAGTTGTAGTGTGTCTTGGGCTGCAGCATGACAGGGACATGGAGCATAGGCAGCAGAGAGGGGAGGCTGTACACAGAGGGAGGAGGAGGAGGGCTCTCAATAGAAGGCCATACTCACAAGGGTTGTCAGACAGCACCTCTCCTATTGCCACCTCTGGGATGAGTAGTGTCTGAGGTAGCCAAGTTTCACAAAGGAGGTGGTCGCTGAACTGTGCCACCTCCTATGACGAGTTCTACAGCCGCACAGTAAGATGAAGACAGCATTGCCAGTTGCGATGACGATCACCATCACCCTCAATTTCTACGTCAGAGCCTGCTCCATCATTCAATTAGATAACTGCTGATCTTTAGTCCCAACTCCACATTTCCCACCCTCTCCCCATATCCATTGATTCCTTGAGAGACCTAAAAGCCCAGTCCTGAAGAAGAGTCATATTGGACTCAAAACGTGAACTCTGTTTCTCTCTCCACAGATGCTGCCAGACCTGCTGAGATTTTCCAACATTTTCTGTTTTATTTCAGATTTTCAGCATCTGTAGTATTTTGCTTTTATTTTAAGAGACCAAGAATCTGACTATCTCAACTTTAAATATATTCAACGATGGAGCATCTACAACCCTCCGGGGTGGAGAGTTCCAAAGATTCACAACCCTTCGAAGAAATTTCTCCTCACCTCAGTCCTAAATGATCGGCCCCTTGTCCTGAGACCGTGTCCCCATGTTCCAGATTCCCCAGCCAGGGGAAACAGTCTCTTAGTATCTACCCTGTCAAAGCCCTTTTACAATTTTGAATGTTTCAATGAGAAATCCTTCTAAGCTCCAATTTACTCAGCCTGTTGTGATAATGTTTTAAGAGTGATGTCCCTTGAAGAAGCTCAACATGCAGATGATCCAGGTACGTGGATGTCATCATGTGACCAGGTCTCTCTAACTGCACTGTTGTACCTGAGATACCAGGATGTGTCTAGAGATTATTCTACTGCTTGCACAGATCTAGCTGTAAATAAACCACATCAGAGATCCTCAAGCAAATAGAATCCACGTACCTCATCAGTGTTACATCTAGATAGCACAAAGATAGCACTACACAGCCTTTCACCATAGGATAATCCCTTCATCTCAGGCACCAATTTAGTGAACCTTTGCTGTACCACCTCCAATGCAATATATCCTTCCTTAAATATGGAGACCAAAACTGTACACAGTTTCCCAGGTGTGGTCTCACCAAAGCCCTGTACAATTGTAGCAAGACTTGCTTCTTCCTGTACTCTAATCCCCTTGCAATAAAGGCCAATTTACCATTTGCTTCCCTATTTGCTTGCTGTACCTGCATGTTAACTTTCTGCATTCCCTGTAAGAGCACACTCAAATCTCTCTGAACATCAACGTTTATATGTTTCATGCCTTTTAAAACTATTCTGTTTTTCTATCTTTGCAACCAAAGTGAATAATCTCACACTCTGCCACATTACACTGCCTAGCTTAATCTCTAGTTGATTCCACAACATATTGCTCCAGGAAACTGTCCTGGTAGCAATCTACTAATTCATCTTCCAGATCACTCTTGCAAATTTGATTGGTCCAGTCTATATGAAGATTAAAGCTCCTCACAATTATTACATTACCTTTGTTACATTCTCCAATTATTTTTTGTTTAATGCTCTGTCCAACAGTATAACTACTGTTAGGAGGCTTATAACCGCACCTCCACCAGTTTTCTGACCCTTGCTATTCCAAATACTGATTCAGTCATACTGATTCGACCTCCTGATCTTCTGAGTCAAGATCCTTTCTCGCTACTGTCCTCATGTCATCCTTCATTATCAGGGCTCTCCCTCACGCTTTCTATTCAATCCGTCATTTCAAAATATCGTGTGGCTGGAATATTTATTTCCCAACCTCAGTCACCTTGTCATTATGTCTCTGTAATGACAATTAGATCAAAAGCATTTATCTCTATATGTGCCACTAGTTCATCCATCTTATTGTGGATACTTCATGCATTGAGATTAAGAGACCTTGTTCACTGATGTTTTATTTCTATTACTATCACCCACCTTTCTATTCTTTAGCTATGGGCCATCGCAGTGTCATCCCAGGTAAACCCTGCAAATAAAGACACAACAAAAGAAAACTGTAACATCTTTATTCAATAACACTTTCAATAATACATACAAAACTGAAGTATTCTCCCTTGTGCCGTTCCATAGTGTCTGTCTTCCATGTATCTTTGTCAGTCTGAGTGTTCCTACACAGTGCTATCACAGCAGCTACAGCACAGCTGATGGAAAGCTGTGACTTTCATTGGGGCTACGCCTTGAAGGGCTTCCTGTGGAAACATCATCTTTCTCCATCTTTTTACCTCCTGGACTAGGCACCTAGCGCCATGTCGGAGAATTTGGGAGCCTTTTCTCTGGCCTGTTTCTCCATATGTAGTCTTCATCCTTCTACCAAAGCTTTTCTGAGACTGTTGCGCCAGATGCACCTCCCCTTTAAGAGGGACTGGCTGGCTTTAAGAAGTGTACTTTGTTTTCCTTTATTCTTTGGGATGTGGGCAGCACTGGCAGGGCCAGCTGAGTTTCCACTGTAGCACTCAGATGCTGGGTAACTTCTGCTTCTGCTGCAATGGAAATTCCGACATTAGCTACCAGACGTCCCGTTATGGCCAGGTCTACAAGTGTTGTTATGGAGTTGATCACCGCTTTCAGACTGGAAAGGATGGCTCCAAGCCCTGCGCCATCTGTCTCTCCCTAATTGCCCTTGAAATGGGTTGCTTGCTCAGTCATTTCAGAGGGCAGTTAAGAGTCAACTACATTGCTGGGGCCTGGGGTCACATGTCCACCAGGCCAGGTAAGGACAGCAGATTTCCTTTCCTAAAGGACCATTAATGAATCAGATGGGTTTTTACAGCAACTGACTATAGTTGAATGGTCACCGTTACTGAGACTAGCTTTATATTCCAGGTTTTAGTAATTGAATTTAAATTCCACCAGCTGTCCTGGTGGGATTTGAACCCATGCCCCCAGAGCATTTGCCTATGGGTCTCTGGATTACTAGCCCAGTGACCTTACCACAACACAACCGTCTCTCCACATTATACTAGCCGCGCTTGCTCCTGGGCTCCCTGCTGAGCATGCAGCATTACACTTTGTGTTGGGCTGCATGCTGCAATCATGTTGACGAGTGGGCAGCAGGAAGTTTGTAGGTTGCCTGCCACAACTCGACCCGATGGGTTAATCGTGTATCAAGATCCCCCCGCCCACTAACGGGCCTGATCGGATTTTCAGCCACAAACTTTACATTTTGTACAATCACTGCAACCTTTGATTTTTCAGCAAGAGTTTATTTTTTTACTAATTCATTTACAGGATGTGGGTATTAGTGGCTGGGCCAGCATTTATTGCCCATCCCTAGTTGCCCTTGAGAAGGTGGTGGTGAGCTGCCTTCTTAAACCGCTGCAGTCCATGTGGTGTAGGTACACCCAAAAGCTGTTAGGGAGGGAGTTCCAGGACTTTTAATTTAGTCAGTTATACCTTGACCGCTTGTTTACTACCTACAACACAATACCAAAACTAATTGTGTTTTGAAAGCTTAAGAATTCCTTCGTAAATCTTAGAAGGATCAGGTCTGGGCCATGAGTTCCCATCAATGTAGGGTCACTGAACCTGTAAAACTTGTACGGAATATTACTCAAGGGGAACTGGATAATGGTTAATCCTTTCACCATAATTCCATGTCAAAGAATTGGCTGGTAATTTAACATTTAGATGCCCAAATGTAGCTCTGTGGAACTGTCTAGCATTAACCAGTGCAAAATATCACCAGTGATATGAATCATATGTCTATGTAGTGCATTAGTGCATTAGTTAGCCTAATATCTGTCGTTGGGAAAATGTTAGGGTCCATTAGTAAGGAAGAAATAGCAGGACATTTAAAAAAGCTTAAAGCAATTAAACAGTCAACATGGTTTTGTGAAAGGGAAATCGTGTTTGATAAATTTGCTAGAGTTCTTTGAGGATATAACAAGCAGAGTTAATAAAGGGGAACTGGCAAATGTAGTGTATTTGGATTTCCAGAAGGCATTCGATAAGGTGCCGCATAAAAGGTTATTGCACAAGATAGCTCACGGTACTGGGGGGTAATGTACTAGCATGGATTGAGGATTGGTTAACACACAGAAGACAGAGAGTCGAGATTAATGGGTCTTTTCTAGATTGAAGTGCCATAAGGGTCAGCCCTAGGGCCTCAGTTATTTATTATCTATATTAATGACTTGGAGGAGGGGGCAGAGTGTAACGTATCCAAATTTACTGACGATACTAAAATAGGTGGGCAGGCATGTTGTCATGAGGACGTAAGGAATCTGCAAGGGGATATAGATAGGTTGAGTGACTGGGCAAAAACTTGACAGATGGAGTTTAATGTAGGAAAGTGTGAGGGCATGCACTTTGGTAGGAAGAATCAAAAGGCAGATGATTAATTAAATGAAGAGCGACTGCAAAAAAGTGCAGCACAGAGGGATCTGGGTGTTCTTATGCATGAAACACAAAGAGTTAGCATGCAGGTGCAGCAAGTAATTAAGAAGACAAATGGAATTTTGCCCTGTATTGCTAGGGTGTTGGAGTTTAAAAATAAGGAAGTCTTGTTACAGCTGTACAGGGTGTTGGTGAGGCCGCACCTGGAGTACTGTGTACAGTTTTGGTCCCCGCATTTAAGAAAGGATATACTGATATTGGAGGCTGTTCAAAAGAGATTCACTAGGCTGATTCCTGGGATGAAGGGGTTGACTTATCAAGAACAGCTAAACAGGTTAGGTCTTTATTCATTAGAGTTTAGAGGAATGAGGGGTGATCTTATTGAAAAGTACAAGATTCTGAGGGGGCTTGACAGGGTAGATGTTGAGAAGATGTTTCCACTAGAGGGGGAATCTCAAACTAGGGGACATAGTTACAGATAAGGGGACACTCATTTAAAACTGAGATGCAAAGGAATTTTTCCTCTCAGAGGTTGGTGAATGTCTGGAATTCTCTAACCCAGAGAGTTGTGGAGGCTAGATCACTGAAAGTAGTTAAAGAGGAGGTAGATAGATTTTGAAATATCGGAGTGTTGTGGGCTATGAGGAGCTGGCACAAAAGAGGAGTTGAGGCCTGGGGCAGATCAGCTATGATCTTATTGAATGGCAGGGCAGGCTTGAGGGGCCGAATGGCCTACTCCTGCTCCTATTTCTTATGTTCTTATGTAACAGATTGTCAGATTGAGCCTCTTACCAAAGTCAAATCAGCAACTAACAATTTATTACTCTGCTGGTCATACATTTAACAGCATGTTAAGATTCAGCATCAAAAAATATATGAGATACTTGATTAAATATGATTAAGCTACTAGAATTCATATCCTACAGGCATAAAGGCACGAGGTCCTTTTCACTGGAAAAGAGGTTTGCATCGTCAAGTTCTGTTTCCCCCAGAGTTCAGCAATTTTTTGATCTCATTTTAGGGCCATTTCTTTACAAGCATGTAGGGTCGTTCTTAATTCACTCTTAGGAAATGGGCATCATGAGCATTTATTTACATCCCTTGTCATTCTTGAGAAGGTGGTGGTGAACCTTCTTCTTGAACTACTGCAGTCCATGTTGGTGAAGCTACATCCACAACTTCGTTAGGTTGAAGATTCCAGGATTTTGACCCAGCAACAATGAATATATTCCCAAAGCAGGATGTGTGTGGTGGAGGAGAACATGGAGGTGGTGGGTTACACATGCATTACCATCACTTCTGGTCCTACCAGAGGGTAGAGGTTATGGGCCTGAGATGTGTAGTTGAAAACTTTTGCCAATTGCTGGACTGTGGGGCAAAGGTATGTGGTTTTCCCCTTTAATGAACGGTGTCATAGTGACACGCCTCACAAGGTATGAAGAATTGATGCATGCTTCATGTCTCCCTAGCTGTAATACCACTGCTATTTCCTCACAGACACTGTTACCCACTTACTCTGACATCACTTTGCCAAAAGCTGGGTGAGTGCGGAGGGGGTAGGTGCAAGAGACTGGAAGGATAGCGCAGGGCTTACCCAATGATCTGAGAAATGGAATTTACAGACTAAAGGGATGCTGTGAATAGTGTTGTTGCATCTGTGACCTGCTTCTGTCTCTGTCTGTCATGTGGGTATGTCATGTGCAACAGGCAGTCTTGATTTTTTTCTGGCCTCACGTTCAACATTCAACATTGGTGATTTCCTGGGCTTCTATATCCCAAATCTAGGACGGCAGATTTAGCAGTTGGAAGAGGTCAAAGCCCTTTTGAGTCACTGCAGAGATGACAATGGTGCTAAGTTCAATGCTTTTCTTACTAACTTTTATGAAACAAGCTCCTTTAAATTGGCTTCCTCCATTCCTGCCACATTCCTCTATCTCTTACATTTAAATGATCTGAGCATCATGTGTCCCTAAATTACCATGTGAATTAAAATGCAACTGAACTGTGCCCATATTTCAGCTCCAACTCAGGAAGAGCCTATTGTTATTGCGAGTGTTACTTACTTTTTAAAAATTCTTTCATGGATGTGGGCTTTGCTGGCTAGGCCAGCATTTATTACCCATCCTTAATTGTCCTTGAGAAGGTGCTGGTGAGCTGCCTTCTTGAACCGTTGCAGTCCATATGGTGTAGGTACACCCACAGTGCTGTTAGGAAGGGAGTTCCAGAATTTTGACCCAGCAACAGTGAAGGAACGGTGATATATTTCCAAGTCAGGATGGTGAGTGAATGTTTGTGGTGCCAATCAAGCGGACTGCCTTGTCCTGGATGGTGTAAAGCTTCTTGAGTTTTGATGAGCTCCATCAACAACACATCCAGACAAGTGGAGAGTATTCCATCACACTCCTGACTTGAGCCTTGTAGATGGTGGACAGGCTTTGGGGAGTCAAGAGGTGAATTACTTGCCGCAGGATTCCTAGCCTCTGATCTGTTCTTGTAGACACAGAATTTATATGGCTAGTCCAGTTCAGTTTCTGGTCAATGGTAACTCCCAGGATTTTGATAGTGGGGATTCAGTGTTGGTAATGCCATTGAATGCCAAGGGAAGATGGTTAGATTCTCTCTTGTTGGAGATAGTTATTGCCTGGGGGCACTTGTGTGGCATGAATGTTACTTGCCATTTATCATGTTATGAGACAGCAGTTGGTAAAGGCTGAGTTGTTTTCATCCCAGAGGAAATCTTGAACAACTGTCATAACCTATATTTTCAACTGGTATGTTTGAGATGCAGCTCTGAATTCAGGAATAAAACCGCCAAGCCTCAAGAGGTTTTTTATTTAAAACTAAGTTATACATTTATTAACTTAACAACATATTAAACACAAACATGTCAACAAATTACTACCATAATAATTTTTAAACAAATCTCCAAATTGATCACTCCCAGGTAAATCTTCCAAGGCGACAATAACCTATAGACTTTAACCAGACACCAGGCAAAGCACATTTGACCTTACAAATTCAAAATGAGGTTCCTTTGCAATTTGGTTCCTTTGCAGGCACAGTTCTTGGCTTACAGGCTGGTTAGATCTTAAATGCCTCTGACTGACACACAAGCTCCTTTCGGTTTATACCTAGCTTCCCCTTTGAATGTAAATTTTCCATTGTATTACTAGGCTGTTTTAAATTTTACCTCTCCAAACAATAATCCTTTCATTCCACCAATGTTATTAATAATATAAGCACATTGCTTGGTGTCTCCCAGCTAGGTGCAAGATTTTTACCCATTCTTTTGAATGGTTTATTCAACAAATGCAAATTTCACTTTACCTTTTACTGCTTATGTTTATCCAATTAACATCTCAAACATCAAAGCACCCAGACTAGCTGGCTTTAATCCAGTTAAGACACGCACATAGACACAGACCCTGCTACAATTCCAATGTAACAATAATTTCCAATAACATTACTTTGTCCTGCTTTTTGTGCACAGGACATACCTGGATAATTTTCCAGATTGCCGGGTAGATGCCTGTGTTGTAGCTGTACTGGTACAACATTAATATCTCTTCATGACAAGCCCATGCCTGGATATTGTCCAGGTCTTCCTGCATTTGGACGTGGACTGCTTCAGTATCCAAGGAGAAGTGAATGGTGCTGAACATTGTGTAATCATCAACGAACATCCCACTTTTGACTTTACGATGGAAGGAAGGTCTTTGATGAAGCAGCTGAAAATGGTTGGGCCGAGGACACTACCCTGAGGAACTCCTGGAGTGATGTCCTGGAGCTGAGATGACTGACTTCCAACAACCACAACCGTCTTCCTTTGTGCTAGGTATGACTCCAAACAGCGGAGAGTTTTCCCCCTGATTCCCATTGACTCCAGTTTTGGTAGGGCTCCTTGATGCCACGCTCCATCAAATGTGGCCTTGATGTCAAGGGCAATCACTTGCACCTCACCTCTTGATTTCAGCTCTTTTGTCCGTGCTTGAACAAAGTAATGACCTGTAATGAGGTCAGGAGCTGAGCGGCCCTGGCGGAACCCAAACTGAGCATCAGTGAGGAGTTTATTGCTAAGCAAGTGGCACTTGGTAACACTGTTGATGATCCCTTCCATCACTTTACTGATGATTGAGAGTAGACTAATGGGGTGGTAATTGGCTGGGTTGGATTTGTCATGATTTTTGTGCACAGGACATACCTAGGTAATTTTCCATATTGCCAGGTGGATGTGGTTAAGGGTGCAGCTAGTTCTGGAGCACAAGTCTTCAGTACTATTGCCGGAATATTGTCATGGCCCATAGCCTTTGCAGTATCCAGTACCTTCAGCTGTTTTCTGATACCACATAGCCTGAATCGAAGTAATATAGAAACGTAGAAAATAGGAGCAGGAGTAGGTCATTTGGCCCTTCAAGCCTGCTCCGCCATTCAATACGATCATGACTGATCCTCCATCTCAATACCATACTCCCACACTCTCCCCATACTCCTTGATGTCTTTAGAGTCCAGAAATCTAAGTATTTCTTTCGTAAATATTCTCAGTGACTCAGCCTCCACTGCCCTTTGTGGTAGAGAATTCCATAGGTTCACCACCCTCTGAGTGAAGTTACTCCTCATCTCAGCCCTAAATGGTCTGCCCTGTATCCTGAGACTGTGACTCCTTGTTCTAGACTCCCCCAGCCAGAATTGGCTGAAGACTGGCAACTGTGATGCTGGGGACCTCAGGAGAAGGTCGAGATGGATCATTCACTCAGCCCTTTTGGCTGAAGATTGTTGCAAATGCTTCAGTCTCGTCTTTTGCACTCATGTGCTGGGATCCCCCATCATTGAGAATGGAGCCCCCTCCTCCAGTGAATTGTTTAATTGTCCACCACCATTCATAACTGGATATGGCAGGACTGCAGAGCTTAGATCTGATCTGTTGGTTTTGGGATCGCTTAGCTCTGTCTACCACTTGCTGCTTATGTTGTTTGGCATGCAAGTAGTCCTGTGTTGTAGCTTCACCAAGCTAACACCTCATTTTTAGGTATGCCTGGTGCTGCTCCTGGCATGCCCTCTTGCACTCTTCATTGTATCAGGATTGATCCCCTGGCTTGATGGTAATGATAGAGTGGGGGATATTCTGGGCCATGAGGTTACAGATTGTTGTTATATTTAATTCTGCTGCTGCTGATGGCCCACAGCGCCTCATGGATGCCCAGTCTTGCGTTGCTAGATCTGTTCAATATCTATCCCATTTAGCACAGTGGTAGTACCACACAACACGATGTAGGGTATCCTCAATGTGAAGGCAGGACTTTGTCTCCACAATGACTGTGCGGTGGTCACTCTTACCGATACTGTTGTGGACAGATGCATCTGCGGCAGGCAGGTTGATGAGGATGAGTCAAGAATTTTTTTCCCTCATCTCGCAAGACCTGCACAGACCCAGTCTAGCAGCTATGTCCTCGGTCAATAGTGATGCTACCGAGCCACTCTTGGTGATGGACATTGAAGTCCCTCATCCAGAGTATATTCTGCGCCCTTGCCACCCTCAGTGCCTCCTCCATGTGGTGCTCAACATGGAGGTGCACTCATTCATCAGCTGAGGGAGGGTGGTACGTGATAATCAGCAGGAGGTTTCCTTGCCCATGTTTGACCTGATGCCATGAGACTTCATGGGATCCAGAATTCCCAGGGCAAGTCCATCTGACTGTATACCACTGTGTCGCCACTTCTGCTGGGTCTGTCCTGCCTGTGGGTGAGGACACACCAAGGGATGGAGGTGTCTGGGGCATAATCTATAAGATATGATTCTGCGAGTAAGACCATGTCAGGCTGTTGCTTCACAAGTCTGTGAGACAGCTCTCCCAAATTTGACACTAGCCCCCAGGTGTTACTAAGGAGGACTTTGCATTTTCCACTTTGCAGGGTTTGCTATTGTACTTCATGGTGCCTAAGTCGATGCTGGGTGATCTGTCTGGTTTCATTCCTTTTTGTCAACTTCATAGTGGTTTGATACAACTGAGTGGCTTGCTAGGCCATTTCAGAGGGCATGAGAATCAACCACATTGCTGTGAGTCACATGTAGGCCAGACCAGGTAAGGGTGGCAGATTTCCTTCCCTAAAGGGCATTAGTGAACCAGATGGGTTTTTAATGATCATCAACAATGGTTTCACCTTTGCCGTGACTAGCTTTTTTAAAAAAAATTTCCAGATTTATTAACAGCTTAAATTCCACTAGTTGCCTTGGTGGGATTTGAACCCACATCCCCAGAGAATTAGCTGAGATGTGAGAATTAATTAAGTAAGTGAAACTACCTCTACACCACCACTTCCCCTACTGAAAGCAAGAGCTTATACAGTACTTTTCATTATTTAAGGGCACCCCAAAATGTTTTACAACCAAGGATACACTTTTAAGTGTAGTCACTATTGTAATGCAGGAAATGCAGCAGCCAATTTGCACAGTGGAAGGTCCCAGATACAGCAATGTGAAAATGATCAGATATATGTTTTAGTGATGTTGGCAGAGGGATAAATATTGACCAGAATACAAGGAGAATGCAATGGTCTTCTTCCAATAGTGTCAAGGAACTTATAAACTCACCCAAGAAGGCTGATGGGGCACCAATTTAATGCCTCATCAAAAGATGTTGTCTCCAACAGTGCAACACTCTCTTAGTTTAAGTGTCAGCCTGGATATGCTCATGTCTCTGAAGTGGGGATTGAATCAATAACCTGCCTGATTTAGAAGATGAGAATATTACCACTGGGCCAATAAGGGCGCTATAAGCTGGCACATTAATCTACAGATTTGACATAATAGCTATTGGAATATCTCATCATTCTTAACCAAACTCTGTTCCTCGCAGATCAAAACATTTTGATAATTAAACTGTGAGAAGCATTGCGAAATGCTTCTACCTGGATCCTGAGTGTAGGATTGTGGCAGACTTCAGAAGGATATGGACAGACTGGTGAAATGGGTAGACACATGGTAGGCAGGATGAGGAAAGACAATATAAACTAAATGGTAAAAGAAAATGCTGGATAAACTCAGCATGTCTGGCATTAGGTCTGGGAGAGAGAAACAGTGTTAATGTTTCAGCTCAATGGCCTGGCACAAGAGGCCACATGGCCTCCTTCCAAATTCTAACATATAGTACAGTGCTCTCATACACGCACACAACCTTTCCAGCACAGCCATTGAGAAGTGATCAGCAATGTTAACCAACGCTGATTTCTCTCCTTCCTAACTCAAGAGCGCTGAGTTCAATCGCTGTGCTCCAAATCTCCTGGCTGAGATCAGTGCAGGCTGGGACCCATGATTACCCCTTGGTCTCTGACTCATTACCATACCAAGTGGCACATCCACACAAACCCCTCGCTGTAACCCAAAGCTATTGAAGCCATTGTAGGGATATTTTGAAATGAGGTTGTAACAGCTGTTACATAAAGAAACAAGTCAATAAAGGGCTAAAGCAATGAATTGAGGACTTTAATTAATGTTGTGTAGCTTTAGAAAAAACATTAATAAGACTGAAGAGGAAGATGGATCTCAGATAGCAACACTCCAGTGTGTGGCAAGGAATTGGTGGGAGGGTTTATATTCAGATGTATTTTCCTGTCAGTGAATTTAAAATTATAATGGTGAAATTATAAGATATAACTGTTCTAACACTAATAAATGGAATGGGATTAAGATTCTAAATGTGGGAAAGAATGATTCCTGATCCTGTCGGATTACCCTTCTATCCCTTTCTCCCTTATGTTTTTACCCTGTTTCCCTTTAAGTGTAACTATTTGCTTCAACTGCTTCATCTGGTAGTGAGTTCCACGTTCTCACCACTCCCAGGGTAAAGAGGTTTCCCCTACATTAACTATTAGATTTATTGGTGGCTTTCTCATGTTTATGGCTCCTACTTTTGGTCTCCCCACAAGTAAAAATAGATCTATGTCTAACCTCTCAAAACTTTTCAGAATTTTAAATACCTCTATTAGGTCACCCAAGAGCGTCTCTTCTAATCTTGATCAATCTTGTTCCTGATAGATAACTTTTCAGTTCTGGCATCATCCTTGAGATGCTGCATCATTACTTCATCAATCCTTGGTCACCTCCTATTTCTCATCCACATCTGCCTCTCAGCAACATTATCCAAAACACAGCGCTCATCGCTAGTTGTATGCTAACACCATCCAGCTGTACTTCACCACCACCTTTCTCAACCCCTCCACTGTCTCTAAGTTGTCACGTTAGCTGTCTATTATCCAGTACAAAGCAAATTGCCTCCAACTAAATATTCAGAAGACTAACACTAAAGACTAAATTTTTGGTACCCACTACAAATTCTATTTCCTAACCACGGACTCCATCTCTTGCCCTCCCAACTCTCTGAACCAGATAGTTAATGATCTTGGTGTTGGATTTGATTGGAGATATACTTCTGACCACATATTCCCAACATCACTAAAACTACCTACTTCCACCTCTAACATTGCCCCACTCTGCCCACCTCAACTGCTGTTGAAACACTCATCCATGCCTTTGTTACTTCTAGACTGGTCTATTTTCCACCCTCCATTAACTTGAGTTCATTCAAAACTTTGCTGCCCGTGTCCTAACTGGCACCAACTCCTGTCCATTCATCACTCCTATGCTCACTGACCTACATTGGCCCCTGGTTAAGCAATGCCTTGATTTTATAAGTCTTATCCTCATGTGCAAATCCCTCTATAGTCTCATCCCTCCCTATCTCTGTAACCTCCTCCAATCCTTTGAGATATCTGTATTCCTCCAATTCTGGCCTCTTGAGCATCCCCTATTTTCATTGCTCCATGGCTGGCAGCTGTGCTTTCAGTTGTCTATTCCCTGAGCTCTGGAATTCTCTCTCTAAACCTCTCTGCCTCCTCTACCACCTTCAAACACGCCTTAAAATCTACCTTTTTGGCAAGCTTTTGGTCATTTATCTAACTCCTTATGTGGTCAGGTGTTAAATTTATTTTATAATGTTATGGCACAGCCAAAGCTAAATGCTGAGCTGCTCAAATCCCAAAGGGAAACTTGAAACAGCTGCCACAACTTGTTTTGCAATTTGTATGAATTTTGAGATGTGTGCCTTGAATTCAGTAATAATAAGACCACCAAGTCTTATAGGTTTCTTACAAAACTAAATTAAACCTTTATTAGTAGAAGTGATTTTAAATACATACATAGATCTACAAATTACTACTATGATAACTTCTAAATCCCCTAATTAATCTAACTCCCAGTTATACTTTTGTTAAGGCAACAGTAAGACACAGATTTTAAACGACCCAGGAAAATAAACATGATACCCTGAATAATCCAAACCAAAGTGAGTTTCCTTAACTTCAGTCCTCAATAGACAGCAGCTTGAGGCTTGAGGTTGAAGGCATTTCATACTTGTTAGATCTTAGAATGCCTACCTTTACACACAGCCTTCGCTCCTTTATCCATATTTTCCCCTTTGAATGCAAATTCCCATTGTTTTCACTATGTCTTTGGATTTTATGTCCCTCAGCAAAGCCTTTGACAAGGTCCCACATGGGAGACTTATAAAGAAGGCAAAGGCATATGGGATACAGGATAATATGATAGGGTGAATTCAAAATTGGCTTAGTTGTAGGAGACAGAGGGTGATGACAGAAAGATGCTTTAGTGACTGGAAGCCAGTGTCCAGTGGTGTACCACAGGGATCTGTGCTTGGTCCCCTATTATTTGTCATTTATATAAACAACATAGATGACTATGTGGGAGGTAAGATTAGTAAGTTTGCGGATGACACAAAGATTGGCCGGGTGGTTAACAGTGAGGCTGAGTGTCTTGGGCTACAGGAAGATGTTTGCGGATGACACAAAGATTGGCCGGGTGGTTAACAGTGAGGCTGAGTGTCTTGGGCTACAGGAAGATATAGATGGGATGGTCAAATAAGTGGCAGATGGAATTTAACCCTGAAAAATGTGAGGTGATACACTTTGGAAGGAGTAATTTGACAAGGAAGTATTCAATGAACGGCATGGCACTAGGAAGTTCTGAGGAACAAAGGGACCTTGGCTTGTGTGTCCATAAATCCCTGAAGGCGGAGGGGCATGTTAGTGGGGTTGTGGAAAACGCATATGGGACACTTTCCTTTATCAATTGAGGCATAGATTACAAAAGTAGGGAGGTCATGTTGGAGTTGTATAGAACCTTGGTGAGGCCACAGCTGGAATAGTGTGGAGTTCTGGTCGCCACATTATAGGAAGGATGTGATTACACTGGAGGGGGTGCAGGAGATTCATCAGAATGTTGCCTGGGATGAAACATTTAATTAATGAAGAGAAGTTGGATAGACTTGGGTTGTTTTTGTTGGAGCAGAGAAGACTGAGGGGCGACCTGATTGAGGTGTACAAGATTATGAGGGGCATGGACAGGGTGGATAGAGAGCAGCTGTTCCCCTTAGTTGAAGGGTCAGTCACAAGGGGGCATAAGTTCAAGGTGAGGGGTAGGTTTAGAGAGGATGTGAGGAAAATCTTTTTCCCAGAGGGTGGTGACAGTCTGGAATGCACTGCCTAGGAGGGTGGTGGAGGCAGGTTGCCTCACATCCTTTAAAAAGTAACTGGATGAGCACTTGGCACATCATAACATTCAAGGCTATGGGCCAAGTGCTGGTAAATGGCATTAGGTCGGTAAGTCAAGTATTTTTCATGTCGGTGCAGGCTCAATGGGCTGAAGGGCATCTTCAGCACTGTGTGATTCTAATGTGAAGGTTGTCTGAGGATTGGAGCATGCCATAATTGAGTAAATTTGCAAAGTTCAGTTTTGACTCATATGAAGGTCACGTGGGTGAACTGATAGTATCCATAACTGATAGGCTAGTTAGACCCCTTCAGTAGAGGGTACAATGGGATTGTGCTTGAATGGTCCCTGACTGAACGGTGATCAAAGGGTGAGAAAAGCTGTCGGAGCCCACTCTAGCACAACTGATTCACCTGCATCCTTTCCACTTGTAGTGATGGTTAGATAAACCGTATTAAGTGGGGAAAAATAAAATGATAGAGTAAATTTGCAAGGGACATAAAAGCAGACTGTAAAAGCTTCTAAAAGTATGTAAAAAAAAAGATTGGTGAAGACAAATGTAGGTCCTTTATAGTCTGAAACGGGAATGTATAATAGAGAACAAGGAAATGGCAGAACATTTAAACTTCAGTTATGACTTCACGGAGGGACACAAATAACTTCCCAGACATACTAGAGAACCAAGGGTCTAGTGAGGAGGAATTGAAGGAATTAGTATTACTAAAACAATAATGCAGGAGAAATTAATGGGACTGAAAGACAATAAATCCCCAGGGCCCAATAATCTACATCCCAGGGTACTAAAGGTGGCCACGGAAATAGTGGATGCGTTGGTTGCCATCTTCCAAAATTCTGTAGATTCTGGAACAATCCCAGCAGATTGGAATGACAAATGTAACCCACTTTTAAAAAGAGGGAAAACACAGCAAATTACAAACTGGTTAGCCTATTATAAAGGATGTGATAACACAACACTTAAAAAATATCAACAGGATTAGACAATGTCAACATGGAATTATGAAAGGGAAATCATGCTTGACAAACCTACTCAAGGTTTTTGAGAATGTAACTAGCAGACTAGATAAGGGAGAATCAGTGGATGTGGATTTTCAGAAAGCTTTTGATAAAGTCTCACATAAAAGGCGTGTATAAAATTAAAGCACATGGGATTGGGGTAATATATTGGCATGGATTGAGAATTGGTTAGCAGACAGGAAACCGAGAGTAGGAATAAATGGGTTTTTTTGGAGTGGCAGGCAGTGACTAGTGGGGTACCACAGGGATCAGTCCATAGGCCCCAGCTATTCACAATATATATATCAATGATTTGGATGAGAGAACCAAATGTAATATTTCTAAGTTTACCGATGACATGAAACTTGGTGGGAATGTGAGCAATGAGGAAGGTGGAAAGAGGCTTCAAGGCAATTTAAAAAAGTTGTGATTGGGCAAATATATGGCAGATGCAATATAATGTGGATAAGTGTGAAGTTTTCCATTTCAGTAGGAAAAACAGAACGGCAGAGTATTACTTAAATGGCGATAGATTGGGAAATGTTGATGTACAAAAGGACCTGCGTGTCCTTGTACACCAATCATGGAAAGTAAGAATGTAGGTGCAGCAAGCAGTTAAGAAAGCAAATGGTATGTTGGCCTTCATTTCAAGAGGATTTGAATACAAGACATTGGTGCACAAGGCATTGATGAGACCACACTGTGTGCAGTTTTGCTTTCCTTACCAAAGGAAGGATATACTTGCCATTAAGATAGTGCAGTGAAGATTTGCCAGACTGGGATGGCAGAATTGTTGTATTAGGAGAGATTGGGCCAACCAGTCCTGTATTCACTGGAGTTTAGAAGAATGAGAGGAGATCTCATTGAAACATATAAAACTCTGACAGGGATGGACAGATAGAATGCAGGGATGATGTTTCCTCTGGCTGGGGATCTAGAACAAGGGGACACAGTCTCAGCATACAGGATAGAGCATTTAGGACTGAGGTGAGGAGAAACTTCTTCACTCAGAGGGTGGTGAACCTATGGAATGCTCGATCACAGAAGGCTGTGGAAGCCAAATCACTGAATATATTTAAGGAGGAAATAGATTTCTGGACTCTAAAGGCATCAAGGGGTATGAGGGAGAGCACAGAGGTACAGCATTGAGATAGAGGATCAGCCATGATCAGATTGAATGGCAGCAAGCTTAATGGGCCGAATGACCTACTTCTGCTCCTATTTTCTATGTTTCTATGTATCAGTGTAGACTCCACACTGCATAAATGTGCAACAAAAAATACAGAAAGGGAGATTTTAGTAATCCTTGCTCCTAGTACAGAGCTGTGGGAACAATTTCAGAAATTGAAGAGCAAAAGGCATGTGTAATTTTTATAGACAGCAAATCATGCACCATCAGTATTCCTGATATGTACTCCCAACATGCAAACTCTGTGCCAACAGTCTAGATTCATAGATAACCTCACAGAATCTGACTGTACATTCACCAAAAATAGGTCCATTGCTCAAGGAGTTCACTTTTCCCAACATGGTAGACAATATGTTAAAAGAACAAGAATGGCTTTCAGGGAATAATTTTGTGTCTAAAAAGCATTGTATACACAGAGCAATTTGTGGATTAAGGGAAAGAATCTGTTTTTAACTTCCACATTCTGTGTTGCATTGTGATATTTAATAGAAAAATTGCCCAGCACGGCACTGTTTTAAGATCCAAAAATAAGTTGACACAACTGAATTATCTATTTCAGAACATATAAAAAAATACAAAATGAGCAAATAATTTTCTTTTAGCAGCATCTGCACCTTTCCATCCTTCCTCCATTAATCCTATTGCATGTGGAGGAGGTATTAGTGCCTGTTGTTGGTCAACGGCAAATCCAAAGCAGCAGGGTTGATTGGAAATGTTCTTCTAGAGATAGGAAAAATGAAGCTGAACAGAACAAGGAACTTATTCTTAGATCAGATTCCTAGGATTCAACCCTGTCAGCGAAGTCTTCATATAATATATTGTGAAAGGTCAGGCAGGAACTTCCTTAAGTTCAACACGGATCCACAAAATACTCTTCGATCACTGTGCATACACTGTCCAACCGCACAAACAGGGCGACTGAAACCTGCATAAATTTAATAAGTTCTGGTGAACTCTCTGCTCTTTTCATCAAGGTGCACTAGCAAGTGAACTAGACCCCAATCGCAAGGTTCCACATCTGAGTCTCTGAATTGAAATAAATGCTGCAGGCCACATGTTATCAGATATCACCTGGAAAAAAAGTCTAATCCTTAATATCGTAGGTAAGAAAGGGGTGACGGCATTTACATCCAATTGCTTAATGGGTTTAGAAACAATAGCATCACTTCCAGCTGTTTTTATTCCTCTAAATATCATCCCAGTAATTAATTGCACAGCAGTTTTCTGAAATACTTTTCCATTACATTGTGAATTCTAATTGTAATATTATCCAAGCCCTGAACAGAAAATAAGCAGTCCAAATGGGTTGATTTTCCCTGCCCCATGATGACAGGCTTTAAGTTGGGGGAAATAGACACACTGCAAGATTCAGTGTAAGCTGGCAATGTGCTGAATAATTGTGAATATAACATGCAGCCTCAGGGTTAGATTGGATCTCCTGCATTTACAGCAGATGTGTGCAGGTGTTTGTTGCAGACTGTCAAAACAGAGTTTGGTGCATTACAGACTCAGCAACTGCGTCTTCCACCATTGATGGGAGAAGTCTCTTCTTTCTTCAGCTAATGACATTTGTTTCTGAAACAAAAATAGAAAATGCTAGAGACATACAACACCCATCGAGAAAACAAAAAACAGTTGATAATTCAGGTTTCAAACCTTCCTCAGAACCAAAAGATATTACAGATGGATAGCAATTAAGAAACAGCCAACGAAAAGAGGAGGATCAAATACTCAGAAGGAAACAGATGTAGAAATTCATTCATGCCTGTGGGTCAGGATGAGCAGAGGGAACAATTTTTGCACCCAAACACATGAATCAATCAATCTTAATCCTCAGACCCTAAGCTGCCAGTGCCTACTAGTTGAGTCCAGTAGGAAGTGGAGAGTACAAGGTAGGGAACCGGAGGCTAAGCCAGCAGCAGCAATCAGGGGTACATGAGAGCAGAAAAGAATACTTCTGCGCTTCCTTGTGTCTCCACATAAAGGTAAGTTTAAAATATGTGACTTAACTTTTCTGGTGGCAACTCCAATGGCCCCTTTAAGAACTGCTGGCTAGACCACATGCAGAACCTGTTATCCCCGACAATTATTATAATTAGTATTACTGGAGATCCTCCCTCTAGTGCACGCTAGACAAATCTTCCAGGTTCATTTTAACTCATAAATTTGGCCTTTCTAATCTGAGTGTGAGCTTTCTGGTGTGGTGAACCATAGAGACTTTTGGCCTCTAGCTGCTCTCTCCCAGACACTGGCAATCTAATCTATCTGTGATATTCAGTGATGTTTTAGGAAAGTCTGAAACACAATATCACAATGGCTTCCTCTGTACCCATCCCTTCCCAATGCCCATCATGGTAAGATGAATCACATGAGCCTTGTATCCAGGTAATGTCGATTAGCTGTCCTTAAGAGCCCAGCTCTCTTTTATCTTGGAAGTAAATGGACAATTTAAAGCACAACTATTTACAAGCCGACATCCTTAACACTTCCCTGAGAATTTGGGGACTCAGTCTATCCACTGTTAGCACACAGGCTGTTGCCATTGTCTTATAGTGTAAACAACCTTACATATGAACATATGAAACAGGAGCAGAAGTAGGTCATTCAGTCCCTTGAGTTTGCTCCGCCATTCAATAAGATCATGGCTGATCTATTTGTGTTTTGAATTCCACATTCCAATCTGGCCCTAATAACCTTTGATTCCCTTGCCTGACAAGAATCTATCAACCTCCACCTTAAAAATATTCAATGACCTCACCTCCACCACCTTCTGAGGCAGAGAGTTCCAAAGTCACCCAACCCTCAAGATTCTCCTAATTTCAGTCCTAGAAAGGCAACTCCTAATTTTAAATGTGCCCCCTAGTTCTGGACTCACCCACAAGAGGAAACATCCTTTCCACATTCTTGTTGAGACCGTTCAGGATCTTATATACGTCAATCAAGTCACCTCTCACTCTTCTAAACCCCACTGGAAACAAGCCCCGTCTCTCCAACCTTTCCTGATAAGATTTTCTTCCCAGTAACATAAGTCAGGCTTGCCTTTAATCTTTATCAGCTCCATCACCCAGAACTCTTGTCAGCAGACTTCAGCACAGGTGACATGACCTCTATTTATCCTACAATTAAAGGCACAGCTCCAAAACATCATAATCTTATAAACCTCACAATTGTAACCTCAAACCTAAGAACTGAGAAGAGCTTCCACTTGGCACCTCCGAATTTCCCAGAAGGGTCCTGAAAGGGCTGTTAGACCTTTATAAATAAGGGCCTAACACTGGTTTAATGTGGCTGCCTGGAACATCTGCAAAACTGTCTTTATCGGCATGGTGGTGTCCAAAAAGTCAGATATTCCATGTCAAGCCTGGTCCTTTTGTACCTGCTCTCTAGCCTGTAGTCAAACCTGAGGATTAATTTCTACCTCAGAATAACCTGTAAAGTATTATGAACAACAAAATATATGCAGGAGACAAGAGAGAGATCAAAGGAATACAAGGCACATATAGGAGGGACTGACAGTAAGAGAAGATCTAAAGGAGGATAAACAGGAGGAACGGGAACCATGAAAACCTGGAAAAGTGAATGAGACTCTAGCAGATTACAAATTCTGGTTGAAGGAAAACAACATGTTTACACCATAGGTGCAGATCATCTCACCATTACGGTGCTCCAAAGAGGGGGATTGCGAACCCTCACTCCTAGCTCCAATCTACTGGCCTCCTAATCCTTCAAATGGCAGGACACTCACTCTACACTGGCAGAAAAAAATGGCACCTATAGTTAATGTCTACAGCTGTTAAAGTCAATATTATGGCCAGGGAGGCATGAAAGGCGATGACATGCTGTTCCTTGAGCTTGTATTGAACGTCGCTGAAACAGAATAGAAGACAGATCAGAATGAGAGTGGAGTGGATAACAACAACTTGTATTTATATAGCACTATAACGGAATAAGACATCCAAAGAAGCTTCACAGGAGTGTCATCAAACAGAATTTGGCATTGAGATGAACTGAGGCAGGGGTGGATGCTAGGGAATTGGAAACAGTAGCTCATGGTTGACTGCATGGATATGTAGACAACAAAATTAGTGAACAACAAAGGAGACTGCTATCACACTTGTGGACAGAAGAGGAGTGATTTTGTCACCACAATGACTGGAATAATGTAGATTTTAGTTAAGCATTTCCTTCAGGAGAGTGAAGAACAAGTTGTTCAAAAACAAAAAAACTGCGGATGCTGGAAATCCAAAACAAAAACAGAATTACCTGGAAAAACTCAGCAGGTCTGGCAGCATCGGCGGAGAGGAAAACAAGTTGTTCAGCTTGTTACAAGTTTGCATGGTTATGGTCCAGCTTTGAAATTACCCCTGCAATCTCAGAATACTTCAGAAAATAGCTAACTAAGCTAACAAGGGCTGTGCAACAGTTTTTGACCATAAGCAGTACCTACAGTTTATGTTTCCAATATAAATGTCATTGCTCTCACTCATGTTCATAGAATGGATAGCATCACTGAAGGAATATGTTTCAGGACATGTTCCAAATCAGATATTTCAGTATAGTCTCTCATATTTATATCCACTATTTGTACCTTTATGGTCCTTGTCCTATTCTAAAGTTACTAAATGACCATACTGTTGAATTCCAAGGTGGCACCTTCATTTGACTGAGGATTCAGGTGTACACAATATTTGCAGGCATTCACGGCAGATGGTCAAACAGGACTTGACAGCAGCTCTGCTGATCCAACTGCATAAGTTTCTGCGTATATGTCAACAGTCAATGTTCCCTCTGCATTAACCTTGTACCAGATGGGCTATAAACTCTTCTGATCACTATATTTTTATCAATGGATAGTTCATGTTTTAATAGGTAGTGAATTTTGTGACGTTATGAGTGGCCTGTTTATTTCAATGTGTGGTACATTCTACATTGCTGTGCAGTCATCTTAAAGGAAATATTGTTCTCTTCTCACTGGTTCCATTCTCCCTCTCCTCCAAAGTCTCATTCCACCTCTCCTCTCACTGGTCTCATTATACTACTGCTCTCACAGGTCCCATTCTACTTCTCATACATCCCCTTCTACCTCTACTCTCACATGTCCCACACCTGGACTGATAACTCCCCCTTTCCAACACAAGAGCTCAGGGAATTAGGTGAAGTGTGAAAAGAGCAAGCAAGCTGCTCACAGCTTGAAAGTCTGGGCATAGATTATGAACAACATTAAAATCCATTCATCCCACCAAACAGTGAAATAAAATCACAATCTGGTCTCTCATCTATTAACCTAGGCAGTTACAAATAACCTATGTGTCTTAGGTCCATATTCCATTGGCCATATTCCATTTATATGACTAATTTGCATCATAAGCCTGCTTGTCAGAAAGCAGATTAGAAGCTCATTGAGAATGAATCCATCGATCAACTTCAGGCCACAGTGTGTCTTTCTGGCTGTGCTCACTGCTTTTGTGCCTTAGTTTTAGTGAGCCTTTCTGGCCAGCTGTAGATCCTAGGCCATTAAGAGATGCTTAATGGAGAGCACTCCTGAATCTTGCTCTAATCAAGGGCTGGCAACCAGATGTTACATGGGCCCCAACATTTTCATCTGGCTCAGCCACTCCTCTTCCCTCACAGGCCGACTGGCTTGAGGAGAATTTTTCCAAGTCTCTACCTCTACCAATGAATCTGGTGCGTTCTGAAGCTGAGTTTCTCCTAGGGCTCTGAAGCCTTGTCCAGCTCTTTACCTTCTACCCTCTTGCTCTGCACTGCTCAATTCCAGATATACCTTCACCCACAGCCCACCCCGCAACTCAATCTTGCTGTCCCTCCGTTCACAGATTCCCCTTCTTCTACACTTACTACCCCACCGATCACAGATTCTCTTTCTCCCTGCCTTGCTGTTCCTCCAATCACAGTTGCACTTTTTCCTGCCCTCTCACCAGTTGCTCTCGCTTTTGCTGTTGGACTTTGATATTCAGCCCCCTCAAACTTGTTACTGTGGCAGCCTATTTATTTCAATGCACGATACATTCCAGATAACTGTGTGACTGTGCGCATTTAAGGGAACATTATCAGCAGTTCCATATACTGATGAAATTGAAAGCAAGTCTTGGCAGATGAATCTGGGAATCACAGCCAGTCTTTATCAGGCTCAGCTTTAGTGAATTTCTATTCACCTTCATCCCCTGTCCACTTGTATTGAATTAAAAAACAATTGGCCAATTATGAGCCTTTATTTTGAGCAGGACGTGATCTGCAGGTACTTGTAGCGTCATAGACCATAGTGTAGAAGTAGCGTGCTGGGTTCACTCACTTCAACACAAGACTTGTCTTCAAGGTTAATGGAAGTTCTACAGTTGAGTAAGTTGGTCCCAGGCAACTGAGAATGTCATCAAAACCAACTGACAAAACCAACTTCTTTCCAAAAATCTCTTTGTAAAGTATTAGTCGCCTATGCTGAAGTTCTTCATTTGTGCTCCCACAGTATATCTGATAGCCCATTACAACTATCAATTGTTGTAAAGACCCATCTAGTTCACTAATTCCTTTAGGGAAGGGAATCTGCGATCCTTACTTAGTCTGGCTTACATGTGACTCCAGAACCATAGCAATGTGGTTGACTCTTAACTGTCCTCTGAAATGGCCTAACAAGTCACTCAGTTCAAGGGAAATTAGGAATGGGCCCACATATGATTAAAGAATAAAATAGACTATACCAAAAGACTTCTACAGAAACCCCATCCAATATGGATAATGATAGTAGATGGATATCGTCTCTATTTCCTCACTGAACTACCAGGTGACATGAGAGAATTTTTTTACACGAGTTGTTAGGATTTGGAATGCACTGTCTCATAGGTGGAAACTGATTCATTAGGGAATTGGATAAATACTTAAAAGAAAAATAAATTGTAGGGGTTTGGGGGAATAGCACAGTGGGTCTGACAAGATTGCTCTTCAAAAGAACTTGTGCCTTTGCATTTGTTTTGTATCTGTCTTTTTGCATTTGTCTTTACCTACAAGGCAAATGCTGCCCAGGTCATAGTGACAGAGGAGGAAACTCAGTCACTTGAAGGGTTCAAAATTGATACGATGGAGGTATTCAATAAGCTGTTGGTACTTAAAGTTGATAAGGCACCAGGATCGGATGAATATTGAAGGAAATGAGTGCAGAAATTGCACTGGCAATAATCTTTCAACGTTCTCTGGATTCAGGGGACTGGAGAATTGCAAACATTATGCCCTCGTTCAAAAAAGACCTGCCCTGCAATTACAGACCAGTCAGTTTAACTTTGGTGGTGGGGAAACTTCTAGAAACAATTATTTGGGGTAGAATTAATAGACACATGGAAAAACGTGGATTGATTCGGAAGAATCAGCATGGATTTGTTAAAGGAAAATCGTGTCCAACTAACTTGGAGATTTTTGAAGAGGTAACAGAGATGGTTGATGACGGCAAGGCCTTGATGTGGTGTATATGGGCTTGCAAAGGCGTTCAATACAGTGCCACACAACAGACTTGTGAGCAATGTTATAGGTCATGGAATAAAAGGGACAGTAGCAACATGGATATAAAATTGGCTAAGGGATAGGAAACAGACAGTAATGATTAATGGGTATTTTTCAGGCTGGAAGAAGGCTTATAGTGGAGCTCCCCAGTGGTCGGTATTGGGACCCTTGCTTTTTCTGATATATATATAAATGATCTAGATCTTGGTGCAGGGGACAATTTTAAAGTTAGCGGATGACACAAAACTTGGGAGAATTGTAAAACAGTGAGGAGGACAGTGTAGAACTTCAAAAGGACATTGACACATTGGTGGAGTGGGCAGTTAGATGGCAGATGAAGTTCAAAGCAGAGAGGTGTCAGGTGATATACTTGTGTACAAAGAACATGGCGAGACAGTATAAAATAAAGGATACTATTCTAAAGCGTGTGCGGGGCAGACAGACCTGGGTGTATATGTACACAAGTCATTAAAGGTGGCAGGACAAATAGAGCTGTTACTAAAGCACGCAGTATTTTAGGCTTCATTAATAGGGGCATAGAGTACAAGAGCAGGGAGGTTATGATGAGCTTATATGAGACACTGGTTAGACCTCAGCTGGAGTATTGTGTACAGCTCTGGGCACCACACTGTAAGGAGGATGTGAACGCATTGGAGAGTGCAGAAGAGGCTCACGAGAATGGCTCTAGGGATGAGACACGTCTGTTAAGAGGAAAGATTGGAGAAGTTGGGACTGTTTTCCTTAAAGAGGAGAAGGCTAAGAGGAGACTTGATAGAAGTTCTCAAAATCATGAGGGGTCTGAACAGAGTAGATAGGGAGAAACTGTTCCTGCTCATAAATAGATCGAGAACAAGAGGGCACAGTTCTGAAGTGTTTTCCAAAAGAGGCAAATGGGAGTTGAGAAAAAACTTTTTCACACAGTGAGTAGTTAGGGTTTGGAATGCACTGCCTGGAAATCTGGTGGGGGCAGGTTCAAATCAAGCATTCAAGAGGGCATTGGATGATTATTTAAATAGAAACAATGTGCAAGGTTAATGGGGAAAAGGCAGGAGATTGGCACGAAGTTAAAATGCTCAGAGAGCCGGTGCAGACGGGATGGGCCGAATGGCCTCCTCCTACACCATAACAATTGTGGTTCTCGACTTTATAGGCCAAATGATACAATAACCTCAGCCTTCTCCCTGACATGGGCAACAAAACACAATCAGAAGATAAAAGAAAAATACTGCGGATGCATTTTCTGTTTTTATTACTATCAGAAGTTGTCAGCAGCACAGACCCTTACTAAGAAAAAGGTTTTCCAATCTCAGCCTGCAGTTTCTTCTTTCTAAAGTGTGGCAATCTATATTGTCAAGGCTTTCAGGCTCACACTTCAGTGTGAGTAACTCAAGTGTATTTATACCATTTACTGCTACATCTAGACACATTACTTTTCAGGGCATATCCAAACAATCTGAATCACCTTATGGCCTAGCTGTGAAGAGACAGCGCTGATGATGTTCCCATTCTCATTTGTTGATTGTTCTCCATTAGCTGAAATAGATGGAATTTGATCAGCAGTTTTGTATCAACTTTGCCAGGACAATAAAAAAGTAGAGACTTTTATTTTGGCCCTTGGTGATTTCTCAGTTCATGTAAGGTGTTTGGTATTTTCTGCTGAACATTTTGGTCTTCAGCCATGTCTATCAGAGGCACTGAGAATGTTCCTTTTTTATAATCCAGGACTTTGGAACAGGAGTAGGCCCATTCAACACTTTGAACCGTCTCCACCATTCAATAAGATCACGGCAGATCTGGTTCTGGTCTCAATTCCACTTTGCCGTTTGCTTCCTTGTCTATCAAAAATCTGTCTAACCCTGCCATGAATAAATTCAATGATCCAGCTTCCACTGCTTCCTGGGGAAGAGAATTCCACATACTAACAACAGTTTGAGAGAAAAAAATTCTCATCATCTTAAACCGTAGACCTCTTATTCTTAAAATGTGTCCCCTGGTTTTAATCTCTCCCACAAGTGGAAGCATCCTCCCAGTGTCTACCTTATCAAATCCCCTCAGAATCTTCTATGTTTCAATAAGGTCGCCTCTCAATCTTCTAAATAGGTCCAAACTGTTCAACCTTTCTTCATAAGATAAGCCCCTCATCCATTAATGAATGAATTGAGTGAACCTTATCTGAAATACTTCTAATGCAATTATATACTTGTTTTAAATAAGGACACCAAAATTGTGCACAGTATTCCAGATGTACTTTCACCAAGGCCCTCTACAGCTGCAGTAAAACTTCCAACTTTTATATTCCATTCTCTTTGCAATAAACAACAACATTCCATTTGCCTTCCTAATCACTTGCTGCACTTGCATTCTAACTTGTTGTGATTCATGTACCAGGATACCCAGAGCTCTCTGTACCACTGGGTTCTGCAATTGCTCTTCACTTAAATAGTATACTGCTTTTCTATTCTTCCTGTCAACGTGAACAAGTTCATATTTTCCCATATTATACTCTATCTGCCAATTTTTCACATAACCTATCTATATACCATTGCAGATTCTCTACCTCCTCTTGACAACTTACTTTTCTACCCATCTTGGTGTAATCAGCAAATTTAGCTACCTTACATTTTGTCCCATCATCCAAATCATTGATGTGGATTGTAAATAGTTGAGGCCCCAGCACAGATCCCTGTGACACTCCATTTGTTACAGCTTGCCAACCCAAAAAAGACCCATCTATCCCTACTCTCTGCTTCTTGTTAGCTAACCAATCCTTTATCCATGCTCATATGTTACCCCCTACACCATATAATCTTATCTTGTGTAGTAACCTTTGATGTGGTGCTTTATCAAATGCCTTTTGGAAATCCAAGTACACCACATCCACAGGTTCCCCTTTATCCATCTTGCTTGTTACTTCCTCAAAAAATTCTAATAAATTAGATAAACATGATTTCCCTTTCACAAACCCATATTGGCTCTGCCTGATCAAATTATGACTTTCTAAGTATCCTGCTATAACCTCCTTAATAATGGATTGTAGCAATTTCCCAATGACAGATGTTGGGCTAACTAGTCTGTAGTTTCCCGCTTTTTGTCTCCCTTCTTTATTGGATAAAGGCATTACATTAGCTAGTTTCCAATCCACTGGGAGTCTTCCAGAATCTAAGGAATTTTGGAAGATTGTAATCAATGCAACTACTACTCTGCAGCCAATTCTTTTAAGACCCTAGGTTGCAGGCTATCTGGTCCTGAGACTTGTCAGCCTTTAGGTCTAATAGTTTTCCCAGCACCTTTTCCCTAGTGATGGTGATTGCTTTAAGTTCCCCTTTCCCATTCACCTCTTGATTTTCAAGTATCTTTGGGAAGTTTTCTAAATCCTCTACAGTGAAGACAGACACAAAATACCTGTTCAACGCCTCTGCTATTTCCTTGTTTTCCATTATCAATTCCCCAGACTCTCTCTCTAGAGGACCAACACTAACTTTAGTTACTCTTTTCCTATTTAAATACTTGTAGAAACTCTTACTATCTGCTTTTATATTACTTGTTAGCTTTCACTCATATTCATCATTTTTTTTAGTCATTCTTTGCTGGTTCTTAAAATGCAACCAATCTTTTGATCTACCACTAATTTTTGCAGATTTGTATGATGTTTTTTTTTAATTTGATACTATCCTTCACTGACTTTCAGCCATGGATGACGCATCCTTCTAAAAGAGTCTTTCTTTCTCACTGGGATAAATCTTTGCCGAGAGTTATTAAATATCTCCTTAAAAGTCTGCCACTACATCTCTGCTGTTCTACCTTTTAACACAGTTTCCCATTTCACTTTAGCTAGATCCGCTTTCATATTCTTATAATTACTTTTATACAAGTTTAAAACACTAGTCTTAGACTCCCCTTCAAAATTAACAAAATTCTATCATGATATGATAGCTGTCACCTAGAGGTTCCTTTACTATGAGGTTACTGATTAATCCTGTCTCATTGCTCACTGGCTGGCTCTAGAACATACCAGTCTATGAAACTATCACCGAATATACTTTTGAAACCGCAATCAAAAGTATCGCTACTTTTCCCAACTGTCAAATGTCTCGTTAATGGCTATCAGTTCATTCATTTTGTTACAAATGCACACGCATTCAAATACAGAACCTTTAACTCTGTCTTTTCACCATTTTTGCACTCTCTGGCCTTATCCGCTGGTGCACTCTTAAGTTTGTACTATGTCCCTTCCTGCCACACTCTGGTTACCATCACCCAAATTGCTACTCTGCTTTATTACCTTGTTGTTTCCCTTTGATTTACTACATCTCCTCTTGCAAGATCCCTTCCCCCCACTATTTAGCTTAAAGCCCTCTCTACCGCCCTAGTTATATGACTCAACAGAAGACTGGCCCCAGTATGTTTCAGTTGAAGACCGTCCCAACGGTATAGCTCCCACTTTCCCCAGTACTGCTGCCAGTGCCCCATGAATCGAAATACATTTCTCCCACACTAGTCTTGAAGCCACACATTCATCTCTCTAATCTTATTTACCCACGCCAATTTATTCGTGGCTCAGGTAATAATCCAGAGATTATTACCTTTGAGGTTCTGCTTTTTGATTTGGCCTCTAGTTGCTCATAAGTCCTAGGCAGAACCTCTTTCCTAGTTCTATCTGTCATTGGTACCAACGTGGACAACAACTGGATCCTCCCTCTCCCACTGGAAGTTCCTCTCTGAAACTGATCAGATGTCCCGAATCCTGGCACTAGGCAGGCAACACAGCCATCTGGACTCACGCCCTTGTCTGCAGAGGACTGTGTCTATTCCTCTGACTACACTGTCCCCCTACTACCACTATCCCCATTAACACCCCCCACTTGAATAGCTTTGGTGCCATGGTCAGTTTGCTCATCCACCTTGCAGCTCTTGCTTTCATACATACAGGCTGCAAGAACCTCGAACTTGTTGGACAATTGCAAGGGCTGAAACTTCTCCACATCTAACTTCCGAAACCTCATACCTGCCTCACTCACAGTCACACTCTCCTCTCCCTGACCACTGACCAAATCAGAAAGCCATATCCTTAGGCCTATGGCCATTTCCAGGTACAAAGTGTCCAGGTAACTTTCCCCCTCTCTAATGAATTGTACTGTTTGCAGCTCTGTCTCCAGCTCAAGGACTCTAAGCCGAAGCTCCTCAAACTACAGACACTTACTGCAGTCATGTTTGCCCTGGATCACAATGGTATCCAGGGGCTTCCACATTCTGCAGTCGCAACACATCACCTGTCCAGCCATCTTTATTATGTGTTAATTAATTTATTTTCTAAATTAATTTATAATTAAGATACCCTACTACTCCTAATAAGCTTTACTATTACTGGTAAATTTTATTACTACAATTAAAACCTTACAATTACTAATAAACTTCACAAATTTTCAAAGAAAACAAGCAAAATACTCTCCAACCAATCACTTAACTACTTTGATTGTTTTCAGAACCTTGCGTGCAGTTTGGTTTCAAAGGACATATATCCATTGTCTTCTGATGCAGATTATTGCTGAAACACAAACTGTGAACATTTGAATCTTGTAGTGATTATGGGTAAGACCTTTCCTACTGCTTTTAGGGGTCATGTGACTACTGATGAATCAGCCCTAAGCATGGATAATCTTAGGGGCGGAATTTTCTAGTCTTGGACCTGGTTCAAGCATATAGTTTCTACAAGAGCTCTGTAAATAAAGTTAACAGTTTCAAGTAACAAACCTGTTCGATACACCAAGTTTATTACAATTGGCGACGAGGATAAATAGCTCCGACGCAGCACCTCACCTTCGTAAATGTGAGTACATCAATTCTTAAGGAAAGAAAGAAATGTATACTCACCAGTCATGCTACTTCGGCAGAATCAACCCTTATGACTCATCTATGGAAGGCTGGAGCCAGTACATAGAGCGCCTAAGTTTTTATTTTGTGGCGAATGAAGTAACAGCGGAGGGGAAGCAGAAAGCAATTCCTTAAGTGTCTGCGGGGACAAGACACATAACTTCATCCATAGTCTGAAGGCGCCGAACGCACCCAATTCTAAATCTTTTAATGGGCTGGTAGACCTAGTGAAGACACATTTTCAGCAGAAGCCATCAGTAATTATGCAGAGAGTAAGGGCCCTGGGTGTGTCAATCGCAACTTATATTGCAAAGTTAAAACAGTTGGCTGAGCACTGGAACATCGGAGCTACACTCAATGACGTTGCAAGATCGTTTGGTTTGTGGTGTACATAGCGACATCATTCAGTGCCATTTACTTGCAGAAATTAACATTATTTGAAGACCGCCATGGAAATAACGCTAGCAATGGAGAGTGCTGAGAGGGACTCACAGGCTTTGCAGAGTGTACAACATGGTGCTGCTCTTCAGTTGGGGCAGGAACCTACTGCTGGGCGTGGCGCAAAAACCAGAAAGACGGCCATAAAGCTGGAAACAGTCTCTGCTACTCAAAAAATAAAAAGGCATGGTAGAAGCATCTCAGCAGCAATTCAGAAATTAATGTTACAGATGTGGGAGTAACCATGCACCGGAAACCTGAAGATTTGAGGAGGCAGAATGCCACTACTGTCACAAAAAAGGACATGTTATAAAGCAATGCAGGGCGAAATCAAGACAGCCAAACAGACAGCAGACCGGGATGACTGAAATGCACAATATAACTGAAGCAGAAGCTGCTGATATTGATATCTATTCCCTATACAATGTCAAAGCAGTAAAAACTGAACCAATCACCATCACCCTTCAAGGGAATGGGAAGTCTCTAGTCATGGAGGGAGACACAGGAGCATCGACCACAGTGGTGGGAGAACACACACTTAGATATCTAAGTAAAGGTACCCAGTTACTGAATCTGCAGCAAACCACAGCTCAGCTGAAGACATATACTGGAGAGTCAATACAGGTAAAGAGCACTGCCACTGCACCTGTGTCCCATGGGCAACAGACAGCTCAGCTTCCAATGATCATTGTAGCAGGTGAATGACCTAGTCTTCTGGGCCGCGACTGGTTACAAAAAATTAAGCTCAACTGGTCAGAAAACTTTCAAATGAGAACAGGAGGAACTGTTAAGGAAGTATGGCAGCATATATCGTAACAAATTGGGAAAGATAAAAGGCCTACAAGCAAACATAGATGTAGATTTGGAGGTGACACCCCGGTTCCTTAAAGCCAGATGCCTTAAAGGAGAAGGTGGATGCAGAATTGTGCCGCTTAGAGAAGCTAGGCATCATTCAGCCAGTCCAATTTTCAGAATGGGCAGCGCCCATCGACCCTGTGATGAAACCAGATCAAATTATTCACATTTGCGGAGACTACAAAATTAACTGTGAACAAGGCTACGAAATTAGATAAATATTCTATCCTGAGGACTGAAGATCTGTACGCTAAGCTAGCTAGAGGAAAATCCTACATCAAACTGGACATGAGCTATGCATACCAACAGCTAGAACTGGACAGCACATCTAGAGGGTATATAACAATCAACACGCACAAGGGCCTGTACCAATTTACACACCTACCCTTTGGTGTAGCTGCCTGTGCAATCTTCCAAAGGACCATGGAAAGCCTAACGCAAGGATTTCCCCAAGTAGTACTGTACCCAGATGACATCCTGATCACAGGATCAATGGTAGCTGAACATTTGGCCAAACTAGAAGAGGTTTTAAGGAGATTTTTGGAAGCTGAATTGAAAAAAGAGAAGTGTACTTTCCAAGCAACTGAAATCTTACTTGGGTCATCGAATGGATGCCCAGGGGTTGCATCCAGTAGGAGAAAATCAGGGCAATCTTCTCCTACCAGTGTCACTGAACTCAAGTCTTTTCTGTGCATGATAAATTATAACGGTCGCTTGTTGCCAAACTTGTCAACCGTGTTAGCCCCTTTACACTTATTATTGAAAAAGAACCATCGGTGGTCATGGAAGGCATAACAAGAAGAAGCCTTCATAAAAGTAAAGGAGCTATTACACCCATCGGGCGGAACTTTACACTGGTGGGATATTATGATCCTGCTTATATCAATGGACTTTTGTGTGGCTCGCCACATTTTACGGCCCCGCCCCCCGCTGCGATGGGGCTGTAAAATTCTGTCCATCATGTCTACTTGTACATTATGACCCATCAAAAGAATTATTAACCTGTGATGCATGTCCCTACGGTGTGGGAGCAGTGTTGTCACACAGGACAGAAGATGGTTCGAAAAGGCTCCAGAACCCTGTCTGCAGCCGAGAAGGGTTATTCTTGGACTCGTCACCGGTCCGAGCGAAGCAAGTAAGGAACTGGACAACCAGGGATCCAATTTTATCAGAAGTCTGAGACCAGGTATTGCAAGGATGGTCGAATGCACCACTCTTTCATGTCCGTAAAACTGAGTTAAGTTGTCAAGACGGAACATTGTTGTGGGGATCAAGGCTCATCGACCCTTCACAAGGAAGGGAACCACACTGGACAGAGCTTAACAGTCCGTATCCAGGCATTTCAAAGATGTAGATGCTTGCATGAAGCTGCGTCTGGTGGCCAGGTACAGAGTGTGATATAGAAAAAATGGTTAAGCACTGTCTCCCGTGCCAGCAACAACAGAAGTTGCCCATTTCAGCTCCACTGCATCTGTGGGAAGTAGCCTGGTTGACCCAGGGTTAGGCTACATTTAGATTACGTAGATTCATTTTTAGGTACCATGTTTTTATTGATCATCAGTGCGCATTCTAAGTGGATGGATGTGTATGAAGTTAGATCACCGACATTGTGCGCAAATATTGAAAAACTGCATCAATGTTTTAGTATACATGGCCTACCAGAAGTCATTGTTTTGGATAATGGTACTGCCTTCACTAGGACAGAAATCCAGAGATTCACAAGTTTAAATGGAATTAAACATATTAAAACAGCACCATATCATCCCTCATCCAATGGGTTAGCAGAAAGAGCAGTGCAAACTTTCAAATCAGGAACGAAGTTATTCGAAGGAACCTTAGAAACTCGAATTTCACGTTTTCTTCTCAATTATCGTACAACTCCTCATGCAAATATAAACTCAACACTGTCTGAATTATTGATGAAACGCTGCCTTCGTACAAGGTTAACTCTTGTGTTTCCAAACTTAGAGGGGAAGGTGGAGAAGAACCAGAGTAGTCAGAAATTGAATCATGATATTCATAGCAAAGCTTGAAGATTTACTGTGGGAGATACAGTTTTCATGCAAAATTTTGGAAACAGACCTAGCTGGGTTCCTGGTATAATTGGCTCTGAAAATGGACCTTGATCATACCAAGTGGAAATGGAAGATCAGATTGTTCGAAAACATGTTGATCATCTAAGCAGTTAGGGAGACACTCCCAACACCCAGTTATTCCGCCTGTAAGTGATGTCAAACCTTTAATCCCTGAGGTGACAGGTACACCTAGAATAGAAATACCTGATGTCTCCGCTGAATTAACTAACTGTGAACTGCTATTGTCTAAGGATGTCCCTGATGCTGCAGTTCCTGATCATGTTGATCCAGTGGGAGAATCTCAAGTCTTAGAGCTATGTCACTCTAACTGAATTAGAAAACCATCTCAGAGACTTAATCTTTAATCACATGACCTGTGTGTGTATATATTTTATATATGTATGGTGTGGATTAAGATATTCTTGTAAATAAGAAGTGTAAAAAAATTAAAGGGGGAGGAATGTAGTGATTGTGGGTTAAACCTTTCCTACTGCTTTTAGATGTCACGTGATTATACTGACGAATCAGCCCTAAATGAGGAAATCTTAGCTTTGTTGTCGTGGACCTGGTTCAAGCATGTAGCTTCTACAAGAGCTCTGTAAATAAAGTTCTCTGTTTCAAGAAAGAAACCTGTCTGGTACACCAAGTTTATTGCAAATCTTTTAGAAATATTTCTGCTTTGTTTGTTTTTCACTGTAATTCCAATTATTCTTTCATCTCCTTAAATTCTGTGATTAATGGTCATTTTTTTTTGTTTTTTCCCCAGAGTCTGAGATCCTATTAGCTATGGTGGTATAACTCCCCTTTAGTTAATTTCCCCTGATGTTTAACACAATTGCTTGCCATAGTTTTTCGTTCAGTTTTCAAACAATCTGGTCTTCCACTTGGTATGACAAAGATTCATTTTCAGAAACAATTATACCAGGAACCCAAATAGGTCTCTTTCCAAAATTTTGCATGAAAACTGTATCTCCCACAGTAAATCTTCAAGCTTTGCTATGAATATCATGATTCAATTTCTGATTACTCTGGTTCTTCTCCACTTTCCTCTCTAATCTTCACAGATTTTGATGAATCTGAAGAACACTGACAAACAAAAAATTGTTCACCTTTAAACTTCAGCATTTTTTTCTCTTTGCCTCTGTTGATATGGTTCAGTGTGAAATCATATGACATAACCACAGCAGGTATATAGTCCTTGGATAGTGGGCCAGGTGGATACTGCTGGCTCCTCAAGGGTAGGTGGAATAAACATCCACATTGAGACACATCAAATAGGGACCTTGGCAGACAAATCGCATTGTACATCCGCTTCTAACTAATGAAGACGCCACAATGCTACAAGCTTTCCAAATACTCAAAACTAAATGTGCAGAAAATGATATTGTAGTCTGTGTAATTACTACTAAAATTTCTCTGAAATTAAATTCCCAAGAATCCTCGTTGTGGATAATGCTGCTAATGCTGTAGACATTTCAGTGACAGGTCATTGTAATATGTATTGGCACAACTCTTGAGCTTAACACACTGGCAATGGGGAAGGAGTAAGGAAGCATGTTTTAAAAGCCTTTATTTTTTTCTTTAAAGCTGTGGATGGCAGTATTTACTGGCCATCCTGAGTTTCTCCTAAGGCTTTCAAGAGTCAATCATGCTAGTAACACCTAATTCAAACTAGGCAGCTCCACTTCAATGAAGGGCTTTAGTGAAGCAGTTGAGTTTTTACATTAATCCAGTAATTTGTATGCTTATTTTCTGATGCAAGCCAACAAACATCCAGATTTATCAATTCCACAACTTTCATTGGTGGAATGCCATGAGCTATTGTTATAGTACAGTACTGTACCAAGATACTGTACTTTTAAAAAGCCTGCAGCAACTTACAGTGGCAACAGATTCGTGAAGACACTATAGATAAATGATGTGTGTTTCCTCATCCAACTTCTATCAGAATGTCAACTGCAGTGATTTCTTATGAAAGTATTCAGTGTTTTCTTACGACTTCATAAATACTTCTACCTCATACTCTGGTGGTTTCCAAGGATGACCCCAGGAAAGTTACTTAATTCTTTTAAAATAGTCCTTTTGCCAAAAGGAGAGTGGGCACTGGGAGCACAAACAGAAAATTTCCACGGTGGGGCTCACCATCATTCCCACCCCGACTGCCCGAGCTCCAGCTATTTCCCTAGTCTCCCTGAATTCAAAGATCATCAGTATCCTCCATGGAAATCATGGCTCAGCTACCTCCAAAACCTCTCCAAACTATATTGGCTTCCTCAGTATCCTTGAATCGGGAACTTTCAACAATTTTCCTACCCTCAGTAATCTTGTCAAACTGTTTGGCTCTGTGACCTCCCCAAAACTCTTGCTCTCAGTGACCTTACCAGCCTCTTGAATCATGAGAGCTCTTATCATCCTTCCTGACAATGTGACCTCTTCAGACTTATCAACTCTCCCCAGACCTCCTGACTCTCAGTGATTCCCTCAATCTTCCTGATTCTTAGCAACTTCTCAGGATTCCCCAGCTCTCACCTACCTACACAATCTCCCTGAGAAAGTGTCTGCCTCCCCAATACAGCGGCCTCCGTGGGCTCTCAGCCCTTAACGGCTTACAAAAAGGATACCAAAACTGAGAAGCTGAGGAAAGAATGAATAGGCTGGAACTCCCTTCTCTGGAAAAGAGAAGGCTTAGGGGTGCCCTATTGGAGATCTTTATTATGAACGAGTTCCATAGGGCATATATAGAGATGATGGCTGGGATTTTATAGGGTGCAATGGCAGTGGCTCAAGGCGGAATTATGGCAGTGGCGCAAGGGAGGATTGTCCCAGATTTGCACTAAGTGCAGCAGGAGGCGAGAAAAAGGACATTTTACCTGCTGGGCACAACGGCAGCTTTTCATGCTGTATCATCCCATACCCGCCTCATTAATGATATATTCCTGGGAAACACACTGGGTCACTGGTGGGGCAGCTTCTGATTCGCCCGCCCCACAGTCACCTCAGGTCTTCAGTAATCCAGGTGCCATATTTAAAGGCAATCCCTGCACAGAGCTAGCGCTCAAGGGATAGGAAGCTGCTGGGAACTGATGAATGCCAAAGGGAGGAAACATGCTGCCCCAGATTTAGCGGCACATCCATCGACGCCTGCTGGAGGCAGTGGAGGCCCACCGTGAAGTCCTGTACCCCCGCTCTGGGCGGAGACCAGCAAGCAAGGTCACCAATCCAGCATGGGAGTTGGAGGCAGTGGTGGTCAGCGCCAACACCCTGCAAAAGAGGACAGCCATCCAGTGCAATAGGATGAATGGTCTCATCCATTCTTCCAGGGAAAGTCACTCTTCTTATCACTTTCAAATCACACACTCTCAAACCCATCACATCCCCAGGGATCTCACAGCTCAAGGGACAACACCACTAACTCTCACATACAACCTCACATCTCCATCAAGCTCACATCTCCTGGAGCTCATGTCCTCATCCGGTCCATGGTTCTGCTCAACACACAAACATTCCACGCATTGCCATGTGCCCTGTTCACACTCTCTCCATCTGTTTTCACGCAGGAAAAGCCTGTTCACATCAGCAGGGAGAGGTCCCAGACCAGGGGTTGGGTGGCCCACATTAGGCCCCTTATTCACTTTAAGGAGCATGCCATCACGCTGACTGGTGAGGACATGGGCTGTGCCTTTGGCAACGATGAGATCGGTGACAAACACCCGCGAAAGGATCCTGCACCACATCATCCCTCTCTCAACACATCTGTGAGTGTCCTCTCTCCTGCTTTTGACTCTGCTGTCATGCACTAATTATCTCTACTTTGGTTCACAGAGAGTTCTGCCAAGCAACCAACACCCTCAGCCAGCCAGTCCCTCAGCTTCATCCAGGTCTGCACCTCCAAAGAAGAGGACACCTCCTCCATTGCAGAGCTGGAAATAAGCAGTCTGGAAGACCTGTCACAGTGTTTACCCACACCCTCCACCAGCGCAGAGACACACAACTTGGTGGGATCTGGATCCAGAGCAGGCTCAGGTTCTCAATCTGGTGGTCACTGCATGGACACGTGTTCACAGCAGGAGGAGGCAGGTTCAGCCAAGCTCCCCGGCACTCAGAGGGCTACTGGGGAAGAGGTATCTGTGAGGTCTGAGTCAGGTGATGAGTTTCTCGATATCAACTGATCGTGGAGAGTCAGCAGAAGGCAGGGAAACATCACGCAGAGCTGTTGGAAGCCCTCAACAGAGTGGCACGCAAGTTGGAGGAGTGCGTCTGCCTGCTGTCTGATGAAGTGGTGCCTACATGTGCACTTATGGAGGTCTCCATGGGAAGGATGATGGACGCCAGGGAGACCCTGGTCCAACAGAACGCGGAAATGTGTGCAGACTTGCACTCCATCGCGGTAGCCATGGGTGAGTTCCTGCAATGGCAACGCGAGGGGGAAATGGGGCACCTCGAGTTCCCTCTAAGTGTTCCCTCCCCTCAAGGAGTCAGGCCAAGCCCTTGAGCAGCAGGACACCCCTCGGCCATCCAATCAGGAATCTGAGGCTGTTCTCTCCCTTCTAGTCCCCTTTGCCCGTCCCCCTCAACCTCATCCTCTGTCACCACAGTGGGAGTAACTGGCCTACAGGAGGACAGCCAAAGCAAGCCGGGGCCCTCAGGGCCTCGACTCTCCAGAGGACCCACGCCGAAGTCATAAGATGCAACAGGGCCAACCATTCCACAGGATGTCTCCACCCCTGCTGCAGATGTCAGGGCAGCACCTAGAAGTGGTAAGCTTAGAAAAGTTAATTTCTGATCACAAGTGGTTGCACAGGTGAACATATTTTGTCACTTGCCTGCAGGGTTTCTCTTTCAGTTGTCCATCTAAGCAGACCTGCATCTCTGCCCACCCACTGATCACACTCCCATGCAGCACCTGTGCCCACCCCTTGTCTCTTACCCCATCACTGTTGACCCCCACAACAGCAGCACTTTACACCTCCCCAGCATCAGCTACCAACCAGAACCTTTTTCTTTCCAGGATGTCCAGGTGAACCTTCCTGAAAACACTGCCCCTATCCACACTGATCTCCCCAACCTCCTCCTTCTTTCCCGCAGGGTCTGTGTCTGCCTCCAAGTCCCCACCAACCACCCTCACCATCGCTTCTACCACCACTGTCACATCCTCACCCTCCCACTCACTCTGCCCTCTCTCATACTCACCATTCCCTTCTACCATGCCCACCCTGATTTCCCTCCCAAGGAGGCAGCCATCGACTCCACAGATCTCTCTCCTACATGTTCACCTGGCTATCCCCTCCCCTTAGTCCTTCCTCTACTCTTATCCCTTCCTCCACCTGGAATCCTTCCCCCATTCTGAACTTCTTCCACCTCTGAAGTCCTTCCCCCCTCTGAACTCTTTCTCTTACACCTACCTCCTCAGTTGCCGCATTCTTCCCTGTTACTCCCACCCCCCGTACACCTTCTTCTGCCAGTCAAACCTAGACTTTCCTCTCCACCTCCTGGACAATCATCCGTAGCACACCATGGCCAAGACATGGATGTCCTGAAACAGATCCAGACATCAACAGTGATCTTCAACCATTTATGACCTGCTTCGCAGTGCAGTCATGTCCATATACATCCACCTAGCATCCTCCAGGGGTCCAGTAGCTGTAGGTTCCAGCATCTTCTGTTCCTTGGATATCTGTGATGTGAACAAGTCACGAATTCTGCACATCGTACTTGTCAAGATGTGTTCTGGGCCGGCATATTTTCCAGCTAGCTTGGGCGATAAGTAAACATGGGGGAAACGATTCCGGCAAGCAGGGCTTATAATTAGAAGCAGATTTATTAAAATGATGGTCCCATATGCGGTAGCAGGAAAGGTGGCTTGCCATTGACAGTTGGAGCGGACAATTGCAAACTGGTTTCACAACAGCGTGAAACTGATTTTTGGCCTTCCCGCCATGTTATCTGCTCACCCCTCCATGGCGCCTGATGGAAAATTTCAGCCTCTGTGTCTGACTTCTAATTACCCATCCTGCTGCAATTTTACCAACAGCAGAAATGACGTCGGGTGCCCCACTTGTCCGTGGCCAATTGAGGTTTTCGGTGTCCATTTGATGGTCACTTAAGGGCCCTGTCCTGCTGCTGTTGGGATTTTACCCATGGTAATAGAGGATGGCAAGTGTCCAGCCTGCGGGTGCAGGGGAAGGTGCCTCCTTTTTGGATCCTCCTGTCAATTGGAGGACCTTCACCAAGGTATTCCCTCCCCCATGTTTCTCCTCTATCCCTGCTCTATCCATCCTGGACCTCCACTCCACTTGCCGTGGCCTGCCAGCCTGGCCTCAGCAAGACCTCGGATGTACCTTTGTCCACATTCCACTGGCATCTTTTCCTCAGGGACTCTTGCAATCCCAGCAGTGACCACTGCTTCCACTGGTGATGCTGGGACAAGAGAGCTTCCAGTCATTTGATCAGCTGAGGCAGGACTTCCTCTCCAATTTGGAGCAGAAGGCCCCTATCAAACCAATTAACAGCCCAACAGAGCCTCCTGTGTAAAATTCAAAGTTTTCACTTGTGGGGGAGACCAAAATTAGGGGCCTTGAGAGTCACTAATAAATCCAATACGGAATTCAGAAAATGTTTCTATAGGCAGAGAGCATTGAGAATGTGGAACACACTACCACAAGGAATAGTTGAACTAAATCATATAGATGCATTTAAGAGCAAGCTAGATAAATACACGAGGGAAAAGAATGTTGATTGGGTGAGATTAAGAAGGGTTGTAGGAGTACGCATGCAACATAAACACTGGCATAGAGCAGATGGACTGAATGGCCTCTTTAGTGCTGCAAATTCAGTGTAAAAATCAAGTCTGCCCTACACCTCATAAAGGTTGCAGCATCATGGCAAGATGTTTCCCCACATTCTGCATCCCCAACTCTGCGCCCCCACCCGCACTGCAATGGGGTCTCCTGTTAGAGATAAAAGTCAATGACTAAAGAGCGAAAATTTAAAATTATCACCATGAGTATTGAAGCGTTTTGTCACCTCTTAACAATTAAGAATACACACACAGCTATTTGCTTCTGAACTTCAACTTCTGTATGAAAAACAGAAGGTTTCTTCATTCCTTCTTCTCCACCAGAGGGCAATACATCTGGGGCTTAGCACACCCTACTGGCAGGTTTTATATAACAATTCTTTTTAACTAAAATGTCCTTCAACAAAAAAGCATAAACATTAAACGCATCACAAGCATGAAGGGAGAGCTTATTTTTTTATGAATGAGGGTTGTATGGCTGTTATGCTGGGGGGTGGGGGGGCGGTGAGGGTACAGAATTTATATTGATATTTTAGATGGGAAGCAAATAAATATTTGGAAAAGGAAAAAAAAGAGGTTATAGTGAAAGGGAATATGTGGAATAACATCTGCAAAACTTTAGGGCCTATGATTCATCAAGCTATATGGTCATTTCAGAATTTCTGGGTTCACAAATACTCAAAGGCTGAAGTTCCTTCATGAGCCAATACAGAGTTATGTCAAAACAAAAACAGAATTACCAGGAAAAACTCAGCAGGTCTGGCAGCATCGGTGGAGAAGAAAAGAGTTGACGTTTCGAGTTCTCATGACCCTTCAACAGAACTGAGTGAATCTAAAGAGAGGGGTGAAATATAAGCTGGTTTAAGGTGGGGGGAGAGAAGCAGGGGGGGGGGGTTGTAGGGACAAGCAAGCAGTGATAGGAGCAGATAATCAAAAGATGTCACGGACAAAAGAACACAGAGGTGTTGAAGGTGGGATATTATCTAAACGAATGTGCTAATTAAATATGGATGGTAGGGCACTCAAGGTACAGCTCTAGTGGGGGTGGGGTGGAAAGGCTAGCAAGGCATAAAAGATTTAAAATAATGGAAATAGGTGGGAAAAGAAAAATCTATACAAATTATTGGAAAAAACAAAAGGAAGGGGGAAGAAGCAGAAAGGGGGTGGGGATGGAGGAGGGAGTTCACGATCTGAAGTTGTTGAATTCAATATTCAGTCCGGAAGACTGTAAAGTGCCTAGTCGGAAGATGAGGTGCTGTTCCTCCAGTTTGCGTTGGACTTCACTGGAACAATGCAGCAAGCCAAGGACAGACATGTGGGCAAGAGAGCAGGGTGGAGTGTTAAAATGGCAAGCGACAGGGAGGTTTGGGTCATTCTTGCGGACAGACCGCAGGTGTTCTGCAAAGTGGTCGCCCAGTTTACGTTTGGTCTCTCCAATGTAGAGGAGACCGCATTGGGAGCAACGAATGCAGTAGACTAATTTGGGGGAAATGCAAGTGAAATGCTGCTTCACTTAAAAGGAGTGTTTGGGCCCTTGGTCGGTGAGGAGAGAGGAAATGAAGGGGCAGGTGTTGCATCTTTTGCGTGGGCATGGGGAGGTGCCATAGGAGGGGGTTGAGGAGTAGGGGGTGATGGAGGAGTGGACCAGGGTGTCCCGGAGGGAACGATCCCTATGGAATGCCGACAGGGGGGGGTGAAGGGAAGATGTGTTTGGTGGTGGCATCATGCTGGAGTTGGCAGAAATGGCGGAGGATGATCCTTTGCAGAGTTATGTCACCTATTTCTCTCGACCTCAACTCCGCCAGATCCAATGTTGATGGCAGTACTTTGGTATGAAACTAATTCCACTGGTTCCTTTCATGCAACATCACCTATCCACCACCTGGTTAGTGCAAGCAACTCAATGTATTTCTTTTCCTATGAACCTCAAATGTGAGGACAAGAAACCTGGCAACTTTTACAGATTGGCTGTATTTCCCAAGGTACACGTGACTGCTCACAACACAGCATCTTCCCCAACCAAAAAACATTATACGTTTTCTCAAAAGAAAATGTTTCATTTGATCAATATCACTTACTGCTGACCAAAGTCAAGCATCCCTTGATGCATGTGAATATCTGCAATACAGGAATCTGCATTTTTAAAAATATCAAAACAGCATGCAAGCCAACCATTGTTCATCTGTGAGGCAGGTGTCAGGAAGGCAGATCAGTAATCGAGAGGATTGCTTACAGCAAGGGTTGAGAAAACTGGTTCAGATCCCATTGATTCCCAAGGTGCACTGATCCAATGAGGTTCATATTTTGAAGGTGTCTGTATAGATCCAAGGAGGCAATCAAGTACAATCCAGCCAGGGCATCACACCATGTTGTGGTTTTCTGCCCTACACCATTTTGCCCAAGGGCTAATTAATACCTTGGAGGAACAGGAAAATGACAAAGTGCAGCAGGATCAGCTGGCAACCAAGGCCTTGACTGAGGGAGAGATCAGTTCAGAGAACATGTCGCCATACTGCCAGGTATTTACAAGGACAGTTTCTGAGGGACATCCTTCAATTACATCCAATCATTCATATGCTGACATTCCTCTACAACTACCATCACTCCCATTTCAGAAATATTCAGATAATCTGGCTCTCAGGGTTTTGCCACCTTGCCACAAATCAAGCTGCATAGTTTGTTAGTACAATTAATTCCTTAATGCACAGAAGTGTGTAACATGTGATCACTTGCTGACCAAAATTGTGTATTCTTTCAAATTTAGCATCCTACTTCTTCTCAGTACTACCTCAATGGCACAGGGATTTGAAGTAGCTGACAGGTGCCTAGCAGCAGCAGCAGCAGCCATTGGGATTGAGGTGGCCTTTGTTGCAGGACAGGGACTTGCTGTAAAGACCTTATCTTCATTTTGACAGGGCTAGATTGGAGTCAAACTAGTGGGTGTTACGTGTTACCCCGATGAACTACCAGCAAGAAACATGTCCATGGAGCAAAATCCAGGCCAATGCAGCCTCTGAATATTTTCCTCTCAAAAATTGCTAATTTTAAATAAGTTTCAGTCAGTCCTGCTTTCTCATTCAATAGATGCTGAAGATTTGTTAAGTGGTCCAATCTCATGGGTAACCCTACTACAGGTATACTGCATATAACAACTGGAAATCAGACCAAATAACTGAATGTACACAGCCGGAATTCAGTCCCAGGTTGTTAACATCCTTGGCTTCTGAAAAAAGTCTACACTTGCGCCACTTTAATGGTGACCTCACTTAAACTTCTGTAATTAATACAGAATGTAGCCATTTGTCGATTGTGACCATAAGGAGGTCCATGTGTCCAAGGCTGGCACAATACTGACATTAGCAGCTTCTTGTATTTGTGTTTACCAAGGCCCTTTTCACTGTAGACCTGAAATATAAGATTAAGACAGAGGCAACAGCCTCTCTTGTGTCAATATAACCATTAAAATATCCAATCACTAGCTTCCCTTTAGAGTAAAATGTTGCTGAGTTGTATTGTATGGCACATACAGACTGTGAAGTTGGGTAGACCACAGCCAAAACATTTCAGCTATCATTTCCTTGCCAAAACGGTAAAACTTCTTGTTTCAACATCTGGAGCACTGAATTTTCCACAAAAGTTTACTTATGCAAAAATATTGACTTTACATATTAGCAAGCACCAGAAAACAGCATTCAGTCAAGACAGTAACAGAAACACTCCTCACTTTAAACACTGATCGAAAGAGTAACTACTCTGTTGGGTCTTCATATCAGATTGTAAACCTATCATTGTCATACTGCAGGCAGGATATCTGAAATGAAGAGATATAAATGAATTGTGTAGAAAGCCGAAATAAAGTATGATAAAATTATTTTTCTAAGTGACCTGTGTATATGAGATCATTTTTTATCCCAATGTTTCATCAAAGGGTAAGTGTCATGATTGTCTGCTGGGTGCCTCTAATGCAGCAGTGTATGCCTTGTCCTGTTCACCGTCTGAAACTACTTAAGTCATTTGTCATTGGCGGGCTGAGTAAGGTGGATGTAGTGTCATCCTGAAAGACAGGTCCCTCATCCATGCCCAATCTTGCAAGTATCTACTGTTGGGCAACATCATGAGCCAAAGGGCCTCTTCTGCGTTGTGTGGTTCTGTGATCAGTATGTTCAAGAAGCTGTGTGAAACAGATGACTATCAGAGAATGGTTACAACAAAGGAGCCCATTCGGCCCATCAAGTTCACACCAACTCTCTGCAGAGCAATTCAGCTAGTCCCATTCGCCATTGCTTTCTCCATAACTCCATTTCTTTTATCTTCAGGTGCTTATCCAACTCCCTTTTGAAAGCCATAATTGAATCTGCCTCCACCACTGAGGCAGTGCATTCTATATCCTAGCTATTCAGTGTTTATTATTGCACTTTGCACTCATTCTGGATCTACAGAACATAAGAAATAGCAGTGGACCATATGGCTCTCCAAGCCTGCTCCACTATTAAATAAGATTATGGCTGATTTGATCTTGGTCTCAACTCCATTTTCTTGCTTGTTCCCAATAATCCTGGCTCTGCCATAGTTCAAGGATCTGCCTATCTCAGTCTTGAATAAATTCAATGACTCAGCGTCCACAGCTTTCTCGGGCAGATAATTCCAAAGAGTCATGACATTCTGGGAGAAGAAATTTCTTCTTGTTTCCTTATTCTGAAACTATGCCCTTAGTTCTAGACTTCCCCCACAAGGGGCAAAAACCTCTCAGCATCCACCCTGTCAAGCCCCCTCAGAATCTGATATTTCAATAAGGTGACCTCTCATTCCTCTAAACTCCAGGGAGTATAGTCCCATTCTGGTCAACCTTTCCCCATAAGATAACCCCTCATCCTGGAAATCAACCTACTGAATCTTCTCAGAACTGCCTCCAACGAAGTATATTCCTCCTTAAATAAAGGAATGAAAACTATGCATGGTACTCTTGGTTGATATCACCCACATCCTGTACAGTTGTAGCAAGACCTCCTTACTCCAATACTCCAGCTCCCTTGCAATAAAGACCAACATTCCATTTATTATCTTAATTATTTTTAGTACTTGAATGCTAACTTTTTGTGGTTCACGTATGATGATGTCCAGATCCCTCTGTACTGTAGTAGTCTCTATCCATTTAAATAATATATTGCTTTTCTATTCTTTCCACTTAAGTGAATAATCTCTCATTTGTAAGAAATTAGGATCTTTAATAAGTGGGGATTTCTGCATTTTAAGGAATTAGCTAAGCAGCATTGATTTTCTCTCTCTGCAAAGAGGATTTCTAAACATTTTGATCTCTAAACATTCTTGGTTCAGGCTGCCATGTTGACATTCTTAAGCTGTTAGGATGGCACCTTGTGTGCCCCTTTATCTAAGCAAGTGTTTTGAAAGGGCCAAGATATGACCCTCAGCATGATCTAAACTAAAAAGCTGACCTCGAGCAGGGTGATGCACAAGGTCGATAGTAACTACCCTGATGTTTTGAGTAATTGTCCTGTGCCCATTGGTCAGAATAGTTTGACATTGGGTAAGCTACCAGCCCACAGAAAAAGGGTGTATTAACAAGTGCTCAGGCACAGGAGCCATGTCCTGATGGGGTTGCATCAATGGTGAGATCTTGGTGAGAGATTCTGGTGAGGTCCAGGTGAGGGTGCAGTATTCGTTGTTAGCTGCCTTCTTCAGCATGGACGAGGAGGAGAAGGACGATGAGATCAACACATTCTGTACCAACCATTTGTCACTGCTCTGAACTGTTAAAAGTCGTACACTTTTTTTTCTGTTTAATTAGTTAATGTATCATATCTAAACAGTTATTTCTTAATAAACTTAATAGACCATCTTAAAATTACTTATGACTAGTCGACTGCCTATTTAGGTATCTGTGGCCCAAACCCCAAAATCTTACACATTTTCACAATTATCCATCTGCCAATTTTTTGCCCATTTAACCTGTTTATATCCTTTTTCAAACTCAGTGTTCTCCCTCACAACTTACTTCCACACCTATCTTAATATCGCCAGCAAATTTGGCTACCATACACTTGGTCCCTTCATTAATTTCCCAAGTCATTATTCCAAATTGTAAATAGCTGAGGCCCCAGGGCTGATCCCTGTGGCATCCCACTAGTTATGGTTTGCCAAACTGAAAATGATGTCTCTGTTCCCTGTTAGTTAGCCAGTCCTCTATTTATGCTAACATAGGTACAGTGTCTTAAAACCGAAAACATCGGGACCAAGGTCATGCTGGATTTCGGGTTGAGCAATTCGGGCCATTTGTGGTTTGTGCCAAGCTGGGTTGGGTGGGGTCACCCAAGGGTTGCTCAGAATGGCGAAGCAGATAACTAGTCCAGCACCTAGCCGAATTGTTCAGGTAACTTTTTAAAATTAAACTCAATTAAAATTGATACATGGCACATTCTAAGAATGTCCTTTTTTTCAGACAACTCTGATTTTTGTACCTGTATATTTCCCCCAACACCAGGAGATCTTAACTCATGCAGTAACCTTTTATGTGGCAGAGTCCTTTTGAAAATCTGTATATACTACATCTACTGGTTCCTCTTTATCCAGCCTGCTCGTTACATCCTCAAAGAACTCAGACATGATTTCCTTTTATAAAACCCTGTCGACTCTGCCTGATTGTATTATGATTTCTAAATGCCCTACTACTGCTTCCTCGATAATGGATTCCAACATTTTCTCCAATGACAGATGAGTGTTACATTTGGGATTTTCCAATCCATTGAGACCATTGCAGAATCTAGGGATTTTGGGAAGGTTACAACCAGTGCATCCACCATCTCTGCAGTCACTTTTTTTAAGATCCAAGGATGTAGGCCATCAGGTCTAGGGAACTTGTCAATTATAAGATTAAAGATTGCCTAGTACTTTTGCTCTAATGATAACTTTAATTTCCTCTCTCCCCTTTGCCACCTGCTTTTCTACTATTATTGGGATGCTTTTCACATCTTCTACCTTGAAGTCACATACAAAACATATGTTGAAATTTTGTCATTTCCATTCTTCCCATTATTAATTCTCCCGTCTCATCCTCTGAAGGGCTAATGTTTACTTTAGCTCTTCTTATTTTATATACTTGTAGAAGCTCTTACTGTTTGTTCTTATATTTCTTACTAGTTTACTTTCATAATCTATTTTCTCCCTCTTTATTTTTTAGTCATCCTTTGCTGGTTTCTAAAATTTTCCAATTCTTTTGGCAGACGACTAATGTATGTCTTTTCTTTCAATGTGATACTATCCTTTACTATCTTAATTGGTAGTGGATGATTTATCGTTCTCATAAAGTCTTTGTTTCACAATGGAACATATCTTTGATGAGAATTATGAAATATAGTTAAGTATTGCTTTCCTGAAACAACTCAGATTTTCCCATTAAAACCAAGTAAAAGCTGTAGTTAGGTAAACTCTAGCTCTACAGAATAAAAAATTATACCCTGTAAGTTGAAATACTTTACGTTGCTACGTTTCCATATTGGTAAATGAAATGACTTTCAAAATAAAATAAATGTAAAAATATGAAAGAAATATGGTAACTTTCTACTTACCTCTTGTTCGCTGCCGATCCTGCTTCCTGAACCTCCTGCTTGCCATACGTCCCACTCTCTGACTCTCCTGGTTGCTGCAGGCCCTTCCTCTTGCCGACCCTCTGGTTCATGGCCTCTCCCACTCCGTAACTCACCCTCTTGCTACCAAACCTCTGACTTGTGGTCGCTGCTGCTCTTTAACCCACACCCTCGCTACCAACGCTGACTTGTGCTCTCTGCTGCTCCTTAACCCACTCCCTCACTACCAACCTTCTGACTTGTGGTTTCTGCTGCTCCTTAACCCAATCCCTCGCTACCAATTCTCCAGTTTGTGGCCTCTGCTGCTCCTTAACCCACTCCGTCACTGCCGACCATCTGACTTGTGGCCTCTTGCCGCTGACTCTCTGACCTGCAGCTTCTACTGCTTCTTAACCCACTCTCTTGCTACCAATCCTCCGACTTCTACGCTCTGCTGCTCTGAGCCAGCCTCTCACTGTTCCTCCTACTCCTCGGCTCTCCCACTTCCCTCTCTGAACTTTTATTTGAGTCAAAGCTGCTCCTCCTGCCGCTCACCACTCACTTCCGGAGCCCTTGCTCGCAGTGATGGTTCAAGAGAAGGAAGCAACGAGCAAGAAAGTCAGGGAGAAGGTTGGCAGCAAGAGGGTGGGCCAGGAAGGAGGAGAAGCCACAAGTCAGAGGGTCGGCAGCAACAGAAAGGTTCAGGGAGCAACAGAGGCTGCTACAAAATGGCGCTGATCAGGTCATGCAGCCCTAAATCAGACTGATGCAAAACTACTTTAAAATGAAAAATGTGACGTTAAAAAGAATGTAGGTCCCCATTAACTGACTGGCTTAAGCACAATGTAGAATGGGGCAATATTAAACAGAGATTTACTGAAATCCCTAAGTATCTGGCACTGCCTATCCAGCATCTTACCTTTTAAGCTATTTTCCCAGTCCACTTTAGCGAACTATCTTCATACCTAAATTAGAAAGATCTTGCTGCAGATCAAAGAAAGCACAAAACTACTTGCTAAACAATAATCCTTAATTCTCAAACACGATATTCAGCTGAAAAAATCTACCTGCCATTCATCCAACTTTGAAGATTCATTTTTCCATAACTCCTCTTCCTCTTGAATTCTATAGATACAACCTTTGAAAAAATAAAATCAAGAATAACTATTTTGAAAAAAAATTAAGACTCTGCTGGTTTATATCTCTCAAGCTTCATTCAAAGGACACAGGGGCAGATGTTTATTTTGGAATGACAAGTGAATTTTGCTGCTCATTCTTTGATGCCTTTAAATCCCCACATTTCAAAATAGTTTCTCTCGCTTTCATGTTATTATTGATTTGCAACAGTTTTAATCAGACTCTACTCATAACTTTGAAGCCTGCCATGGGCAGAATTGCTCCAACCCCAACCTAACCTTATTTTCCATTCACAGCTCCAACTTTGATCTCATGTAAGCTTGTCCGTTTGTTTAAGTGATTTTTTGTACTTGACTAGACATACTGCCTTTCTTTATTTGAATCCACCTCTCTAACAAATCACAACTTGGGTGAACTGCTCGTATCTAGAAATTAATAAGCAGCATTACCATTCAAATGCTGAGAGTATCAAATTTCCCACTGCCATTTTAAGTGGTATTACCATATTCATAATAAGAACCAAAGTCTGTATTAAAATAGCAGAGCAAGGAATTTGGTAAAAAACGTACTCAGCATTTCTATGGTTCACAGTAATTTTCAAGCTTACATTGCCACTCCCAGCATTTACAGGAAAGATGTATTTGGCCATGAGTCACTGTAACACAATTTTCATTGCTGGACTTTTATTCATTGAATGAGGCAGACATGTAGTTAATGAAGCAGTCTATATCAAAACTCATTTCTCATTTATCAAGTGATTTAACTGCAGACCCACTGAGTAAATATTCACAGAAATATTTTTAACATGTATTTACCTCTAGCAACAAGTATGTCTCACTAATTAATTATATTTTCCAGAAATCCAGTGAACATCAACAACTCTGGGCAGTGTGAGAAAGACAATTAAGAGCCAAATTTTCATTTTGGAGGTGGGAATTGGGGTATTTCCTGATGTCATGAATCTGCCTCCTGACCGGCAGGGATTCGTGGCTGCTGTTACCTGCAGAAGATGGAGGCAGCTTTATGTCTAGGTGGCCAGGTTAAAAGGCCTTCCACTGTTCGCTGAGAGATTGGTCCAATTCTGGAGATGAGTGTGATGGCCTCTAATCCTCACCCCTGACCCCCTTCCGCTCCCTTCAACCCCATACCTATTCCACATCTCTACTCCTCCCCTCAACTTGCCACTCCCCCCCCCACATAAACCTTCCTTCAATCCCCAATATCCACTCGCCCAGTATCCATAACTCACAAGTCTTATAATAACATTGGGAAGTCGTTTAGAAGTTCTTAAGTCTGTCAAAGTAAACAAACAGCACTTCAATATTTGTTGAGAAAACAATCCTCTTAGTAGCCCATATGTCTGTCAGTATAACCAACCTTACATTCCCCTTGACAGTTATGTCAACAGTCCCTGCTGAGCTGAATTATTGGTTGGTTTGGAACTCAGCCAAGTCTTCATAACAATCATGTCAACAAAGCTTCCAGAGCTGAATACATTAAAGCTTTTGAAGTCAGTCAGAAGCTCAGCCATCTGAAAAAGCTTTGAAACAGCCAAACAGATGGCCGAGCCTAATTTCAAAGAAAACATGGAAGCAAAAGGGACATCTCAACAATCGAATCCAAATTTCATTATTGTACAATGCAAACTAGCACTTTATCAGGCAGATAATATAATGTAGTGCATCTGAAGACTTTCATAAGGCTGTGCAATTTAATGGTCATGTAACATTTTTATACAAAACCCTATCATCAATCACTTTATTTAAAACATTCATAACTTATGCTATAATGTTTCATTATGACATGCCAAATTGGCAATACCTTTTAAACTTAACTTTTATTTGGTTCCCAACGCCTCTGAGCTGGTATGAAACACATCGCCTTCTAAAATTATGGAAGGTCTGAAGTGCCCACTTCTGCAATGGAGCCAACAATGTCAGGATAGCTGGCTGTGGGTTGACAGCCCATCCCCTTTCCTGTGATGAAAATTCTAACATCAGGAATTCCAGACTCAGGTCCCACATGCCATTTTTAAAGCCTGTCCAATGGCCCATGTTGGAAAGAGGAAAATCTGACCCAAAGACCCTGATATTTACAGGGAGGCAGGGATTTTAGTAGCCATCTGGAAATGCAGGTAATATGGAGATCCTATCAAATTTAATGGCAGAACCTCATTTGAATTTCTCTTCTGTTTCATGGCTGGCGATCATCCAGATTATGAGGTTGACAGGCTGTCAGGTGTGAAGGCCTGCAACAGAGTGTTGTATAGGGAAGGGAGAGCATGTGAGGATCACATCATGGAGCATCTGGAGCTTCGGTTTACATGGTGTGTGGTCAATGACAGTAGGTCATCTTGAGAAAGGGAAAGAATTCTTGGTCCACTAACATTGGCAGAAAAGCCCCTACCTGCTGGATTCACTCACTCTGACCTTCCTTCAACTACTGTGTTTCCAGAGACCAGGGAAACTCAGGCTGCATCCAATCAATGTGAAGTCTTAAAACATGTCCATTAAAATTGCCTTGTTAGCATGTTTAAATTATTGACCCTCCTCTCTCCTGTTGAGAACAGTTAATTTGCCCGACCATCAACCTGACCCAGTTAAACCGGAAAAATTCATGATGGATCGGGGTGAGCTTTCAGAAGTTAACCCCATCCCCTGGGATAAAATTCCTCCTTGAATATCTAACGTTAGCAAATATGTCAGCAGTTCGTAGCCGGAAAGTCTAAATCTTTCATTGCACTCAGCAACCTGCTAAAACAAACTTGTTAACATAGTCACATTGTTTTCAAGGATTAAAGCATCTTTATTCCTTTATTATCAAGGATAGTAAAATTTATAATTCTGTAACATACTGGCCCAGATTTTCCATTTTCGCATGATTGCAGGGTGGGGGGAGCTCTGTTACAGCAGGGTTTTCACGCATCAGAGATGTGAATCCTGTCCCCAGCCAATCTTCCAATCTCAGCTTATTCGAATTTTGGAGGCAGAGCCCTGAACCTTTTGGGGGTGGGAGAGTTTGTTCCCTTGAAGACTTGTAAAAGCATAGAAGCCTCCAAGTTGCTTGTAAAATGGGCAATTTTTCTAAAGTAAGAAGGTTCAACTTACCATTTGAACCCCTGTGAAAGTCCTATAGCTTTCAAAACAATATTGGGCTCTCTCCACTGACTATAAAAAACATTGGACACCTGAGGTCAATCTGAGTCCCAAGGACGAATAACAATCTTAGTTCAATTCACTGACCTACATATTGGCAAGCTTAATAAATGGCGCTATGGACGGGAAGTACAGTATTGTTGGTACAGGTTTTGGGGGTAAGGAAGGTAAGAAATGTATGCGTGAGCATACTAAATGGCACAGTGTATCATCAAGCACTTTACAACCTTCCTATCCTTGATCAACTGATTATCAATAGTGGAGAGATGAGAAATCAAGGCCAGTGGTTTGCACTGAATTATGGTACAAGTCAAATAAAGTAAAAGGTTGTTTACAGCTAAAGCCCCAACCTGATATTCAGTCACCTACTGAAAACAGAAGAATTATACAAGGCTAAGTGATACATTTCAAAAAGCATGCATACAATGATTACTGTTCTCCCTGTTTGAACCCTGGGTGTTGTTATCAGTTACCTAGGTAGCCACCAGATGAAGTTAAACACTGGACTGCTTACAGGAGTGGTGGGTAACACTGAACCCAAGTAAAATTTCTGACACCAACCACAAAAATACAAGAATTAATGTTTGAGCCAATAAATATATACTGCACTGTAAATGATAGCAATGGATAAAAATAAAAGTGTGCCAATCTCTTTTCTATTGGCTTGTCTCTTGCTAAGTCATCTTTCAGTACATTGTTCATTCAGTTCTTGTCATCCTTCTCTCCTTTTGTACCCAACTTTGTCTTGCTCTCGTCTTTCTGCTTCAACATGTATTTGTATAACACCTTTAATATAGTAAAAAATGCAAGACACTTCACAGGAGCATTATCAAAGAAAACTGGACATTGAGCCACCTAAGGGCAAATGATCAAAATGTTGGTCAAAGAGGCAGCTTTTGTAAACCGACTTAAAGGAGGAAAGAAAGGCAGAGAGGTTTAGGGAAGGATTTCCAGAGCTTAGGGCCCTGGCAGCTGAAGGCACGGCTACCAATGATGGAACAATTAAAATCAAAGATGCTTAAGAAGCCAGAATTGAAGGATTGCATACATCTCAGACTGTCGGCTTCACCTATAAATTCTTTTAGAAATTTTTTACAATATTGATCATCTCAAATACATATGAATTACAGCTGAGTGCACTGCATGGACCACGTACCATGTCTGCTTTAACAATCTTGAAGAGGCTTCCTTGTTGCTTGAGGAATTCAGCTGCAACAATCTTGTCGATATCATATTTGACGCACATTTCTCTCTGTCCCTTTTCATCTATTTTCCCTCAGGCCTTTGATGCTCCTGCAGCTGAGAAATAAACCCGTCACTCCCCGAGTATGAAAGTGGGAACAGGATGGTGGGAAATTCTGGAAAAAGAGGTTGGCCAATTCAGGCAGTGTCTTGGGACTAGGATGTACCTCTATCCTGTCCTACAACTGAATAGAAAACTCCTTTTCCTCATAATCACAATGCTTCTCCGTTTCTCAGACACCTAAGCGCACCACTGGAAGAATTTATTTATAGAAATTGATGGCTATGTTTTGCTTAATTCATAGAATCGTTGAATCTCACATCACAGGAGACCAGTGGCCTGTCACACCTGTGCCAGCTATTTGAAAAGCTGATTTAGTCCCACACCTTGGCTTTTTCCCTAAAACTCTGCAAGCTAGTCCTCTTCAAGCATATGCCTTTTAAAAGTTCCTATGGCATCTGGTTTCAGATGGTATGTTCCAGATCTTAACAAACCTTTGGGTGAAGGAATGTCTTCTAAATTCTCAAGTTCTTTTGCTAATTATTTCATTACCAGCCCCCTTGCTAGAGGAAAGTTTCTCCCTAATTGCTCTATTAAAACCACTCAATTTTAAATGCCTCTCAGGCCACCCCTTAACCTTCTCTGCTCTAAGGAAAACAATTCCAGTTTCTCCAATCTGTCCATATCACTAAAACCACATCACCAGAACAATATGCTGGCTTGGCCTGGTAATTGGCAAGTGGGGATGAGAGTGACCGAAGATGATAAATCTGAAAAAGTTTTGTGAAAAGGAATCATGTAAACATTATAGTGCAAAGCGACAAAGTACCTCAACACAAGGGGTTGGGAAATTACGGCACTTTTTATCATCTATAGTGAAATGCAAATTCTTCGAGGCCACATCAAATGGGTGAAGTTGCAAAAGTACCGTGAGACCAATGCTCATTTTGGAGTCTAAATCTAACAGATGCCTGATCTGACTTAGATGTTGACCTTCCAGTTACCTCATTATAAAGGAACAGAATACAAACCCTACCAAAGTATCAGTGATATCTGAGACAGGGGGAGGAGAAGTGAGGAGGAAGGAAGGGACAGGAGGACGGAGAGGAGGAAAGGGCAAGAAGAGAGGTGGAGGAGAGAGGGAAGAGTAGAGGGGGAGTGTGGGAGTGGTGGGAGAGAGTCTCCTGTGGTCACCACACGTTAACTACAGTGTAAGCACCACCGCAAGTCTCCAGGTGAGTGCCATGTTCAGTCCGATGTGGGAGGACAGCCAGGTTTGAAATTTTGGGAGTAGGTAGGGAGCAGGGTTGGGGACAAACACTCTATCTCCCTCCTTCACTAATTGCACCTCCTCTCCCCCCAACACCTCCCTGCAGATCCTGAATGGCTGACCCTGTACCTGAGCTGTGATTACCCCACAGCAGTCATCTTGCTCAACGTCCCTGCATCAAGTTCTGATGCCTTTAGTGATACTACGTTGAGGCAAAGGGAGCCAAATTAGCCCCCTCCAGTTCCCCAGGAGCTACTCGAGTGGAGACGTGGATGGCATCCAAATCCTGCCTGGCACGAGGATGAGTGGCAGCTCCCCATTAGACTACTCCAGTTTCATTACTGGCAGAGCCTCCCTCTCTTTCTCATTTTCTGCTTCTTCTCCTAGACCTCCTGAAGGATGCTGAATGGTTAATGATGGCGCAGCTGAAAATCTCTTGCATGGAGACCACCATCTCCCCTTAATGTTCAACGGCATTACCCATGCTGAACCCTGCACAATCAACATCCTGGGGTGGGTTACCATTGACCAGAAACTGAACAGGACCAGCCATATAAATACTGTGGCTTACAAGGCTCCCCAAAGTCTGCCCACAATCTACAACAGTGCTTTACAAACTTTTCCCACTGTGACCACATTTTAGTGCTTTTAAATTGACGTGATCCCAGTGTGAGAGTGGGTGGAGGGGGCTGGTGGTGGTAGAGCTGAGAGAGTGGCAGGGGAATTGTGAGAGGCAGTAGTTGGGAAGTCCACTTTGAAGGCTCTAAACTTTGCCCGACGCACAATGCAGAATATATCCCTATTTGGATAAAGCCCACATTTGTAAGTCTAGAAAGCTTAGGTAAAGGTTGGCAGAGTCAAGACTGAGGAACTGCCTAAGTGTGAGGTGTTACATTTTGGTAGGAAATATGAGCAGAAATAGTACAAGCTAATTTTAAAGGGAGCGTGTTAGAGATGTTTGTGCACAAATCTTTGAAGGTAGCAGAACAGATTAACAAAGCAGTTAATAAAGCATATAAGATCCTGAGCTTTATAAATAGGGGCATAGAGAATAAAAACAAAGAGATTATGCATGCCTTTTATAATACACTAATTTGGGCCAGCTAGGAAATAAAGGTTTTCGTGAGGGTACAGAAGGAATTTAATAGTTTACTAATGAATAGACTGGATAAACTGGGGTTGTGCCCCTTACAGCAGAGATGACTGAAGGGAGATTTGATAGGTATTTAAGATCATGAAGGATTCAGATAGAGTAAATAACTTTCAATGGCTGAAGGGTTGATAACCGAAGGGCACATATTTAAGGTGATTGGCAAAAGAACCAGAGGTGATATGAGGAAAACATTTTTTAATGTAACTCGAGATTAGGATTTGCAATGCACTGTTTGATAGGATGGTGAAAACAAATTCAGCATAGTTTCCAAAAGCGAACTGGATAAATACTTGGAGAAAATAATTGCAGGGGTATGGGGAAAGAGCAGGATTAACTGGATTGTTCTTCCAAAGAGTCACTGCAGACACAATGGGCCAAATGGCCTTCTTCTGCACTGCACATTCTGTGGTTCTAATTGTATACAAGAGTGCTGTTGAAATTGGACCACTTCAGAGCACTGGCAATCTCCCTGCAGCTGGTATAATTTGGGCCACACTACCCATCGATTTTCTTTGTCACCTGGAGCAAATGTGAAGAATCTCAGTCTCTACTGAAAGGACTATTCCTCCAGGTTCTGTAGTGAGCCAGCTTGGTAGTCAATTATTAAAAGTGCCCTGTAGTCCTGTGGACCCTCCCGGCTGTAGTATCAGATTATCAAGTCTGCCATAGAGGATTGATTCCTTAATTGTACACTTTCGTCATTTGGCATATCACCTTGGATTCACTTTGACTCCAAAGACATGATCTGTCAGGTAGAACAAACAATTAATCATTCTCTCTTTTCATATAGAGCCCTCATTGTCCCAGGGTTGCTAATTATGGCTTATGCCATGATATCAGTATGGGGCAAAGTATGGTGGTAGGCCCCAAGAATTACCTCAGCCAGTACCGTGATTGTGTAGTATTAGTGTTCAGGACTAAAAGGGTTAATGTGGGACTGGGGAAACAGTACCACCCACATGATGATATAAAGGGGGCAGAATTTTCTGGCAGGCAGGGGTCGGAGCGGGAACGGGCCCAACCGCCGCCCGCGATTGGGTCTGCGCTGCCATTTTACGCAGGTGAGCCAATTAAGGCCCGCCCAGCGTGAATTGCGGCTCCTGAGGACAGCTGAAATGGGCGGGCGGCGGCAGGACTGCAATGACCACTGGGTCCTATGGCAACCCGGCGGCCTGTTTTAAAAAGTTGCTGCAGCCTATGAAAGGCTGCGAATCATGGCCAGTGGAAGGGCTGCTGGTGAACAGGTCAGGCAGGTAGGTAGGGCAGGGGGGCACCGTGCCCCTCGTTTTTCCGATGATTTCTCAAGGAGGTGGCAGCACAGCGTGAGGTCCTGGCACCCCAGGACGGGAGGTGAAGGCCTCCCCACATGGCCAAACATGTCTGAGAGGAGGTGGCGGAGGTGGTGAACTCCCGCAATGTGGTGCAACTCACCAGGATCCGGTGTCACAAGCGCTTCAACGACCTGTTGCGTTCAGGAAGGGTGAGTACCAAGTTGGCAGTGGCCACTTAAATCAGTAGATAGGCTTTCCCCCCTGGTACCCATCCCCCTCCCCCCTACGCAAAATCTGAGTGTAGTGACTGCATTGAATCATTGATGGCATGTGTCCTTCGCTGGGTGGGCCAGCAGATATTGCCCATGCTGAGGCCACCCTGAGAGGGTGGTGAAGAGATGGGTTCTGTGCCAGCAGCATGTGGTACACTGAGACCCACATCACTGTTTTGGGCGCAACCTGGAGGAGCTGCACCTAGGGACAGTGCTGGAACTCAAGGATATGTCAAAGTCAGGGTGATGACTTGCTGGGAGGGGAGCTTCAAGGTAGCATGGCACCAATCGATCTGCTAAGCTCTGCGCTCCACGTGCTTGCGCCTTGCAATGGAAGGTTAGACTGTGTGGTGCCTAATGTGATGTAGACAGCATTTGGCCAAGGGGTTGGGAGGGGCTGGGTTGGTGGGGAGCAGGCCTAGCATCTTTGTGTGAATGTTCGGTAGCAGCCGGATGAGAAGCAGGGGCCTGCAATGTCCCCCTCTGGTTGGGGTGAGCTGTCTGTGAAGAGAGTCCAGGCACAATTAGCACTAATCAATGCTCTTCCTTCTTTCAGGAGAAGAATGCACATAATGCAGCTGAGCGGGTGAGGACTGGCGGCGGGCCGGTATAGTTAACGATTCTCAGCTGCTTCGAGCAGGAGGCCCTAGATTTGGAGAGGCGCCATGCACCCAGGTCCACCGGTGTCGGTCAGGCTGGGGTGCCATGGGCAGGTGTGTGAGCCCAACAGTGAGGTCAGCATTGTTCTCCCAGCAGCCATGGCAGTGCTGAATGTTCAGTCATCGATGTCTGCAACATGGCTTGACCATTGCTTAGGGAAGGTTGAGCGCATAATGATCCAGGGGACAGGGATACACATTGACATTGTCTCCACTAATCCAAAGTCCTTGTTCTTCCTTCCAGCATCAGCGGAACAGGGCCGGGAAGAGGAGCAGCAGAGTCCCCCTCTTGCATCTGAGGGCCAGCATCACACCATCTCTGCCAGGCAGGCACCAGCACAGATACTAGCACCTCGGTGGGAATTCGAACATCGGCTAGTGTCCCAGGGCACTGCGGTGAGGGCACTTCACAGTCACTGGAGGAGCTGGCAGAAACAGTGCCCATGGCGCCAGCAGTCAGAGGACTGCACGGGACCAAGCATATGCTCAGTCAGTGCCTGATGATGTGCCTTTGGAGTCGTCCGCAATGCAGCAAGCGCAGGAAATGTGGCCGGGTGTGCGGCAGCATCCAGGGGAGACATGAGGCTATGCTTGGCTTGGGTGTCCGCGGTGGAGGAGTCTACTCTGACTGTCACCGAAGCAATGAGCCTCATGTCCGAGTGCCATGCGTCCTCCATGGAGAGAGTGGCAACTCTCATGGAGAGGCTCCTCCAGAAGACCCATCAAGACTTCCTGAGGATGCACTCGGACCAGCAAGCCCTCACATCGGCACTGACTTCAGCTGGTCAGTACCAGTGTGGGAGATAGTCTGGGCACCAAGTTTCCCAGCTCGGTGCCCATTCATCCACAGTATGCAGGGAGGTCCGAAGCTACTTCACGTCAGCGCGGGGGCTCCTCTCAGGGTGCTCCAAATGAGGGCGGCAGCTCCTCTGCCAGTGACTATTGCATCCAGTGAGGCTGTGACGACAGGGGAGATGCCAGCTGTGGAACTGGCAGTTCCGTCCCAGGTGGGGCATACAGGCTCCATGGGCCAGAGGACGACCGCCAAGGTCATCAAGGCCAAATGGACAGCAGAGTCAGCAGGTCGTCTCAGATGCCACTCCCAGCGAGGGGTCAGCACCAAGACATAGCACCCAAACACATAAACATAAGGCACCTTAGGCATGTGATGGCACTTTTGTGTTGCCCCGCAATGAGGTCTTTATGAGTTGACGTGATTTTGAACACCTTTGTCCTTTTGTTTCCTAAAGTTTCTTTGCTTGCATTTACTAAATTCAGACATGTCACCACGGCTGAAGGTGCCTCTTTTCTTCTGCAGGTGGATGGTTTCCAAAAATGTTGAGTGTTTTGTGGGACATTCAGTTTTATTAACAAGGCCCTTAGTTAATGTTCCTAGCCCGGCAGATTTCGCACGCAGGTATCAAGTATGGAGCCTATAACCCAGACTTGTCCTGGAGGTCCATACGTGGTGTGCTTGCTGAAGGTTCATTGGATTAAAGCCTCTTGGATGTCCCTGCCTCCCTGAAGTATGCCTGGGTCAGCGTCTATCCGCTCAACATTTCCCTGCGCATGCTCATCCTCGGACTTACTGCTTGGCTCATTATGTGCAGCCGCAGCCACTGCGCCGATGTCTTTATCGTCCACTGTGTGGCCCCCTTTCCAGTGCAAGATTGTGGAGAGTGCAGCATGCAACCACCATCAGCAACACACGATCTGGGGGGTACTGAAGTTCGCCCCCTGAGCAGTCCAGGAATCAGAAGCACATCTTGAGAAGACCAATGGCTCTCTCCACCACAGCTCTTGTGAAGGTATGGCTCCTATTGTACCGCTGCTCAGCTTCTGTTCTTGGATGGCGGAGAGGTGTCATGAGCCACCTTCTGAGAGGATAGCCCTTGTCACCCAGCAACCATCCATCAAGTCGGACTGAAGAGCCCCGGCACCTGGGATGTAGATGTCGTGGGAGCTGCCTGAGTACCTTGCACAGACTTGTAGAGTCAGCACCCTGTGATCACACACTATCTGCACATTCATGGAGTGGAAACCCTTCCTGTTGACGAAGACACTGGGTTCACCTGCTGGCGCCTTAATAGCCACATCTGTGCAGTCTATTGCACCCTGGACACGGGGGAAGCTAGCAATCACCATGAAGCCTCTGGCTCGCTGTGTCTGGCTTGCCTGATCCCAACGGAAGTGGATGAAGATCAATGCACACCTGAACAGAGCGTCCGTAACCTGCTTGACACAAGTGTGGACAGTTGTTTGGGAGACACTGCAAAGATCACCCACTGAGCCCTGGAAGGAGCCAGAGGCATAGGTGTTGAGGGTAGCTGTGACCTTTAGCGCCACTGGCAAGGAGTGTCACTACACAGTTCACGGAGATCTCAGACCCACTCATTTGACAGATATTGCTGACTATCTCCCTTGACAGATGAAGCCTCCTTCGGCACTGCACATCAGGCACATTGAGGTAGCTGCTTCGCTGCCTTCATACCCTGGCAACAGGATAGTGGCGTTTTCTGCAGCCCCTTCCGCCTTAGACTACCTCTTGCCCCTGTACCCCTTGTGCCTGTCCTCCCAAAGGTGGCTCCCCTGAAGACTGAATGTGCACCCCTGGCCCCTCCCCCTTCTAGCCCTCCTTTCCTCCTCAGAGGAGGTGCCTCCAGTGGACAGTTCAGCTCCCATTCCCAGGCTAAGGGAAGGCTTCCTGAAACTTGCAGGCCCAAAAAAGATTCCTCATTGCAGAGTGCTGACCAGAAGGTTGTGAGTCCAGACCAAGCAGTTAATATGCGTTTTGAAGTATTGCAGATCACACAGGCAAGTATCAGTAACTTTGAAAAACAAATATTTGACAGAGCACACTCGCGACCCCAGTGAGCCCTCTTATCCCATCTGTGGATAAGGTTTATACAAATGTGTCCTAACTGCCTTCCCACTGCGCCCGTACACCGGACCGAAGACCGCACGAATGCCGAAAAATCGCCATCGATTGGCGCCTCAAGTGGCCCATTAATTAATAGCGAGTGTGCATCAAACATCAAAGCGCACCTGTCCAACAAAATATCGCGATGGTGGGCGGTGACGTCGGGATGCTCGCCCGACGTCACCACGTGTCATTTTACGTGCAGGGCCTCCCCCGCATGCCAACAGTAAAATTCTGGCCAGGGAGTCACATGACTAGCAGTAGTCTGGTGGTAGTCTAAATGGAGATAGCTCATGGCTTGGACTGAAGAAGCCTACTATCTGTATAATAGTTACTGTTCAGACTCTATGCCACTGAACCTCTTCCTTAGACAACCAGAATAATATACAACATGGCGGCAGCAGGTGAAGGATCCCTGAATCTCTGAAAATAAACATGGAAAAATCTGCAGTCTGACCTGACAAAAACATGCTAAAACGCAAGACTTTGATGAAACAGTTGGAAATTACCAGAGAAGGTCCATAACAGACGGGGAAGCTGAGAGGCAGAGAAGAAGTCAACTGTGCAGCTCAAGAAGAATGCGGAGGTCCGTTGAAAATCCTTATCAAAAAGCAGAGTCAAAGAACCTAGCTTTTAAACAAGACACAGTAATCACGTAGCACCGGAAATGTTATGATCCTCGGCCAGAACCCAGAAATTTGGGAAGATGCAGTTAGGGACCATTAACATTTTGTTTAAAGTAGATAAAATTTGAGAATCAAGGCACTTACTAAATGAATAAAGCTGCAAGATTCCATGGGCTTGGAACAAAGAAAAATAAATTTAACTATACAAGTTTAGAAAAATAAACAATTTACAATATCTATCTTATACTCTAATATTCAGGCTAAGTATGAGGTACATGTGAATTAACAGGTGAACTGTGGACAGACACATCACACTACACAATAGATGCCAGATGCGACTAAAACAGATTCCACGGATTTCTCAACAACCAGCCCAGACGTTTGTCAGATTGTGAGCCAACCAATCTCATGAAAATTCATCTTTCTCACGAATCTGCACATTTGTAGATCCCGCCTTGGAATTTTCTCCAAAAGTCGCTCCCACTCATGGCTTCAACAGCGACCCACCCCGGCAGGGTTCCAATCTCGCCTTCCAAGGTTCTTTTCCCCTGGATCTCTGTATACACTCAAGCTTCACTTTCCATGCACAATCTCGGACCTTCAGCCGTGCCAAACTGAACACCACTGCTCCAAAGGGGTACCTTTACCCCAACAGCCCTCAGCAAGGAGTCACCAACCACTGGCTGCCTTCTTCGGTCTTCAGCGCTTCTCTTGTGCCCACTTCACTCAAAGTCTGTTCTCAGCTGCTCTTTTTTGAATTCAGAGTTTATTACCTACCTAAATTTACTTAACAGGACCTATTTCTGTCCCCTTGCTTGTTCCTTACCTGGGGCTTCTTTTTGGGACCTCTCCCTGTCCTCCTCCCTGGTTTGGGACCTTCTGCCTGTCCCCCTCCCATGTCCTGCTCCCTAGGACACACTCACTACGATGGTACTCCCTATCAGGTCATCTGGCCTGCATTTTCACACCATTCTGTTTCTTTTCTTCTGTGCCAGCACGCAGTGCTGGTCCCGGGCCTGAAGAATGTAAAAAAACGTATGCATGCCACTTCCCGGCCGGCACATGCGCAGGAGACCTGAGGATTGTCGGGAACTGGAGTTCCTGACCTACAAACTAAAGAAAGTAAGAATCTGAGTTTCTTAATAGGAAACACGATGCAGCCCAGGTTCAGAGTCGACACCATAAATGTGACCAAGTGGTGAAAAAGAAAAAAGAAAAAAAAAATTGTCTACTAAATTCGGTCCTCCAGTGACAGCAAAGTAACTAATTGGTCTTAATAACTGCTTGAATGATTCTCGGAGAAAGTTTGAAATGGCTCAGTATCCGCTGTGGGTATCCGAAAAACCCTGATCGGCGTGAGAAAATTCATTTACTGCACCACCATTTTAAAATTTTAAGGCAAGCTTCTCCTGAGCTGAAAATAGCGATGGATTCAAAATTTACTTTGCCAGAATGATTTAGGCAGATGGAAGAGCCAAACCAGACACAGAATTGGGGGAGGAGACTTTTAAGATACAGAATTGAATTAGGATTAAATAATAAATCAGAGGCTGAGCAAGTTAATACATTGTTATATTCAATTGGTGCATTTGCTGAGGACATGATAGCCAGAGAAAGCATTAATGAGTCATCAGACAAATTTGAGTAAGTCATCAAATCCTTTGACAGTTACTTTAACCTACAAAGTAACACCATTTTGGAAAGAGCAAAGTTTAATAGAGGGGTCCAAAAGCCTGGAGAGCCTGTGGACACTTTCAATGATTTGCATCAGTCTGTTGAAGGCTGTGAATATGTTGATCTTAAGTCTGAGCTGATACGAGGCCACATAGTAGTTGGGGTAACTGACAATACCCTTTCTGACCTGCTTCAATGCAAAGAAGATTTAACTTTAGAGAAGGCGACTGTCAGACATCTGAGGTCTGTCAGCAAAATAGATCCATACTGAGAGGGAAAGATAAACCATGGTACAGAACACCCCAATGACAGTACAGCTCATTAAACAATGACATGTGGAAGACATTCTAGGGCAAAGAAGACCATATGCAATTACAACTCAAGATGGCAGTAAACCATGCCAGCGTTGTGGGGCCAAAAATCCTCACAGGCATGAAGTGTCCTGCAAGCATGGCAGAATGCTTCCACTGTAAAAGGCTGGGACACTTTGGGAAAATGTGCAGATTCAATCCAGGGACAAGCAGGTACTGGAGACGCTATGTTTGATTCGCAATCAGGAATGTTCCCTCCTAAGCCTAGATGCCTGTATTGCCCTCAACCTCATCAAAATAGCAGAAGACGTCAAGGAACAGATAATCATTGAGTAGACTTTGTCTCCACAAAGGCTGTGCGTTGGTCACTCCTACTGATACTGTCATGGACAGATGCATCTATGGCAGGCAGATTGGTGAGGATGAGGTCAAGTATGTTTTTCCCTCTTGTTGGTTCCCTCGCCACCTGCTGCCGACCAGTCTAGCAGCTATGTCCTTTGGGACTTGGCCAGCTCAGTCAGTAATGGTGTTACTGAGCCAATCTTGGTGATGGATATTGAAGTCCCCAGTCAGAGTACATTCTTGCCAATGCCACCTTCAGTGCTTCCTCCAAGTGGTGTTCAATATGGAGAAGCGCTAACTCATCTGCTGGGGGGCAGGGGATAATCAGCAAGTATGTGGTAATCAGTAGGAGGTTTCCTTCCCTATGTTTGACCTGAAGCCATAAGTGTAGTTCTTAGAAATTCTGCATTATTACAATCCATACCTGGTACTTTACCATTAGCTAGGTGACTTAATCTTAAATTCCCTTCCTTTCACTGAATAGCTTCATTACAGTCTTTTATTGGTGCAAAACACTCAACCAATGCTGAAAGAGATCTTAAATTTTGAAATATGACATTCAGATTTTATTACTAAAAATCTACCTCCTGATATTCTTTAAACTTTGAACATCTTTTTTTCCATAACAGCTCCTCCTCTTGGATTCTGTGAAGTTCTCCTTTAAAAAGAATTCAAAAGAAAGCTTTAATATTTCTGAACATCAAAAGACACTGGCCCAGAATTTCCTCAAACTGCTCTTATCCACTGCATTAGCAGAATCACTGTTTATGTGGAGATAAGGTTTCCACTGCACTTGCATCTGCAGAGTGAGTGCAACTTTAAAGGAAACTGCAGGCCATGTACTACCAGATCTACCATGGCATTGCTCATGGTGAGTCAGATTATACAGTTCCATGCTATGTAACATATTACACAGTAAAATAGTCACCAATGTTTAGTAGCTAAATAATTGAAATAGATTTTATTATATATATCAACAGTAGTTTTAGGTCCACGTTCATTACAATTACAAGGCTACTTATCTATGCAGTGAGTTTTATGACCCTGAAAGTTCTGTTTGACAAGACTCCCGCCCATGAGCTCCACTGTTGATCTTGCCAAAGTTTGAACTCTTGTGATTTAACTGTTTTTCGTGGGCTTGGGATGCACCGTAGGCTCTCCTTACCCCGTCCAAGAGGTCACAAAGTGCAGCTGGAGTACTGCATTGCAAGCTGCCATATATTCTTGACCTGGCACCATCTGTTCTTATATCGGAGCTGCATGCTGAATCTCAGGGACAGAACATATCCCAGTGATAGACTTTATACCAGATGTTCAAAAATAGAAATGAGACTGTCACAGTGCTAATTGCAGCCCTGGCAAGGACTGCAGTTAAATGCTGACTTGTAAATTGGGTTTGCCCCTTGACAAACCTTAACACATGATTTGGGAGTTTTTTTTTGAGGATTGTCGCAACCCATTATGATAGACATTTATCAATGTATTCAACTTTGTGACTTATCATTTTACAAAGTCAAAAAGGAAAAATGTCAGAAAGATTTCCCATGTAGGTAGAAGACATGCAGCAGCATGTCTGTAGTAATGATTTGTTTCAGAATGGCCCTAAGGTTCTGAGAGCAGTAGAAAGGCGCACAAAAGATATGGTTGATGCCTGGGTGTCTTTGTGATTGGAAATGTTGCGATATGTCTGTGGCAGGGGTAGAAGGCAATTTACAGGGCACTGGCATGCTACTGGCAAAGGATAGGTGCACGGGGGAACATTTGTATACTAGGGGTGGAATAATCTCAGATTTGCAAAGTGCGGTAGTCGGCAGGAAAAAAGTCGTTTTACCCGCAATGGCGAGTTTTCACACCATATCGACCCATCCCGCCTCATTAATTATGCGACTACATAATTAGTCCCTCTCTCCCGCATCTCTCCACGCCCTCTCTCCCCCTATCCCCTCACTCTCCCCCTACACTCCCTCTCTCCCCACTAAACTCCCTCTCTCCCCCTACCCCCTCACTCTCCCCCTACCCCCCTCTCTCCCCTACCCCCTCACTCTCCCCCTACCCCCCTCTCTCCCCTACCCCCTCACTCTCCCCCTACCCCCTCTCTCCCCTACCCCCTCACTCTCCCCCTACCCCCCCTCTCCCCTACACAGTCACTCTCCCCCTACCCCCTCTCTCCCCTACCCCATCTCTCTCCTACACCCTCACTCTCCCCCACCCCCTCTCTCCCCTACACCCTCACTCTCCCCTACACCCCGTCTCCCTCTACCCTCACTCTCCCCCTAACCCCCTCTCTACCCTACCCCCTCTCTCCCCCTACCCCCCTCTCTCCCCTACACCCTCACTCTCCCCCTACCCCCTCTCTCCCCTACACCCTCACTCTCCCCCTACCCCCTCTCTCCCCCCTAACCCCCTCTCTCCCCGCCTCATTAATTATGCGGCTACATAATTAGTCCCTCTCTCCCGCATCTCTCCACGCCCTCTCTCCCCCTACCCCCCTCAGTCCCTTAAACTCCCTCTCTCCCCCTACCCCCTCACTCTCCCCCTACCCCCCCTCTCCCCTACAGTCACTCTCCCCCTACCCCCTCTCTCCCCTACCCCATCTCTCTCCTACACCCTCACTCCCCCACCCCCTCTCTCCCCTACACCCTCACTCTCCCCTACACCCCCTCTCTCCCCCTACCCCCTCACTCTCCCCCTAACTCCCTCTCCCCTAGCCCCTCTCTCCTCTTACCCCCTCACTCTCCACCTACCCCACTCTCTCCCCTACACCCTCACTCTCCCCTTACACCCTCTCTCTCTCCCACTACCCCCTTCTCTCCCGTACCCCCCTCTCCCCCTAACGCCTCACTCTCCCCTACACCCTCACTCTCCCCTACACCCTCACTCTCCCCTACACCCTCACTCTCCCCCTCTCTCTCCTACACCCCCTCTCTCCCCTACCCCTCACTCTCCCCTACACCCTCACTCTCCCCTACACCCTCACTCTCCCCCTCTCTCTCCTACACCCCCTCTCTCCCCTACCCCTCACTCTCCCCATACCCTCTCTCTCCCCTAACCCCTTCTCTCCCCTACCCCCTCACTCTCCCCCTACACCCCTCTCTCCCCCTACACCACCTCACTCTCCCCCTCTCTCTGCCCCTACCTCCTCTCTCCCCTACCTCCACTCTCTCCCCTAACCCCTCACTCTCCCCTACCCCCTCACCCTACCCCTACCCACCCACTCTCCCCCCTCTCTCCCCCTACCCCCTCACTCCTCTCTCCCCCTACCCCCTCACTCTCCCCTACCCCCTCACTCTCTCCCCTACCCCCCTCTCTTTCCCAATACCCCCTCACCCTCCCCCTCTCTCTCCCACTACCTCCTCGCTCGCCCCTTACCCTCTCGCTCTCCCCCCTCTCTTTCACCTACCCAATCTCTCTCTCTTTCCCCTCCTCTCCCAGCTCCCTCTTCCACCCTCCACTTCTCCTTCTCTCCTCTCACTCCCCCCTCCGTCTCTCCTCTTCCCCCTCACCTCGCGCTCCTCGGCCTCTCCGCGAGGTTTCTCTCACCAACCGTCATTGCAGTTCCCGCCTCGGTGACGTCACGGATGCTGCGCGAAGCTGCGGCTGATTGGACAAAAAGAGCGGCCACAGAAGTCAGAGCCTGGGGGTGGGAGGGAGAGAGAGTGGAGTGAGGAATAGTGAAAGGTGAAGAATAGTGAGAGAGGTGAGTAATAGTGAGAGAGGAGTGAGGAATAGTGAGAGAGGTGAGGAATAGTGAGAGAGGAGTGAGGAATAGTGAAAGAGGTGAAGAATAGTGAGAGAGGAGTGAGGAATAGTGAAAGAGGTGAAGAATAGTGAGAGAGGAGTGAGGAATAGTGAGAGAGGAGTGAGGAATAATGAGAGAGGAGTGAGGAGTAGTGAGAGAGGAGTGAGGAATAGTGAGAGAGGAGTGAGGAATAGTGAGAGAGGAGTGGAATAGTGAGAGAGGAGTGAGGAATAATGAGAGAGGAGTGAGGAGTAGTGAGAGAGGAGTGAGGAATAGTGAAAGTTGAGAGGAACAGTGAGAGGATTGAGGAATACTGAGAGGAGAGTAATAGTGAGAGAAGAGTGAGGAATAGTGAGAGAGGAGTGGGGAATATTGAGAGAGGAGTGAGGAATAGTGAAAGAGATGAGGAACAGTGAGAGAGGAGTGAGGAATAGTGAGAGGAGAGGAATAGTGAGAGAGCAGTGAGGAATAGTGAGAGGAGAGGAATAGTGAGAGAGGAGTGAGGAAAAGTGAAAGAGGTGAACAATAGTGATAGAGGTGAGGAATAGTGATAGAGGTGAGGAATAGTGAGAGAGGAGTGGAATAGTGAGAGAGGAGTGAGGAATAGTGAGAGAGGAGTGAGGAATAGTGAGAGAGGAGTGAGGAATAGTGAGAGAGGAGTGAGGAATAGTGAAAGAGGTGAAGAATAGTGAGAGAGGTGAGGAATAGTGAGAGAGGAGTGGAATAGTGAGAGAGGAGTGAGGAATAGTGAGAGAGGAGTGGAATAGTGAGAGGTGAGGGATAGTGAGAGAGGATTGAGGAATAGTGAAAGAGGTGAGGAATAGTGAGAGGAGTGAGGAATACCGAGAGGAGAGGAATATTGAGAGAGGTGAGGAATAGTGAGAGAGGTGTGAGGAATAGTGAAAGAGGTGAGGAATAGTGAGAGAGGAATGAGGAATAGTGAGAGAGGAGGGAGGAATATTGAGAGAGGAGTGAGAAATAGTGAGAGCGGAGTGAGGAATAGTGAAAGAGGTGAGGAACAGTGAGAGAGGAGTGAGGAATAGTGAGAGGAGAGGAATAGTGAGAGAGGAGTGAGGAAAAGTGAGAGGAGAGGAATAGTGAGAGGAGTGAGGAATAGTGAGAGAGGAGTGAGGAATAGTGAGAGGAGAGGAATTGAGAGAGGAGTGAGGAATAGTGAGAGGAGAGGAATAGTGAGAGACGAGTGAGGAATATTGAGAGAGAAATGAGGAACAGTGAGAGAGGATTGAGGAATATTGAGGAATTAGTGAGATTAGTGAGGAATAGTAGAGAGGAGCAGGGAATAGTGAGCGAAGAGGAATAGTGAGAGGTGAGGGATAGTGAGAGAGGATTGAGGAATAGTGAAAGAGGTGAGGAATAGTGAGAGGAGTGAGGAATAGCGAGAGAGGTGAGGAATAGTGATAGAGGTGAGGAATAGTGAGAGAGGAATGAGGAATAGTGTGAGGAGAGGAATAATGAGAGAGGAGTGAGGAATAGAGAGAGGAGTGAGGAATAGTGAGATTAGTGAGGGATAGTGAGAGTAAGGAATCGTGAGAGAGGAGTGAGGAATGGTGAGAGTAAGGAATATTGAGAAAGGAGTGAGGAATAGTGGCAGAGGTGAGGAATAGTGAGAGCAGAGGAACAGTGAGAGAGGTGAGGAATAGTAGGAGGTGAGCAATAGTGAGAGAGGTGAGGAAAAGTGAGAGGAGTGAGGTTAGTGAGATTAGTGAGGAATAGTAGAGAGGAGGAGGGAATAGTGAGAGTGAAGAGGAATAGTGAGGGAGGTGAGGAATAGTGGGAGGGGAGTAAGAAATAGTGAAAGGTGAGGAATAGTGAGAGGAGTGAGGAATAGTGAAAGGTGAGGAATAGTGAGAGAGGTGAGGAATAGTGTAGAGAGGTGAGGAATAGTGAGAGAGGAGTGAGGAACAGTGAGAGAGGAGTGAGGAATAGTGAAACAGATGAGGAACAGTGAAAGAGGAGTGAGGAATAGTGAGAAAGGAGTGAGGAATAGTGAGAGAGGAGTGAGGAATATTGAGAGAGGAGTGAGGAATAGTGAGAGCGGAGTGAGGAATAGTGAAAGAGGTGAGGAACAGTGAGAGGGAGCGAGGAATAGTGAAAGGAGAGGAATAGTGAGAGAGGAGTGAGGAAATGTGAGAGGAGAGGAATAGTGAGAGAGGAGTGAGGAATAGTGAGAGGAGAGGAATTGTGAGAGGAATGAGGAATAGTAAGAGAGGAGTGAGGAATAGTGAGAGAGGAGTGAGCAATGGTGAAAGAGGTGAGGAACAGTGAGAGGGAGCGAGGAATAGTGAAAGGAGAGGAATAGTGAGAGCGGAGTGAGGAATAGTGAAAGAGGTGAGGAACAGTGAGAGGGAGCGAGGAATAGTGAAAGGAGAGGAATAGTGAAAGAGGAGTGAGGAACAGTGAGAGGAGAGGAATAGTGAGAGAGGAGTGAGGAATAGTGAGAGAGGAGTGAGGAATAGTGAGAGGAGAGGAATTGTGAGAGGAATGAGGAATAGTAAAAGAGGAGTGAGGAATAGTGAGAGAGGAGTGAGCAATGGTGAAAGAGGTGATGAATAGTGAGAGAGCAGTGAGGAATAGTGAGAGAAGAGGAATAGTGAGAGAGGAGTGAGGAATAGTGAAAGGAGAGGAATAGTGAGAGAGGAGTGAGGAAAAGTGAGAGGACAGGAATAGTGAGAGAGGAGTGAGGAATAGTGAGAGAGGAGTGAGGAATAGTGAGAGGAGAGGAATTGTGAGAGGAGTGAGGAATAGTAAGAGAGGAGTGAGGAATAGTGAGAGAGGAGTGAGGAATGGTGAAAGAGGTGAGGAATAGTGAGAGAGGAGTGAGGAATAGTGAGAGAAGAGGAATAGTGAGAGGAGTGAGGAATAGTGAGAGGAGAGGAATAGTGAGAGAAGTGAGTAATAGTGAGAGAGGAGAGGAATAGTGAGAGAGGAGAGGAATAGTGAGAGAGGAGTAAAGGAATAGTGAGAGAGGAGTGAGGATTAGTGAGAGGAGAGGAATAGTGAGAGAGGTGAGGAATAGTGAGAGGAGAGTAATAGTGAGTGGTGAGGAATATTGAGAGAGGAGTGAGGAATAGTGAGAGGAGAGGAATAGTGAGAGAGGTGAGGAGTAGTGAGAGAGAAGTGATGAATAGTGAGAGAGGAGTGAGGAATATTGAGAGAGGAGTGAGGAATAGTGAGACAGGAGTGAGGAATATTGAGAGAGGAGTGCGGAATAGAGAGTGAGGAATAGTGAGAGGAGTGGAATAGTGAGAGAGGAGTGAAAAATAATGAGAGGAGTGAGGAATAGTGAAAGAGGTGAGGAATAGTGAGAGGAGTGCGGAATACTGAGAGAGGTGAGGAATAGTGACAGAGGAGTGGAATAGTGAGAGAGGGGTGAGGAATAGTGAGAGACGAGTGAGGAATATTGACAGACGAGTGAGGAATAGTGAGAGAGGAATGAGGAATAGTGAGAGAGGAGTGAGGAATAGTGAGAGGAGAGGAATAGTGAAAGAGGAGAGGAATAGTGAGAGAGGAGTGAGGAATATAGAAAGGTGAGGAATATTGAGAGAGGAGTCAGGAATAGTGAGAGGAGTGAGGAATATTCAGATGAATGAGGAATAGTGAGAGAGGTGAGGAACAGTGAGAAAGAAGTGATGAGTGAGAGAGGAGTGAGGAATATTGAGAGAGGAGTGAGGAAGAGTGAGAAAGCAGTGAGGAATATTGAGAGAGGAGTGAGGAATAGTGAGAGAGGAGTGAGGAATAGAGAAAGAGTTGAGGAACAGAGAGAGGAGTGAGGAATAGTGAGAAAGGAGTGAGGAATATTGAGAGAGGAGTGAGGAATATTGAGAGAGGAGTGAGGAATAGTGAGAGCGGAGTGAGGAATAGTGAAAGAGGTGAGGAACAGTGAGTGGGAGCAAGGAATAGTGAAAGGAGAGGAATAGTGAGAGAGGAGTGAGGAAAAGTGAGAGGAGAGGAATAGTGAGAGGAGTGAGGAATAGTGAGAGAGGAGTGAGGAATAGTGAGAGGAGAGGAATTGTGAGAGGAATGAGGAATAGTAAGAGAGGAGTGAGGAATAGTGAGAGAGGAGTGAGCAATGGTGAAAGAGGTGAGGAATAGTGAGAGAGCAGTGAGGAATAGTGAGAGAAGAGGAATAGTGAGAGAGGAGTGAGGAATAGTGAAAGGAGAGGAATAGTGAGAGAGGAGTGAGGAAAAGTGAGAGGACAGGAATAGTGAGAGAGGAGTGAGGAATAGTGAGAGAGGAGTGAGGAATAGTGAGAGGAGTGAGGAATAATGAGAGGAGAAGAATTGTGAGAGGAGTGAGGAATAGTAAGAGAAGAGTGAGGAATAGTGAGAGAGGAGTGAGGAATGGTGAAAGAGGTGAGGAATAGTGAGAGAGGAGTGAGGAATAGTGAGAGCGGAGTGAGGAATAGTGAAAGAGGTGAGGAAAAGTGAGAGGGAGCGAGGAATAGTGAAAGGAGAGGAATAGTGAGAGAGGAGTGAGGAATAGTGAGAGAGAATTGAGGAATAGTGAGAGGAGAGGAATTGTGAGAGCAATGAGGAATAGTAAGAGAGGAGTGAGGAATAGTGAGAGGAGTGAGCAATGGTGAAAGAGGTGAGGAATAGTGAGAGAGGAGTGAGGAATAGTGAGAGAAGAGGAATAGTGAGAGAGGAGTGAGGAATAGTGAAAGGAGAGGAATAGTGAGAGAGGAGTGAGGAAAAGTGAGAGGACAGGAATAGTGAGAGAGGAGTGAGGAATAGTGAGAGAGGAGTGAGGAATAATGAGAGGAGAAGAATTGTGAGGAGTGAGGAATAGTAAGAGGAGTGAGGAATAGTGAGAGAGGAGTGAGGAATGGTGAAAGAGGTGAGGAATAGTGAGAGGAGTGAGGAATAGTGAGAGAGGAGTGAGGAATAGTGAGAGGAGAGGAATAGTGAGAGAAGAGGAATAGTGAGAGGAGTGAGGAATAGTGAAAGGAGAGGAATAGTGAGAGAGGGGTGAGGAAAAGTGAGAGGACAGGAATAGTGAGAGAGGAGTGAGGAATAATGAGAGAGGAGTGAGGAATAATGAGAGGAGAAGAATTGTGAGAGGAGTGAGGAATAGTAAGAGAGGAGTGAGGAATAGTGAGAGGAGTGAGGAATGGTGAAAGAGGAGAGGAATAGTGAGAGGAGTAAAGGAATAGTGAGAGAGGAGTGAGGATTAGTGAGAGGAGAAGAATAGTGAGAGGAGTGAGGAATAATGAGAGGAGAAGAATTGTGAGAGGAGTGAGGAATAGTGAGAGGAGAGGAATTGTGAGAGGAATGAGGAATAGTAAGAGAGGAGTGAGGAATAGTGAGAGAGGAGTGAGCAATGGTGAAAGAGGTGAGGAATAGTGAGAGAGCAGTGAGGAATAGTGAGAGAAGAGGAATAGTGAGATAGGAGTGAGGAATAGTGAAAGGAGAGGAATAGTGAGAGAGGAGTGAGGAAAAGTGAGAGGACAGGAATAGTGAGAGAGGAGTGAGGAATAGTGAGAGAGGAGTGAGGAATAATGAGAGGAGAAGAATTGTGAGAGGAGTGAGGAATAGTAAGAGAAGAGTGAGGAATTGTGAGAGAGGAGTGAGGAATGGTGAAAGAGGTGAGGAATAGTGAGAGAAGAGGAATAGTGAGAGAGGAGTGAGGAATAGAGAAAGAGGTGAGGAACAGTGAGAGAGGAGTGAGGAATAGTGAGAAAGGAGTGAGGAATAGTGAGAGAGGAGTGAGGAATATTGAGAGAGGAGTGAGGAATAGTGAGAGCGGAGTGAGGAATAGTGAAACAGGTGAGGAAAAGTGAGAGGGAGCGAGGAATAGTGAAAGGAGAGGAATAGTGAGAGAGGAGTGAGGAAAAGTGAGAGGAGAGGAATAGTGAGAGAGGAGTGAGGAATAGTGAGAGAGGAGTGAGGAATAGTGAGAGGAGAGGAATTGTGAGAGCAATGAGGAATAGTGAGTGAGAGGAGTGAGGAATAGTGAGAGAGGAGTGAGCAATGGTGAAAGAGGTGAGGAATAGTGAGAGAGGAGTGAGGAATAGGCAAAGGGGAGGAATAGTGAGAGAGGAGTGAGGAAAAGTGAGAGGACAGGAATAGTGAGAGAGGAGTGAGGAATAGTGAGAGAGGAGTGAGGAATAATGAGAGGAGAAGAATTGTGAGAGGAGTGAGGAATAGTAAGAGGAGTCAGGAATAGTGAGAGAGGAGTGAGGAATGGTGAAAGAGGTGAGGAATAGTGAGAGAGGAGTGAGGAATAGTGAGAGAAGAGGAATAGTGAGAGAGGAGTGAGGAATAGTGAGAGGAGAGGAATAGTGAGAGGAGTGAGGAATAGTGAAAGGAGAGGAATAGTGAGAGAGGAGTGAGGAAAAGTGAGAGAACAGGAATAGTGAGAGAGGAGTGAGGAATAGTGAGAGAGGAGTGAGGAATAATGAGAGGAGAAGAATTGTGAGAGGAGTGAGGAATAGTAAGAGAGGAGTGAGGAATAGTGAGAGAGGAGTGAGGAATGGTGAAAGAGGAGAGGAATAGTGAGAGAGGAGTAAAGGAATAGTGAGAGAGGAGTGAGGATTAGTGAGAGGAGAGGAATAGTGAGAGAGGTGAGGAATAGTGAGAGGAGAGTAATAGTGAGAGGTGAGGAATATTGAGAGAGGAGTGAGGAATAGTGAGAGGAGAGGAATAGTGAGAGAGGTGAGGAGTAGTGAGAGAGAAGTGATGAATAGTGAGAGGAGTGAGGAATATTGAGAGAGGAGTGAGGAATATTGAGAGAGGAGTGAGGAATAGTGAGAGAGGAGTGAGGAATATTGAGAGAGGAGTGAGGAATAGAGAGTGAGAAATAGTGAGAGGAGTGGAATAGTGAGAGAGGAGTGAAAAATAATGAGAGGAGTGAGGAATAGTGAAAGAGTTGAGGAATAGTGAGAGGAGTGCGGTATACTGAGAGAGGAGTGAGGAATAGTGAGAGGAGAGGAATTGAGAGAGGAGTGAGGAATAGTGAGAGGAGAGGAATAGTGAGAGACGAGTGAGGAATATTGAGAGAGAAATGAGGAATAGTGAGAGAGGATTGAGGAATATTGAGGAATTAGTGAGATTAGTGAGGAATAGTAGAGAGGAGCAGGGAATAGTGAGAGCGAAGAGGAATAGTGAGAGGTGAGGGATAGTGAGAGAGGATTGAGGAATAGTGAAAGAGGTGAGGAATAGTGAGAGGAGTGAGGAATACCGAGAGGTGAGGAATAGTGAGAGAGGTGAGGAATAGTGAAAGAGGTGAGGAATAGTGAGAGAGGAATGAGGAATAGTGTGAGGAGAGGAATAATGAGAGAGGAGTGAGGAATAGAGAGAGGAGTGAGGAATAGTGAGATTAGTGAGGGATAGTGAGAGTAAGGAATCGTGAGAGAGGAGTGAGGAATGGTGAGAGTAAGGAATATTGAGAAAGGAGGTGAGGAATAGTGGGAGAGGTGAGGAATAGTGAGAGCAGAGGAATAGTGAGAGAGGTGAGGAATAGTAGGAGGTGAGGAATAGTGAGAGAGGTGAGGAAAAGTGAGAGGAGTGAGGTTAGTGAGATTAGTGAGGAATAGTAGAGAGGAGGAGGGAATAGTGAGAGTGAAGAGGAATAGTGAGGGAGGTGAGGAATAGTGCGAGGGGAGTAAGAAATAGTGAAAGGTGAGGAATAGTGAGAGGAGTGAGGAATAGTGAAAGGTGAGGAATAGTGAGAGAGGTGAGGAATAGTGAAAGGTGAGGAATAGTGTAGAGAGGTGAGGAATAGTGACTGAGGTGTGAGGAATAGTGAGACGGAACTGAGGAATAGTGAGAGAGGAGTGAGGAATAGTGAGAGAGGAGTGAGGGAACAGTGAGAGAGGAGTGAGGAATAGTGAAACAGATGAGGAACAGTGAAAGAGGAGTGAGGAATAGTGAGAAAGGAGTGAGGAATAGTGAGAGAGGAGTGAGGAATATTGAGAGAGGAGTGAGGAATAGTGAGAGCGGAGTGAGGAATAGTGAAAGAGGTGAGGAACAGTGAGAGGGAGCGAGGAATAGTGAAAGGAGAGGAATAGTGAGAGAGGAGTGAGGAAAAGTGAGAGGAGAGGAATAGTGAGAGAGGAGTGAGGAATAGTGAGAGAGGAGTGAGGAATAGTGAGAGGAGAGGAATTGTGAGAGGAATGAGGAATAGTAAAAGAGGAGTGAGGAATAGTGAGAGAGGAGTGAGCAATGGTGAAAGAGGTGAGGAATAGTGAGAGAGGAGTGAGGAATAGTGAGAGAAGAGGAATAGTGAGAGAGGAGTGAGGAATAGTGAAAGGAGAGGAATAGTGAGAGAGGAGTGAGGAAAAGTGAGAGGACAGGAATAGTGAGAGAGGAGTGAGGAATAGTGAGAGAGGAGTGAGGAATAATGAGAGGAGAAGAATTGTGAGAGGAGTGAGGAATAGTGAGAGAAGAGTAATAGTGAGAGAGGAGTGAGGAATAGTGAGAGGAGAGGAATAGTGAGAGAAGTGAGTAATAGTGAGAGAGGAGAGGAATAGTGAGAGAGGAGACGAATAGTGAGAGAGGAGTAAAGGAATAGTGAGAGAGGAGTGAGGATTAGTGAGAGGAGAGGAATAGTGAGAGAGGTGAGGAATAGTGAGAGGAGAGTAATAGTGAGAGGTGAGGAATATTGAGAGAGGAGTGTGGAATAGTGAGAGGAGAGGAATAGTGAGAGACGTGAGGAGTAGTGAGAGAGAAGTGATGAATAGTGAGAGGAGTGAGGAATATTGAGAGACGGAGTGAGGAATATTGAGAGAGGAGTGAGGAATAGTGAGAGAGGAGTGAGGAATAGTGAGAGGAGAGGAATTGTGAGAGGAATGAGGAATAGTAAGAGAGGAGTGAGGAATAGTGAGAGAGGAGTGAGCAATGGTGAAAGAGGTGAGGAACAGTGAGAGGGAGCGAGGAATAGTGAAAGGAGAGGAATAGTGAGAGCGGAAGTGAGGAATAGTGAAAGAGGTGAGGAACAGTGAGGGAGCGAGGAATAGTGAAAGGAGAGGAATAGTGAGAGAGGAGTGAGGAAAAGTGAGAGGACAGGAATAGTGAGAGAGGAGTGAGGAATAGTGAGAGAGGAGTGAGGAATAGTGAGAGGAGAGGAATTGTGAGAGGAGTGAGGAATAGTAAGAGAGGAGTGAGGAATAGTGAGAGAGGAGTGAGGAATATTGAGAGAGGAGTGAGGAAGAGTGAGAAAGCAGTGAGGAATATTGAGAGAGGAGTGAGGAATAGTGAGAGAGGAGTGAGGAATAGAGAAAGAGGTGAGGAACAGTGAGAGAGGAGTGAGGAATAGTGAGAAAGGAGTGAGGAATAGTGAGGAGTGAGGAATATTGAGAGAGGAGTGAGGAATATTGAGAGAGGAGTGAGGAATAGTGAGAGCGGAGTGAGGAATAGTGAAAGAGGTGAGGAACAGTGAGAGGGAGCGAGGAATAGTGAAAGGAGAGGAATAGTGAGAGAGGAGTGAGGAAAAGTGAGAGGAGAGGAATAGTGAGAGAGGAGTGAGGAATAGTGAGAGAGGAGTGAGGAATTGTGAGAGGAGAGGAATTGTGAGAGGAATGAGGAATAGTAAGAGAGGAGTGAGGAATAGTGAGAGAGGAGTGAGGAATGGTGAAAGAGGAGTGAGGATTAGTGAGAGGAGAGGAATTGTGAGAGCAATGAGGAATAGTGAGTGAGAGGAGTGAGGAATAGTGAGAGGAGTGAGCAATGGTGAAAGAGGTGAGGAATAGTGAGAGAGGAGTGAGGAATAGTGAGAGAGGAGTGAGGAATAGGCAAAGGGGAGGAATAGTGAGAGAGGAGTGAGGAAAAGTGAGAGGACAGGAATAGTGAGAGAGGAGTGAGGAATAGTGAGAGAGGAGTGAGGAATAATGAGAGGAGAAGAATTGTGAGAGGAGTGAGGAATAGTAAGAGGAGTGAGGAATAGTGAGAGAGGAGTGAGGAATGGTGAAAGAGGTGAGGAATAGTGAGAGAGGAGTGAGGAATAGTGAGAGAAGAGGAATAGTGAGAGAGGAGTGAGGAATAGTGAGAGGAGCGGAATAGTGAGAGGAGTGAGGAATAGTGAAAGGAGAGGAATAGTGAGAGAGGAGTGAGGAAAAGTGAGAGAACAGGAATAGTGAGAGAGGAGTGAGGAATAGTGAGAGAGGAGTGAGGAATAATGAGAGGAGAAGAATTGTGAGAGGAGTGAGGAATAGTAAGAGAGGAGTGAGGAATAGTGAGAGAGGAGTGAGGAATGGTGAAAGAGGAGAGGAATAGTGAGAGAGGAGTAAAGGAATAGTGAGAGAGGAGTGAGGATTAGTGAGAGGAGAGGAATAGTGAGAGAGGTGAGGAATAGTGAGAGGAGAGTAATAGAGAGAGGTGAGGAATATTGAGAGAGGAGTGAGGAATAGTGAGAGGAGAGGAATAGTGAGAGAGGTGAGGAGTAGTGAGAGAGAAGTGATGAATAGTGAGAGGAGTGAGGAATATTGAGAGAGGAGTGAGGAATATTGAGAGAGGAGTGAGGAATAGTGAGAGAGGATGTGAGAATATTGAGAGAGGAGTGAGGAATAGAGAGTGAGAAATAGTGAGAGGAGTGGAATAGTGAGAGAGGAGTGAAAAAATAATGAGAGGCAGTGAGGAATAGTGAAAGAGGTGAGGAATAGTGAGAGGAGTGCGGTATACTGAGAGAGGAGTGAGGAATAGTGAGAGGAGAGGAATTGAGAGGAGTGAGGAATAGTGAGAGAGGAGAGGAATAGTGAGAGACGAGTGAGGAATATTGAGAGAGAAATGAGGAATAGTGAGAGAGGATTGAGGAATATTGAGGAATTAGTGAGATTAGTGAGGAATAGTAGAGAGGAGCAGGGAATAGTGAGAGCAAAGAGGAATAGTGAGAGGTGAGGGATAGTGAGAGAGGATTGAGGAATAGTGAAAGAGGTGAGGAATAGTGAGAGGAGTGAGGAATAGTGAGAGAGGAGTGAGGATTAGTGAGAGGAGAGGAATAGTGAGAGAGGTGAGGAATAGTGAGAGGAGAGTAATAGTGAGAGGTGAGGAATATTGAGAGAGGAGTGAGGAATAGTGAGAGGAGAGGAATAGTGAGAGAGGTGAGGAGTAGTGAGAGAGAAGTGATGAATAGTGAGAGGAGTGAGGAATATTGAGAGAGGAGTGAGGAATATTGAGAGAGGAGGTGAGGAATAGTGAGAGAGGAGTGAGGAATATTGAGAGAGGAGTGAGGAATAGAGAGTGAGAAATAGTGAGAGGAGTGGAATAGTGAGAGAGGAGTGAAAAATAATGAGAGGAGTGAGGAATAGTGAAAGAGGTGAGGAATAGTGAGAGGAGTGCGGTTATACTGAGAGAGGAGTGAGGAATAGTGAGAGGAGAGGAATTGAGAGAGGAGTGAGGAATAGTGAGAGGAGAGGAATAGTGAGAGACGAGTGAGGAATATTGAGAGAGAAATGAGGAATAATGAGAGAGGATTGAGGAATATTGAGGAATTAGTGAGATTAGTGAGGAATAGTAGAGAGGAGCAGGGAATAGTGAGAGCGAAGAGGAATAGTGAGAGGTGAGGGATAGTGAGAGAAGATTGAGGAATAGTGAAAGAGGTGAGGAATAGTGAGAGGAGTGAGGAATACCGAGAGGTGAGGAATAGTGAGAGAGGTGAGGAATAGTGAGAGAGGAATGAGGAATAGTGTGAGGAGAGGAATAATGAGAGAGGAGTGAGGAATAGAGAGAGGAGTGAGGAATAGTGAGATTAGTGAGGGATAGTGAGAGTAAGGAATCGTGAGAGAAGAGTGAGGAATGGTGAGAGTAAGGAATATTGAGAAAGGAGTGAGGAATAGTGGGAGAGATGAGGAATAGTGAGAGCAGAGGAATAGTGAGAGAGGTGAGGAATAGTAGGAGGTGAGGAATAGTGAGAGAGGTGAGGAAAAGTGAGAGGAGTGAGGTTAGTGAGATTAGTGAGGAATAGTAGAGAGGAGGAGGGAATAGTGAGAGTGAAGAGGAATAGTGAGGGAGGTGAGGAATAGTGGGAGGGGAGTAAGAAATAGTGAAAGGTGAGGAATAGTGAGAGGAGTGAGGAATAGTGAAAGGTGAGGAATAGTGAGAGAGGTGAGGAATAGTGAAAGGTGAGGAATAGTGTAGAGAGGTGAGGAATAGTGACTGAGGTGTGAGGAATAGTGAGACGGAACTGAGGAATAGTGAGAGAGGAGTGAGGAATAGTGAGAGAGGAGTGAGGAACAGTGAGAGAGGAGTGAGGAATAGTGAAACAGATGAGGAACAGTGAAAGAGGAGTGAGGAATAGTGAGAAAGGAGTGAGGAATAGTGAGAGAGGAGTGAGGAATATTGAGAGAGGAGTGAGGAATAGTGAGAGCGGAGTGAGGAATAGTGAAAGAGGTGAGGAACAGTGAGAGGGAGCGAGGAATAGTGAAAGGAGAGGAATAGTGAGAGAGGAGTGAGGAAAAGTGAGAGGAGAGGAATAGTGAGAGAGGAGTGAGGAATAGTGAGAGAGGAGTGAGGAATAGTGAGAGGAGAGGAATTGTGAGAGGAATGAGGAATAGTAAAAGAGGAGTGAGGAATAGTGAGAGAGGAGTGAGCAATGGTGAAAGAGGTGAGGAATAGTGAGAGAGGAGTGAGGAAGAGTGAGAAAGCAGTGAGGAATATTGAGAGAGGAGTGAGGAATAGTGAGAGAGGAGTGAGGAATAGAGAAAGAGGCTGAGGAACAGTGAGAGAGGAGTGAGGAATAGTGAGAAAGGAGTGAGGAATAGTGAGAGAGGAGTGAGGAATATTGAGAGAGGAGTGAGGAATAGTGAGAGCGGAGTGAGGAATAGTGAAAGAGGTGAGGAACAGTGAGAGGGAGTGAGGAATAGTGAAAGGAGAGGAATAGTGAGAGAGGAGTGAGGAAAAGTGAGAGGAGAGGAATAGTGAGAGAGGAGTGAGGAATAGTGAGAGAGGAGTGAGGAATTGTGAGAGGAGAGGAATTGTGAGAGGAATGAGGAATAGTAAGAGAGGAGTGAGGAATAGTGAGAGAGGAGTGAGGAATGGTGAAAGAGGTGAGGAATAGTGAGAGAGGAGTGATGAATAGTGAGAGAAGAGGAATAGTGAGAGAGGAGTGAGGAATAGTGAAAGGAGAGGAATAGTGAGAGAGGAGTGAGGAAAAGTGAGAGGACAGGAATAGTGAGAGAGGAGTGAGGAATAGTGAGAGAGGAGTGAGGAATAATGAGAGGAGAAGAATTGTGAGAGGAGTGAGGAATAGTAAGAGAGGAGTGAGGAATAGTGAGAGAGGAGTGAGGAATGGTGAAAGAGGAGTGAGGATTAGTGAGAGGAGAGGAATTGTGAGAGCAATGAGGAATAGTGAGTGAGAGGAGTGAGGAATAGTGAGAGGAGTGAGCAATGGTGAAAGAGGTGAGGAATAGTGAGAGAGGAGTGAGGAATAGTGAGAGAAGAGGAATAGTGAGAGAGGAGTGAGGAATAGGCAAAGGGGAGGAATAGTGAGAGAGGAGTGAGGAAAAGTGAGAGGACAGGAATAGTGAGAGAGGAGTGAGGAATAGTGAGAGAGGAGTGAGGAATAATGAGAGGAGAAGAATTGTGAGAGGAAGTGAGGAATAGTAAGAGGAGTGAGGAATAGTGAGAGAGGAGTGAGGAATGGTGAAAGAGGTGAGGAATAGTGAGAGAGGAGTGAGGAATAGTGAGAGAAGAGGAATAGTGAGAGAGGAGTGAGGAATAGTGAGAGGAGAGGAATAGTGAGAGGAGTGAGGAATAGTGAAAGGAGAGGAATAGTGAGAGAGGAGTGAGGAATAGTGAGAGAGGAGTGAGGAATAATGAGAGGAGAAGAATTGTGAGAGGAGTGAGGAATAGTAAGAGAGGAGTGAGGAATAGTGAGAGAGGAGTGAGGAATGGTGAAAGAGGAGAGGAATAGTGAGAGAGGAGTAAAGGAATAGTGAGAGAGGAGTGAGGATTAGTGAGAGGAGAGGAATAGTGAGAGAGGTGAGGAATAGTGAGAGGAGAGTAATAGTGAGAGGTGAGGAATATTGAGAGAGGAGTGAGGAATAGTGAGAGGAGAGGAATAGTGAGAGAGGTGAGGAGTAGTGAGAGAGAAGTGATGAATAGTGAGAGGAGTGAGGAATATTGAGAGAGGAGTGAGGAATATTGAGAGAGGAGTGAGGAATAGTGAGAGAGGAGTGAGGAATATTGAGAGAGGAGTGAGGAATAGAGAGTGAGAAATAGTTGAGAGGAGTGGAATAGTGAGAGAGGAGTGAAAAATAATGAGAGGAGTGAGGAATAGTGAAGAGGTGAGGAATAGTGAGAGGAGTGCGGTATACTGAGAGAGGAGTGAGGAATAGTGAGAGGAGAGGAATTGAGAGAGGAGTGAGGAATAGTGAGAGGAGAGGAATAGTGAGAGACGAGTGAGGAATATTGAGAGAGAAATGAGGAATAGTGAGAGAGGATTGAGGAATATTGAGGAATTAGTGAGATTAGTGAGGAATAGTAGAGAGGAGCAGGGAATAGTGAGAGCAAAGAGGAATAGTGAGAGGTGAGGGATAGTGAGAGAGGATTGAGGAATAGTGAAAGAGGTGAGGAATAGTGAGAGGAGTGAGGAATACCGAGAGGTGAGGAATAGTGAGAGAGGTGAGGAATAGTGAAAGAGGTGAGGAATAGTGAGAGAGGAATGAGGAATAGTGTGAGGAGAGGAATAATGAGAGAGGAGTGAGGAATAGAGAGAGGAGTGAGGAATAGTGAGATTAGTGAGGGATAGTGAGAGTAAGGAATCGTGAGAGAGGAGTGAGGAATGGTGAGAGTAAGGAATATATGAGAAAGGAGTGAGGAATAGTGGGAGAGGTGAGGAATAGTGGGAGCAGAGGAATAGTGAGAGAGGTGAGGAATAGTAGGAGGTGAGGAATAGTGAGAGAGGTGAGGAAAAGTGAGAGGAGTGAGGTTAGTGAGATTAGTGAGGAATAGTAGAGAGGAGGAGGGAATAGTGAGAGTGAAGAGGAATAGTGAGGGAGGTGAGGAATAGTGGGAGGGGAGTAAGAAATAGTGAAAGGTGAGGAATAGTGAGAGGAGTGAGGAATAGTGAAAGGTGAGGAATAGTGAGAGAGGTGAGGAATAGTGAAAGGTGAGGAATAGTGTAGAGAGGTGAGGAATAGTGACTGAGGTGTGAGGAATAGTGAGACGGAACTGAGGAATAGTGAGAGAGGAGTGAGGAATAGTGAGAGAGGAGTGAGGAACAGTGAGAGAGGAGTGAGGAATAGTGAAACAGATGAGGAACAGTGAAAGAGGAGTGAGGAATAGTGAGAAAGGAGTGAGGAATAGTGAGAGAGGAGTGAGGAATATTGAGAGAGGAGTGAGGAATAGTGAGAGCGGAGTGAGGAATAGTGAAAGAGGTGAGGAACAGTGAGAGGGAGCGAGGAATAGTGAAAGGAGAGGAATAGTGAGAGAGGAGTGAGGAAAGTGAGAGGAGAGGAATAGTGAGAGAGGAGTGAGGAATAGTGAGAGAGGAGTGAGGAATAGTGAGAGGAGAGGAATTGTGAGAGGAATGAGGAATAGTAAAAGAGGAGTGAGGAATAGTGAGAGAGGAGTGAGCAATGGTGAAAGAGGTGAGGAATAGTGAGGAGGAGTGAGGAATAGTGAGAGAAGAGGAATGTGTGAGAGAGGAGTGAGGATAGTGAAAGGAGAGGAATAGTGAGAGAGGAGTGAGGAAAAGTGAGAGGACAGGAATAGTGAGAGAGGAGTGAGGAATAGTGAGAGAGGAGTGAGGAATAATGAGAGCAGAAGAATTGTGAGAGGAGTGAGGAATAGTGAGAGAAGAGTAATAGTGAGAGAGGAGTGAGGAATAGTGAGTGGAGAGGAATAGTGAGAGAAGTGAGTAATAGTGAGAGAGGAGAGGAATAGTGAGAGAGGAGGACGAATAGTGAGAGAGAAGTAAAGGAATAGTGAGAGAGGGGTGAGGAATAGTGAGAGGAGAGTAATAGTGAGAGGTGAGGAATATTGAGAGAGGTGTGTGGAATAGTGAGAGGAGAGGAATAGTGAGAGAGGTGAGGAGTAGTGAGAGAGAGTGATGAATAGTGAGAGGAGTGAGGATATTGGAGAGTGGTGTGAGGATATTGAGAGAGGAGTGAGGATAGTGAGAGAGGAGTGAGGAATGTGAGTGGGAGAGGAATTGGTGAGAGGTGATGAGGATAGTAAGAGAGGGAGGTTGAGGATAGTGAGAGAGGAGTGAGCAGTGGGTGAATGAGGGTGGTGAGGAACAGTGAGAGGGAGCGAGGAATAGTGGAAAGGAGAGGAATAGTGAGAGCGAGTGAGGAAGTGAAGAGCTGGGAAGCTAAGTGGAATGGAGCTAGAGAGGGCTAGTGGACAGGCTCGAAGCGAAGTGACTGCTGGCGCGCTGGAGCTCTGACGAGAAGAGCTAGTGGCAGATAGAGAGGAGTAGGGACTGCTAGACACGCGCAGCTTGTGGAGAAGATCGAGAGTAGATAGTGAGAAGATAGAAGAGCTAGTGGCTGAGTAGGAGAGATCGTGGCGATAGAAGAGAGATAGTGGAAGCTAGACGCTAGTGGACAGAAGAGAGCTCGTGGAGAAGGAAGAGTAGCTGTGCGAGTAGAACGAGAGATCGTGAAGTAGAGCAGATAGATTGAGACGGCTAAGGACAGAGAGATAGTGGAAGATAGAAGGAGATACTGGTCGTCGATCTGAGCACGATAGTGGATGAGCAAGAGATATGGATAGGGAGATCGCGAGAGCTAGTGGAAGTAGCAGGCTATCGTGGCAGATGACGCGCTAGTGGAGGCCGCTACTAGGGATCGATGCGACAGAGAGATAGTGGACGACTAGAGAGGTAGACGAGGCAGATAGTGAGAGCAGACGATAGTGGAGATAGAGGGACTAAGAGGCGATAGCAGAGAGCTCGAGGAAGATAGACGCAGCAGGGTAGTGGAGCATGGCAGAGATACTCTGGAGCCGCAGAGCGCTCGTGGAGAAGACGCGAGCTAGTGGAAGCATAGACCGAGCGACTACGTGGAAGGCGAGCGAGACGGGGCAGATCGAAGAGAGCTCGTGGAAGAGACGCGGACTCAGTGGCAGCGAGCAGCGACTAGGTGGCCGCACTCTAGACGGGCATAGTGGCACAGACTAGAAGGCCGCTCGT